>VWZN01002775.1:500928-534650 GCA_013396955.1 Regulus satrapa
TAGCTGTTCCTTGGCAGTTAATTCCTGTTAAAACAACACGTGTGCATCTCTGAAGTATTTGGACGGAGGAAAAACGAGCAGCTCTGTTATGGTGGTTTCAGCCTTTATAGGTGAAATTTCTTGGTTAGTTTAGAAGACTACATATAACATATTATGTATTTGTTATATGCATTGGGAAGCAGAGAATAGGGACTAGGGTAAGAAGTTGATAACTCTTTTCAGTCAACATTAAAATACAGTTTTTTACAGCTAACTACACTCTTTTGTATTAGTTACAGAGGTTTTTATAGGGGACACTGGCAAGACTTATTTGGGTAATTAACTTTTCAGTTTTCAGCTAGAAATGTGTGTGGTTTTGGTTCGCCAGTTTTGAGATTTCCTGGCCAGGTCACCAGCTTAGGTGGTGGATCTAGCGCTGGCCAAACACTGGTGCACCCACTAGGATATACTTACTCACTTTCTGCTGCCAGGTAGGGTTGGGAGAAGAGCAAAGCAGGCTCAAACTTTAAAGGGTATAAAGAGAAGTTTATTAACAGAACTAAAAGAATAAAAAGAATCAGAATAAAACCTTCAGAACGCTTTTCTTCCCCTGCCGACACCCTCCTTTCTTTCCCACTGACAACGTAAAGAGACAAAACCTAAAAGTTTCAGTCAGCTTGCTGCCTCTAGAATAGTCTTCCTTCAGTTAACTTAGGGAGAGGAGTATCTCTTGATATGCCATGAAGACCTTTCCACACGAGACAGTTCTCTCGTGCTTTCAGTTTCCATTAGCAGCAGCTGTTTAGGAATCTGCAGTTGTGAAGTCCCTCCCCTCTTTGACAGCCTTCTCACTGCTGTGTTCATGGGGTACTGTTATAGGGATGAGCTGTTCAAAAGCAAAGGTTCTCTTTATCTATTTCTGGGATCATCTCTGGGAGCAGAGGCTCTCCCTTCAGGGCAAAGGGTCTTTGTCACTCTTATCTTTCTCTCTGTCCACCCTTCTCATGGGATAACAGCTGCTTCAACATCTGCTTGCTCAGCATGGATGTTGTTGCTCACATCTACCATTTGAACACTCCTTCCTCCCATGCTTCTTCCATGATTTATAGGGATATTCAGTGCATCATTGTCCACCACCATGGCGTACAGCAGAATTTCAGCCCAAAATTACGGCATCTCCTCCTTCTCCACGATCTGGGACCTGACTCCTTCTTCACTGACCTTGGTGTCTTGGTCTTGTTTCTCTACATGTTTTCACGCCGTCCTTTTCTTTCACTCAAAAGAGAGAAGGACATTGGGAGGTTTCCTCTGTACACTACAAGGGTTAATCTCTTGTCCGGGCAGCGGCTGGAGCAGCAGTGGAGTATTTCGGGCCACGCTGGGGGGCCGGGCCAGGACAGGCAGTGGCTCTCCTGGGGAGCAGCTGGGATATCCCAGCCCGGCCAGGGAGCGTGCCCCGCCCTGCCCAGCCTGCTACCTGGACTCAGGCCAGAAGAAAAAAAATTAATTCCCGGGGTTTTTTCTTCTTTACATGTGCGTTCACAAAGGCGCATCTAACTTTTTCGTCGGTTTCACAATGCGTCAGTATTCAAAATTAGCCACTGATTGATCCCTGTCAGGTCCAAAGGAAGCTGCCAAAGTCCTTTCAGGAAATAGCTTCCACTACTAGTTTCCTTTCCTTCTTTACCAAAAAATAAATTAATGCAAAACCAGCACAAAATGAGAAATAAAAGTTTGTAACATCAGATCACTTTTGTTTCTTCAATGAAGTTAAAAACAAGTGAACAAAAAACAGACCACCACCAAAAAAGGTTGGGCTTGTTCTCTTTTATTACGAAAGTTCTTGCCTTGCACAGAAAAGGTATCGTATTACTGTATGTGTGGATCCAGCAACTGTTGATGTCTTTCTTGGTGTTCATGCAGCTTTCTTTTTTGAGGGAACGCTGGTGTTAGAGAAGGGGAGGGCTCTCAGCAAAGGGCTACACCCAAGGAACTGGGGTGCTTTCCACACAGCCTGGCTATGAGACATCAAATACTTGGTCCTCTGTGAGCCTGAGTCATAATTATGGGGATGCAGGTGTCCCTTGGAGGGCGTGTGGGAGCAAGCCAGGTGTGAAATCAGGTGTTTCAAATGTAGAGCTTGAGGGATCTTTGGCTGCGAGCAATTTTGGAGCCTGTGACCCTCTCTGGTGAGGCTGAGTGGGATCAGGGAGAGAGAGATCTCCCAGTCCTGGAGTCAGCTGTGGGTAATGCTCTGACCACCACAGCAGGGACAGAGCTACTGTGGGGATGACCTCAGCCTTGATGGCTTTTTCAGAGTGTGCAGGTTCTCGGTGTGCTGGAGAAGTCTTCCACCCAGGATCATGTCTGTGAGGAATAATGCCTCACTTTTTAAAATTTTCAAAGGTTTATTGAACCACAGCAAGGGGCTGGATAAGCAAAAAGGGACAGCACTGGGTGCTTAGCTGCAGCCAAGGTACACTGCCCACACCAGTAACAGCCCTTCCATGTGCTATTGGCAAGCCAGCCCTCCCCACACTTGTACAGGTGTCACTCCTCTGACTCAGCTGCTCCTTTGTCCTGCCTCTCAGAGTCTGCGCAGTCCTTCATGCTTCAACCTTCCCGATGGTCAGAGATCAGCTTTCAACATTACAAAACTTATATATAGATATAGGAAACTAGATCTTAACCACATTTTTTTCAACATTCACGAGAGCCAGCATCAACACTATCCATTTATTACAATGCCCAAACATAAAGCATTCTCGTTACTGCTTGCTTGGAAATATAAGATCTTAACAGCTTTGGATATAATTTGATATGAGCAATTTCAAATCATTACATGTTTTAAGAAGCTCCTGCTCAGCATTGCTCAGATGACATGTCTGCTTATATTTGCAAGGAGTGAGTAAAATGGAGAGGATTAAAGTCTTTAAACCAGCTAGAACAGTTTTATTTGATTGTTACAGTGGGTGGGAGGTGGGAGCTGACCATCCCTGAACCTTAGTTTTAACAGAGATAGGTTTAGAAAAGTGCCTGGTTTCTTGTTAGTGTGAACTGAAAGAAAGTGTAGGTCACAGTGGTGGACACAATTCCTGTGTGAGGCTGTAAGTCCTTCCTCGGGGAAGAGCAGGGCTGGCACCTGTGGAGTGTCAAGGTGGCACCTGAACTGCCCTGAACTTCAGCATTTACCCATCTGGGTGCCTGCGTAACACTTTATGAAAACTTGATATTTAGTCCTGCCTCACGTTTTTTAAAAACAGATGTTGCAGCAAAGACAGACAGTATTCTTTATGCAGCAGTGCTGAACATGGCATTCTTAGAACATGAAGCACTTTGTATGGTGAGAGTTTTAGGATTAATTTCTGTTGACACATCTGCTTAACGCTTAGATCATGTTTGCTCACTAAATAGTATCTTACATTTTTGGATCATTATCGGGTGCATTTTGTCTGCCAGTGAAAGTAAAATAATTGTGTTGGGCATATAAAATGTCATGAAATGGAGGAATAACAAGCGTGCTCTCTAGCTGGGTTTTGTACAGCTACTGTGAGTGGTATGCTTTGAACTGGAAGATCAGAAAACTTCATCTTTATTAGGAGACTTGTGTCTGGCTTCATTTGCTTTCTGATTTTGTAAAAATGTTTGCAAGTGGGGTTAGATTCTTCCCCTCTCTGCTGTAACACCACACTTAGGTTTTATTTCTTACTAATAATTTTTATAGTTTTATATAAATTCCGTAGATGATCACCAGTTCCATGCTGTGTTAAGTTCTGCAGACCTATGCCTTCAGCTGCTGATGCAATGGAGTCAACTTAAGATGGATCTCAAGTACTGGTTGATGGAGCTGCTTGTTTATTGGTAAATGGACTCTGAGCTTCTGGGAGATGCTGACCTGGTCAATGTGACCAACACTGCTGGTCAGTGGTGCTGGGCAATGCCTGGGATCATGTTACTTTGATCTGCTAAATTGGTCCAAACCTGCAGATGCCATGATGAGGCCAACTTTATCCCAGTCTTCTGTCTGAGGGGCTGGGCTCCTCGGGGCTGTGAGTGCTAGGAGCTGTGTTATGTGTGCATCTCCTTCCTGAGGAGGACCTCTCTGCTGTGCAAGGATTTCGGAGAGATCTGCTGCATGCTTCTTATAAAAAGATCCAGAAGTCTGAGGGATTTCCTGTATCAGGTCAAGTAATTGCAGCTATTTCCAATTCCAGGTGAAATAACTTTGTGCCTGAACACTGATGGGAGATAAGAATGAGGTTATGATCTAAGTAGGGTATGAAAAGGAAGCTGTGAAATCACAGAGTAGGGTGAGTTGGAAGGGACCCATGGGGATCATTGAGTCCAGCTCTGGCCCTGTGCAGGACACCCCAAGAATCATACCATGTGCCTGAGAAAAGAATTATGTTCTTCTATTTTCTGAAGTCTGACTGAGCTGAAATGGGAGCTTGGTCAGATATCTAACTAATACATGCCTTTATTAATATTTCTGTGAAAAGTTTTATGATTAATGTTGTTTCAAGTCTTGATTGCGTATGACTCCCTGAAAAATACCCAGATCTCCACTGCTGAATGCTAATAAATCACATCCCTTTATAAACTCCACAGGAATACAAAGGAACAAAAAATGTTTTCTTGGTTTGTTGCCATGTTCAGCATCAGCTTTCACTTCTGCTTTGTCTTTTTTCTGTCACATCAGCATAGCAACCGAGCAGGCAAACTGGACTAGAAGCCAGGGAGATACGGTAATGCTGGATGGGGGTAAAGGATTTCTCAGGCCTTTTTTTTCCCCAACTGGGTTGCTTAAGGTTACAGCAGTACCTTCTAAATATTGGAGGAAAAACAGACATGGATGCAGGATTCGATTAAATTGCTTTTCATTGCTGCCTTTGCAGGGTCATGTGTAATTGTGTGGTGAACTGCAGGAGCCATGAAGACAGCTATGAGTGTTTGGGGATGGTGTGAAGGCTGATTATTAGTGTGTTAGTGCTTAGAGTCAAAAGGGAGGGAAGCTTTATCCCAGTTTTCTGTCTGAGGGGCTCAGCTCCTCGGGGCTGTGAGTGTTAGGAGCTGTGTGCATCTCCTTCCTGAGGAGGACCTCTCTGCTGTGCATTCTGGCAAGGATTTTGGAGAGATCTGCTGCTTGCTTCTTATAAAAAGATCCATAAGTCTGAAGGATTTCCTATATCAGGTCAAGTAATTGCAGCTATTTCCAATGCCAGGACAGACCTTGTCATGCCTGAAAGAGGACATTCACTTTCCCTTTAGAGCTCCTGTCCCTTGCCTTGGCCACATCTGGTTAGTTTTAGCTTACTTTGAACTACATTAGACTTTCTGAAGTAGAAAATCTTAAGAGGAGCACTTTGATGAAGTAAAGAATTATTTAAACTGTATTCAGCAGTTCAAGTGTAAAAGAGCTTCATTTATTTTCCTTCGCTCTTCTGAATGTATTGTGGTTGTTTCGTTATCATAGATGTCCATTAAGTACTTTCTGTTCTTTCATTTGCTTATGGTAGGCAGTTACTCCTGAATAAATCAGGAGGGACAATACAGAGAGGGTAGGATTATGTTGGCATGTGATTGTTGATTCACTTTCCAAAGAAAGAATAGGCTCAATTGTATAATCTTTTTTTTTCCCTCTTCTTTCTGGCACATCAGTTCACTATGTTATTGTTTTTATTGCAGCTTGCTAAGTTTGCAGAACAAGTGACTTCTTTGAATGTTAAAAATGACTTATTTTGTAGCTTTTCACAGTAAAAGTGCCTTTTTAAAATGATGAACTCTGATATTTTGAACACTGCTTATTAGAAACAGTCTGTCTGTATCCAGGATGGTGAAATACTAAGGCAGCAGTGAAATTCTTGTATGAAGGTGTGTGTGTGTTAGGTGTATTTCTCCACACACCCTCCAGTCAAACAGTGTGGCCAGAATGCAAATAAAGAGAAATCCTTGCTTGATTTGGGAGCTTGGGTGTGTGGCTGATGTCATGTACTGGGTGATACTGCCCAATGAGCAGTGAACTAAGCTTCACACTGCATTTAAGCCTTTCTTGTGTCATGCCCCTCATGTTAAGAGTAAAATAGTTGAGTGTGAAAACAGAGTTAACAGGTTTGGAGTTTTTTGTTTGTTTGTGGTTTTGTTGTTTTGGGTTTTGTTTTTGTTTGGTTGGTTTTTTTTTGTTTTAATTTGTAGCAGGAGAAGCTCTCAGATCTGTAAAAAAAGGAGCCACAAAGAAAAGGGGGGAAAGTGATTTCAAAACCTCCATTCTATAGGGCAAGAAAGTAGGGAGTTACATTTCTGCAAGGGGGTCTCCATTAGGAACAAGGAGAGTTCAGCACAGACAGGTTGTGTGAGGAGACTCACCGGGCTGTGCAGTAATGTTTAGAAGGTGAACCTGGCCAGACTGGTGATGTACTGCTGGAGCAGAGGCAACAGAGAAAGGACTCAGTGTGACTGAGTTCCCTGCCTAGTAAAACTCCTCAAGATTCCTTTGAAAGAAATCTAGCCCAAGGAAGCTCAGGTGGCTAGTGAATAATTCTGAATTTAGAATAGGCTGAAACTGTTGACTGCAGCAAAACTAAGTTTTGCATTATATTTACAGGAACAAATATACTTTTTTCTAAACTGAAGTGTTAATCTCTATAATATAATATAATATTTCCCGATCTGCTAGAGCAGGGGCTGTTGGTGATATGAAAGCAATTTCACTAAAGCTGATTATGCCTCCACGTAGATACCTGAAGTAGTGTGTTCTATTCTGGGCTCCCCAGTATGAGAGAGAAACAGAGCCACTGGAGAAGAGTCCTAAAGACTTCACAGCTCAGCATTCTTATTTCCTCTGTTGTTCCAGAATGTAAATGCAAGATTTTATGCTTGAGACTCCTAGTAGTTACAGTCACAGGGTTCCAGCATTACTTTTTCAGAACAGGATCTTTATTGTGCCCTTCCTTTCCAGGTGGTTGGAGGCAAGGTAAAGAAACCGGGTAAACGAGGTCGTAAACCAGCCAAAATAGACTTAAAGGCGAAACTTGAAAGAAGTCGTCAGAGTGCAAGGGAGTGCAGAGCCAGGAAGAAGCTGAGGTACCAGTACCTGGAAGAGCTGGTTTCAAGCAGAGAGCGAGCCATCTGTGCTCTCAGAGAAGAGCTTGAAATGGTAAGGAACTCTCATTTAACCTAACCCTCAGTATTATCTGGGACCTGTCCTCGTGAGCACTTGTTCTCCACTGTGACTCGACACAGTGACTGACAGTGGCATTTGGCTGGCCAGGAGGTATCAAACATCAGATGCATCCAGCTGTTTGCCTGCTTTGGTGTGTAGAATAAGAATTCATGTCACAAGTTATCTGCTGGTTCCGAACTGGTAGCAAGTGAAGAAAGTGCCATTACATTTGAGTCTGTTGTCTTTGAGATGTTTGGTTTTCCAAAACCTTTGACATAGGTAGACTGTGGGAAGATGTGTTGAAATGTGAAAAGGCAAACATATATCCACAGGGTGTCATTGCTTCTCTGGGGAGAATTGGGAAGGTAGATCCTTGCAGCATGCTCTCTGTGTAAGTGGTTCTAGGATGTGTAAGATGGGTGTCTTGGCCAAATAAGCAGCATTAACCAAAGAGAGTGTTTCACCTGGAAATACAGACACGGCGTTATCATTGAAATGTCACCAGCGCTGAGGACACTGCCTTGACCTGGCTTTAGGTTTGTTTGAATGGGCAGGGCTAATCACTACAAGTCAGCAGGTTCAGGATCAGGTGAAAAGCCAGCCAACTGTCCACAGGTTTTTGATGTGCTTCAAGGTTTGGCAATGAAGGATTTAAGATGAGGGAAGTAGGAATAAGGCACATGTGCTTCCACTGTGCCTTGCACAGTGGGAAAGGACTCCTTAATAGTCCATCAGCCCCAGAGTCATGTGAAATATTTGTTTTTAATAGGCCGTGAACTGGAACGGTATTCTCGCATGGCAGCAGCGAGAAATTGCACAGAGTGTTCCATGTTGTTTAATAATTACAGTATTCTGTCTAGTGCTGCCTCTGAGTAGCAGTTTATTGACTGAAAGAGGCTTTGCTGAGGCCAGGTATGTGGCTGTGGCCACGTGCTCAGCTCGTTAGGGCTCTGCAGTTTCGTAAGAGGCTTCAGCTCAGTACATTCAGACCTTAAATGAATATACCGGAAGATTACAGCCCCGTTTTGTCTGCTAATGTGATCCTGGCAGTTTGCTAAGGCCTAATGTGTTTGCATATTTCAGTACAAGCAGTGGTGCATGGCCATGGACCAAGGGAAAATCCCCTCGGAAATAAAAGCCCTGCTAACTGGAGAGGAGCAAGGCAAAGCACAGCAGAACTCAACCAAACTTGCCAAGGCTGCGAAAACAGAGGCAAACAGCAGCAATCCCTGTAAGTATCCAGCCTGTGATTAATTCCTGTTTTGTTACATCTTTTGTGGTGTAGGAGGATGGTTGTGGTGTAGGAAGAAACATAAGGATGTGCTTTTGGGCACAAATAGTTGATTGAAGCATAGAGCTTAGTGGGTGGTAGAAAGACTCTGTGTAATGTTTACATGGACAACACAGAAATTCCACTATAGAGGAAGCTGGGCAGTTATTTTAAAAGAAGACTCTTTGTGTTTCACCAAAGCCTGTGGAGACCTGTGAAGACCTTAATTTCTTCCAGCATTTTCTGTTTTTTTAATGCACGCTAAATGGAGCACATAAAACATAATTGAACTTTAAAAACTTTACCAAGAAAACATTATTCTAGCTGCAAGCACTCCAAGAGAGAAGTGCTGGACATGGGATTTCCTATGGAGTCTTCTTTCTGACTCCTTTGTGCTTGTGCAGGGAATGGAATAGGCTTCTCCTGGGAATTGGAAAGTGAAAAGACCACGTGGTATAAAGTCCTATTTCTGATATCTTTATGCAAAAGGGAGAGTTAAGGTGTAGCACTGGTAATTCTTTGTCTAATTTTGTAATAGTTTCTACTGCAGGATGAATTACACTTCACTGATTTTATTTTTTTTTTTAAAATAGAAGTTTCTAGCTTTATGTTTTTAAGAATCAACATGAAAACCACTTTTGCAACCATAACAATCTTCCCCCCACCCCCGGTGCATCATTCTCAGGAGGCTGGTGCAGAACCTTCCGCGCTGCAGCAGAGGTGGCTCGGGAGCTGGCAGGAGAAGAATGCTGTTCTGAAGAGTGGATGCATCTCCAGGTGCAGGGGAAAAGATCCCAGCCTGTTCTCTTCTCTTTGCTCCTCCCCGCATGAAATTCTTTGATTATGGTGTTCCTAAGGCTTCATGGGGTGGGGCTTTTGTGACAACAGGTGCTGGTGTAAGTGGAGCCTTGTTCTTCCTTTCACTACACTGCCCTCCTCAAAGACAGCTATGGCAGCTTTGGGGCATTCCCAGCCCGAGAGTGGGGCTGCTTTTATATTAGAGCCTAGAATTAGGCTAGGCTGGCTTTGTGTTTGGTGGTTGTGTGGTTGTTAACTGTTGTGGGAGTCTGGGATGTCCTATAAAAAAAAAGCAAGAGAAGGATCTTGTAACAGCTTTGCTAAAGCCAAACGCAGTCCTGTAGGCTGAGGAGAAAGAGCTGGATCAAAAGCTTTCAGTAAGAAGATTTATAGCCGTGTTGTTGGTAGCCTAAATGCAGGTGTTGCTCTTAGAATCCACCTGTAATGCAGCTTGTCTTCAGCGTGACTGGGACTCTTAAAAAGATACTAGATACATTACCTGCTTGTCCTGGTTTAGGGCAAATTTGGGAGGAAATTTCCAAAGGAGTCCCTCTAGAAAGCAGATTCAAGCGGCCCCTCCCCTAGCTGGTTCGGGAAAAGATTTCCTTGGAGAAAAGTGGAAAATGCTGTTTAGTTACCAAGCAAAGAATTCACAAGCATAAAAAAATGAATAATATTAAACAATAAAACCTCTCGCTGTTCTGAAGAGATGGCGAATTCAGAAAGTCCTTTTCATGGGGTGCAGCTCAGCTTGCTCAGTCTCTTATCAGTCCTTCGGTGCTGGAAAATGCCACGTCCCGGGCCCCGGTGGGCCACAGGCGGGAGTGAGCTCCTGGTGTCCTTGGTTTTCAGTCCAGAGCAGGGTTGGTCAGTTCCAAGAAAAAGAAAAGGCACAGGCCAGGGAACTTCTCTGCCTCAGCTAGCTAAAAGCTAACTAGAAGCAAAGGAGAGCTCTGTCCCGCTGTCTGTCCGCGCTGCAGACAGTGCAGCCCGTGAGAAGGATGCGGGGGAGCCAGAGGAGCTTCTGCAGACAAACTGCACGCTTCTTCTCTCTCCCTTTGCTCTCAGAACCAGTCTTAAAGGTGCAGAACTTAACATCCAGCATCAACAGACAGCTGGGGATACAAGCATCATAAAGTCACCCCAGGACACTTCTGCCCATACTTCTTCCACTGCGTGCATTCTCCTCCTGCTGTGCTTGCTGAAGACAGTCAAGGCATGTCCCTGCAGCCTGCTTCCAGCAGGGGAACAGCAGCTGTTCCCTCTCACCCACTGGGCCCTGATACCTGTCCATAGCTACCTACATTTGGGGCCCTAGTACCTGTCTGGACAGCAGCTTAATGTGAGTTCTGCTGTGCTATCCTGGTTTCCCAGCCAAAGAGAAAGCCAGGAACTGTTAGCAAGGAAAGAAAGTTGCATCAGTTTGATTTCGTAGTAAGAAAGGTGATGGCAAAACTTTTGTGGGCTGATGTACTCATCCCAGTTACTGACAGGCAACCTGCCACTTTCCTCAGATTGCTTTTTCTCCTGAATATACTTTTTGTATTCCTATGATGCAATGTGGAGAGTGGAGCTCTCAGGATTTTCAGAGGGGGTTCAGCTTGCTTATTCTGTTTTGTTTATGACAATGTCTTTCTCTGTATTTTATGAAATGCATGGAACATTTTTTAATCTTATGTTTTCAGCATTGTTTTGTAGAATAAATATTATAATGAATTACTTTGCTAGACTGAGTGTTGCCCTTTTTTATTGAACTAATTGGGTCTATTTAGCACTGTCTCAACTCAGGATGGGGTGAAAGCACTGAAAATAATAAAGCACTGTATTTCAGTGTACAGCACAGTTTTCAGAATTTGTTCTCAGAATTCCGTTCTAAGCACCTGTATATTGAAGCTTAAGGCAAGGTTTTAGGTTTATTCTTTAGACCATGCAACCAGGTACTTTGCAGTTGCTGAAAGTGTTGCACAGACAGACAAGATTGATAAGAGAGGTTAAATCACACTGAAGTAGAGATGGGAGGATATGAGGGTTCATGTTGTGCTGTCTGTGTCCTGTCTTGCCCACCCCCATCCCCATCTTCCATCTTCGTATCTGAAGGTTTACGCTGCAGTTTGTCCTGAAAGGCAGCAGTAAAGCCAGCCCATAAGTTTGGGGATTTTTATTAATGTTGAATCCTTACCTGTTCCTTTTCCTGGATTTTCTGGAGGAAGAAAGACCCTACGCCAAATGTTCAGAATTATGCTCTGCCAACCTTGTAGTTGACCATGACCATGCCAGAAACGTAACGGATTATTTTGGGTTACACAGTCTTACACAGTCCACTTTCAGATGTAAACAATGTATTGTCATTAGACACATATTTCAAATGTTATGCAGATGCTTAAGTGCCTTTCAGAATCAGGGATGTAGAAAACATGCAGAGGAGATATGGTGTGTGGCCAGAACAGCTCTGCCCAGCACTCGGTAACGTGACAAACGCAGCTCTGATCTTGCCAGAAATACCCTGCTTGCTTTCTTCCCTCTTTCTCTGTTTCACATCCTGTGATAGCAAACAAGAAGCCTCTTAGCAGAAAGGTTTATTTGCTGGAGGAAATGGAGAGTTGGAATTTCTCACTGTGGTGAACAGCAGTTTCTTCTCTTCCTTGTCATGGTGGCTTCTGCTTCTTGGCTTAGTCAGCACCTGACATTACAAAGCTGTGTTAAGTAAACCTGGGCCCAGCTCTGTGGCACAAATACTGGTATCCATGTTCTGACAAGTTTCTTGTGCTTTGTGCAGATGGACAGGAGGCCTGGTACTGCCTCCATCGTCCCTGATTGTTCTGCAAGCAAAAATCTGTGACACCTATCTAACTGCAGCTTTCCCATCTGCTCTGGATGCTGTAGTCCATTACAAAATGTAGGATTCCCAGCAGCAATCATTCATTAAAGTTCTGTGGTTTCCATCATGTAGCAGATTGCGCTGCACTTTTTGGCCTTAGCTGGTTTTCTGGGAGTCCTTTTGAAACTTGAAGTTGAGTCGTTCCCCTTGAAAACCAGCAAGTGTTTGTGGTTCATGCTTGTTTGCTACTCTAATGCTCCTACTCTTCATCCATGTTGGGGTGGCTCCTAGAAGTGATACAGCCAAGTCCTCTGGTCAGGAGTCTCATCCAGTTCCCTGAATCATGCAGGGCAGTACAGTCTTACACTCTCTTTGTGTAGGCTGTGTACAGCCTTTCACATGTTCCTCCTCCAGTGAATGAGCACAGCTGGGTCTCACTCAGAAGTACTGAAGAAAGGAAATGAGCCTGGAAATGCTTCATTTTCCCACCTGCCATGGAAATCTAATCTTCAGCCAGCTAAAGGTGGGTATGTCTTGGAAACCGTCCACAGTCTTAAAAAAATTAACACTCTCTGGTGTTTACACCAACACCAGAATTCCTGTTAGTAAAGTAGTGTAGTAAAACTGAACTCAGTGGATGATGATGGGAGTGTAACCAGAATAATCACCAGGTAATGGCAGCTTCGTAAGAAAAATGTGCAGTAGGTCTTGTCTTTTTGTATGCTGTGTATGTGCTGCATGCACAGATTCCTGCAGTGAAGGAGATACATTTAATTGACTCATCACTTAACTGAGAACATTTTGTAATTATGTGTTTAAAAAAAAAAGAATAATCACAGTCTGCTTTCATAATCTGATAAATAATAAGTGTTTGTTAAAGAATCAGTATTCTGTTAAGTGCTTTTCAAATACTATTTTAACTTATATCACGGATTTATTTTAATGTATTAGATAGATTTCAAAAAACTTTTATCTTTCTTGGCAGCTGAAATCTGGCCAACTTTGAGATTGTCTGTGACTGATTGTTTTTCATTTTCTTTCCCTTTTACATTTTAGGGTGAAGACTTATCTACATCAATAACAAATCTAGTTTTTCCTGAAGAGCTGGGGAAGGTTTGGGCTTATAGCTCCACTTGCTACTTTCCAAGAAATTTTAATCTCTATAATTACCTATAAAATTACTGTTAATATAAGAAGTAAATGTTTTGAGACTAGTCTCAAAATGCAGAGAAATCAGAGAAAAGCTGAAATAAGAACCATAGTCCTCCTCATCGTACTTAAGAGTTACTGCATGGGTGACAGAGGATGGGCTGATGTAGAAATCCCTGTTGGAGGTAAGCAGGGCAAAATAGCAGTTTGTGAGGCCCTGCTCTTTGCATTACTGAGCATTAATTTCTCCAAAAGTTGTGTCCATAAATTAATTTCTTACATGACTGCATTGTGTATTTGTATGAGAAAACATAAGCTTCTAATCCACAGTAAAACCTGAGGTGTCCCACACTGAATAGCACATCAGTGGACTAAAATTCAACTGATGCTGTGTTTTTGGAAAGCACAGATTTTTGTATGTAGATCATGGCCTTCCAGTGCCTGAGGGGAACCTGCAGGAAAGATGGGGAGGGACTGCATAGTGGCAGAGCAAGGGACAATGGCTTCAAACTGACAGAGAAGGCTTAGATTAGATAGTAAGAAAAAATTCTTTACTCTGAGGCCTGTAACAAATTGCCCGGAGAAGTGGTGGATGCTTCATCCCTGAAGGTGTTCAAGGTCAGGTCGGATGGAGCTCTAAATAATCTTTAAATTGCAACTAGAAAATACTGTCATTGGTCAGCTAATGATTTTCTGCAGCACTTCTTGAAAAAAAAAAACAACTAAAAAACCTAAACTACTTTATAGTTTGGTGTTTCTTTCTTCCTCCATAAAAAGCACTTGGGAGGCAGGAGTTTTGCTTCTGTAGCTAGTACAATATTAACTCTGCTTTTTTATGTGTCAGCCTGTGTCTCACAACTGCCTTAATCTAGCTACTAGCACTAACTGCTGCTTACACAAGCAATCCTTGTGTATGATCTCCATAAATTTGGGTGGGTGTCAGAGACATTCCTAACTGTGCTGCAGCTGATTTAATAAATGTATGAAAAAAAGACTACAAGTGGATTATAAAATGTGTGTTTTCATGAGACAGGCTGTTCAGTGTGAATAGAAATAGCCCATGAAGGGCGATTTATTCTCGTTTCTCATACAGCAGCTTTCAGAATACAATTTGATCAAGTTTAACAGTGCTGCCACCAGCAATGCTGGGTGTTCCTGTGACAGTGCATTTCAGCAGTATCCTCCAACTTTACCATCCTTATGTGGCATGCTCCAAATGCCTGCTGATGTAAGAACAGTCCTTTCCTGCTCCCTATCAAACACAGGAGCTGGCCATGTTGCTAGGTCAGTGTTTTCTGGTTTGCATTTCTGGGCTTTTTCTTTCTTTGCCCCTTTGAATGCATTCCTCCTTTGGTGCAGAGAAAGACTATTCTGTGAATCTCCTTTCTTTTCCAAGTGACTTGGCAGTAAATTTCAAAAGCTGTCAAGGGTTCCTTTTCCAGAGGATTGTTACTCTGCTGTTTGTGCCTCCATGTGTACCACACCCCCCAACTCATCCCTTCTGCATTTCACTGTGACATCAGTGTAAATACCCCTTCTGCCCTGTCCTTAATAATAGAATCACCCTTTGTAGTTCAGGACCCTCTTGTTTCTCAGCCTGAGTAGAAGCAGAGCTGGTACTGGCTCACCCCAGAGTGCTTTTTCCTTGCTCAAGCATTCTGATTAGCTGTATGGCCAGGAGAAAGGTGACAGCATTAGCAGATGGCAGTGATGGTGTTCAGGAGATGCTGGGCATGTACTGAAACAGTTCTGCAAAGTGTAATTCTTCTTTCACTTGAAACATTGGGATTTAGATGATGCTGTTACTTGCATTTCTATACAATTCTAGGTTGCCCAAAGTTTTCAGCAGTGGTTTCAAATGAAAGGGCAAGTTCAGTTTAGGTTGACATATCCGAAACAGCCTGTGGAGTTAAGGGAGAGATTAATTTAAAGAATTTTGGCTCTAAGTAATTTATCTCATGAACATAGCCCAGAAAAGTTTTAATCAAAGTACAGTAATAGTATTAGTTTTCCATTTTAAATCTGGAATCCTATCTGGGATCTCAGATAGTGAGAGGGGAAGGAGATATTTTCTAGCTTTCTAATTAGCTGATTACTCTTGTGACAAGTCTCTGTGGAAACCTTCCCAAGGTGACAGTGCTCCAGGGATCTCTTGATTAGAACAGTGTTACTATTCTCATTTCAGCAAGCTGCATTTCTCATTTTTTTATTCTTAGAGTTCCTTGCTTTCTGAAATAAAATAGTAATTAGCTTTTTAATTACTGGTACACCGGTGCAGCCAATGTTGCTTGCTGTGGGTGTTTGAGAAACTGCCAATTGACTGTTTCAGCTTTTTGGATTTACGTAATCTTCTTTTTCCCCCATTTTTTTTTTTTTTTTGCAGTATCCAATTAATGTTGTCATTTCAGTCCAATGCCACTAAATGAGTGGCATTGTTAATGGAAATTATATTGTCTACACATGTTGGCAGATAAAAAAGGCTGAATGACAGCTGGAGAACAATTACAAAGGTTGTCTGATTTAATCCCTTTGTGCTGAACTACTTGTGGAATGAACACAGTTGCAGTTCTATGAATGTATTCATAAAAAAATGTAGGCAGAATGATGAATGGCCTCTTGTGGTTGCTTGCATTCACCTTGCATTTTTTTTCTCATTCATCTCCTTTGCATGAAATAGGGCATTTAAAAAAACCAAATGTACCTATTACTAATACAGCTTAGCATTGGTCTATCAGAAATACTACCACCTCCTGTAACTTTAAATATCAGCTGTTAGCATGGATTAAAATTATTTTATTTATTACTCTAAAACTTCTTTCCCCCTGTCTTTTATTAGCATATAACTGTTTTCAGATATCAGTGAGAATTTTACAAATTAGCAATTTTGAGTTAATTATAAGGGATGGAGAGAAATGCCGGGATTGACAAGGATGCTTCTGAGTGCTAATTCCTTCCCTGTGTGCCATTTTTCTGCCTGGCTTGATTGGAAGATCTACATGGAGGTGGTAAGAGTGGAGGATCGACACTGGTGCACTCCAGTTTTGTTTCTGATGTCAGGAGCCTTCCAAGGAGCACTGAGAACCTTTGAGGACACCATTTTACCATAGCAAGGGACAGGGAAAGCTTAGCTTCCTGCAGTGATCAGGCTACAAGAAAGAGCCAAGTGTGGCTGGCAGTGCTTGGCAGCAGTTGTTTCTCCTGGATAAGGTGACATTTGGAAGCCTGGCCGCTGCAAACTCCTCTTCTGCCATTCAAAGTAAAATGGAACTTGAACTGCTTTTCATTAAATACTTCCTTAAAGACCAGTCTCCAGTGATTTGTTACCTGGTTAGGAATTTCTTCTGCCAGTTAACGGGATCAATGTGCAGGAAGTGATCTTTGAAGATGCAGTTGTGCTGAGGGCCACATCCTCAGCATCCCTCTTCTTACAGAAAAGAACCCCATTCAAGCCCAAGAATGAAGGTTCTGACAAAGATGCCCTGAATGAGTGTGAAAGACCAAGTTAGTGGTCTAGTGGTCAGTTATGTGGCAAGAGCTCTTTCAGCATCTGCAAAAGTCCAGAGGGCAGATGAGCTGCCAGCAGTGAGTTTATGCAATCAGGGTTGCTCCTGCTGCATTTACAGCTACTTGCTAACTCTGAATATTTCATAATAATTTTCCTTCTTGTATTTGAATCAGTAGGGGGAGGGACTCTGTGGAGTATGTGTAGAGGTGGAGATGGTAAATCTCCAGGGCTGAAGAGCTTTAGTGCTTTTGGAAATAGGGTGGGTAATTGCATCCATGTGTATGTGGCCTCTGCTGCCTAATTCCACTTAGCCTCAAAAAAGTTGAAGTCCTTGATCAGTCCCTCTTCCCCAAAAGCATCTCTTCCTTTTACTGGTTCATGCAGAGAAAAAGCTTTTGTCTGCCCAGGCATGAGACAAGAACAAAATTACTTAGTGATGTAATATATATTTTTTCTATTCCCCTGCAAATAGGACCAAATTGAGAGCTGGTGTAAAATGGTTGAGATGCTGCACACAAAGGAATTACTGCTATCTTTGTCTCTTCTAAATATTATCCAGGGACCAATTTCATGAAACAAATTAAAGACTTTGTGTGCCTTAGCAGTAGTGTAGGAAAAAAATCTGTGGTTTAGTCCAGACTTCTTATCAGGAGGGTGACATTTATACAACAATCTTCCAGTAGGTGTGTTATGTTTTACTAGAAGCCAGTCCAAATAAAGCTTCTATAATTTATAATGACAACACTTGCTAAGTTGAAAAGAGTCAGCTAATAAAGATGTATTACAGAATCACTTAGGGAGGTAATAACCCTTCCTTTGAGCATATGGGTCTGGCTTTAATAAACTTAAAATCTGCTTTTTGTTCTTTTAAACAGGAGGGATCTGCTATTGAGAAGGGCTGAGCACTCAGAATTCAGCTGCAATTCATGGCGTGTGTTCAGCACCTTGGAAAACCAACTCCTAAGTCAATGTCAGTTAAATCTGAATTTAAACAGGTTGAGTTGAGGAGACTGAAAAAACTCTGAGGATTCTTAAGTGGGCATATGGAAACCCTTAAGACCAATTATTGGTGATAGCCACTTCAGTGTCACTTCCATGAGACTGGTGGAAAAATAGGTACAAGTGATCTGAGTCTGTGCTTCTCACTAGCCCCAACCCATCAAGTGGAAATTTTTAAAATATACTTAACTGAAAATCTAACTTCCTGCTGAAATAAAAAGGAAGGGATGTAATTTGACAGTTTGTAATAGGAATTCCCAAGGGCAAGCCAGTTAATACCAAGTATAAATGGCAGTGATGGAATTTCTACTTAACATGTGTCTGCTTGATGGAAAAAAAAGTCTAATGGTTGGCACTGAATCGTGCTCCTACACAGGAAACATTCAAAACTAAGGGATAGATGGGCAAGGGACACAGGAGTGCGTTCTCCCAGATCATCTTTGCAGATGAGGTTGAGATGTGTTTGTGAACTGGGAGTTTATTCCGTTTGTTTTGTGTCTCTATTGATGAGGGAAATACTACAGAATTTTCCATTTCTTGCTTAGATAATCCATGATCTGCCTCCTGTCTCTGGCCCCTCCACCTCTGGGGCCTTGGTAAACCAGGAGGTACCTGGCATTGGTGCTACCAAAGCCATCTGTCCTAAACCTGTCTGTGCATTTGTCCATCATCTGTCCTAAAATGATGGAAGGCGTGAGAAAGCTTTCTCCTTGCTCTTGTGTTTTTACCAGTGTATTCTGGGTTAAAAGAAGCCATGGCAAGCCGAGCCACGCTCACTCTGATACAAGTGTGATTGGGATTTTACTGATGTGGAAAGGTGGTTTAAGAGACCCAGCCTCCAGACTTCACTCATGGTTGCAGGGTGGTTAGAGCCCATGATGTTAGTGCAGAACTACCAGCTCTTTCAGCCTGGGCACATGGTGTCCTTAGCTGTTGGGTCATGGCAATCCTGGGCTTTCCCTGGCCACTTTCTGCAGTGAAAAACCTTTTGAAAGGTGGGGAAACATGGTAGAGTTGAGGAAAGACATGTCCTGTGTGCCTCTGGACTCTGACCTAGCAGGAGGTGGGTAAGCATGACCCTATAGTCTTCTGTGACCTCAGGCTCATTCTATTGAGTTCCTTCTCTTTAATAAAACTACTAACCGAAAGAATAACTGTTGTGTTTCAATCTCCAATCCAAAGTTGAAAATAATTTTGCAAAATTGACCTGACCTGCTTAGCCTAGATGTGATTTTACTGTGTCATAAACAATTAAATGGCAAAGAAAAACTAAGCGTATTGGTGGTGTTTCGGCAAGAAACAACCAGGTCAGGATATGAAGCAGGCAGAAAATACCGGTCTTGTCTCACTTTCAAGGTCCTCTCATCTCTTAGTGGCTTTAATGAGAAATGTCAGATCCTTATTTAATGGGGATTTTTGAATTTGTGAAATACATATGGGAAGTGTTCCTGTGGTTAGTGAGACTCTTCCAACCCTACTTTGTATTGTAAAGGAGGAGGAAGGAAGTTTTTTGCCAGACATGTAGGATTATTTCTCGGCAAAAGGGATTCCCCACTCTCACATTGTCAGCTGAGATTCTCCTCAGAAGATGTCAGCTTGGGGCTCCAACACATGTGTGCTCCTGCTGATGGCAAAGGGGGACACTCAGCCCTGTTTATGACACCCTGTAGTACCTGCTGCTCTTGTTTGTTTCACTGCTACAGCACTTTCAGCTCTAGGCGTGAACAGGAACCCAAGTGTGCCACATTTCCTCTGAAAGCAGAAAAAAGAGATAATGCTTCTCTGAGGGGGGTGTGACTAGAGATGTCTCTTGCCAGCAGACAGCAGGGAGCTGGAGGTTTTAAAACAGAAATATGAGGAGGGATAGCTGACACCTGTACACTGTCTTCCATTGTCTGCTTTAACCCCTGGGATCAAAATGTCCACGACACTTTTGGGATGCCTTGAGTGTGAAGTGCCTCTGATAGCCGGTACTCAAGAATGTTTGGCCATGCTCTGAGGAGAGGCTGGTCTGGAGCCAGTTCTGTGCAAGAAATGAAAAAAATTTGGTAAAGGAATAACTGAGAATTCATGACAGAGGTTTACAAACTCAAGACTGGCCCAGAGAGAGTGGATGAGGACCAACTATTCACCGTGTACTGACTTTGTCAGAGCTAGTAGAGAAGAAGATAAACAATAGTAAGAAAGTACTTGAGATGCTCAGCTGAAAAGAGGTCAAATCCTTGGTTCTCAGGCAAAATGCTCCTGAAATCTGCTTAGATGGGCTCTGATCAAGCAGAGTGGGGCTGTTTGTCCTGTCCTTCAGACTTTGTGACTAGGTCATTCTGGACTGCTCTGGATTTAGGGAACGGTACCACTGTTTGGCAGCTACCCTGTGAAGGGTGTTTGTTCCTACCAGTGACAGCTGGAGGCTGGGAGGATGTGTCAGGAGTCCTTTATCTTCTCTGCTTTCTCTGCCCTGTCCTCAAGTAACCAAGGCTACAGTAAACAATGGGGTACTGGGAGGGACAGATCTCCACTCTGAACTACAGAACTCTCCTGACAATTTTGTAAGAATTTTTTTAAAAAGGAAATCTTTGCAGGCAAGGGTTGTGGCAGCCTGGGCTGGACCTTCCATGGGCCACATTTTTCCAGCAGAGTGAGGGAAATTCACCAACAGGATGCTAGTGTAGCCCTCATTTAGAGGATAAATAGTTACCTGTGTTTTCTGATGGTGTCCTACTGTACTTTTGGGCAATGTTATGGGAATTGAGAAAATATATCAATATTTCACACATGGACACAGTCTCTTTTCTATTAATGAGATTGGTAATTGGGGGAAAGAAAAAAAAGGAAAAAAATGCTCTCTGTTTCAGGAAGTATAGATGATTTTGAGTGAAGAAATTTTCATTCCGAAAGTCCATTTTAAATGAGAATGGCTCAGCTTAGTCCCTTCCTCCTCTTCTTCCTTTCTCTAGGTTCTCTTCTTTACTTTCCAGACCCTTGCAGTCCTTCCTCCTGCTTTCCACCCCATCTACAGACATCGCCCTGCCTGAGCACTGACCACACACAGCTTTCATGGGTAGAGAACATCAGCAATTTGGTGAGCACGGGGCAAGAAAAGGGGTTGGAGTGGGGTTGAAAGAACAGAATAGGTCTGTGAGCTGCCAACCAGCCCTCTGTCAGATGTATCATAGCTGAGCTTGGGGAACCTTGGGATTTCCAAGCAGCACAAAGTGGTCANGGGAAATTCACCAACAGGATGCTAGTGTAGCCCTCATTTAGAGGATAAATAGTTACCTGTGTTTTCTGATGGTGTCCTACTGTACTTTTGAGCAATGTTATGGGAATTGAGAAAATATACACATGGACACAGTCCAATTCTTATTAATGAGATTGATAATTGGGGGAAAGAAAAAAAAGGAAAAAAATGCTCTCTGTTTCAGGAAGTATAGATGATTTTGGGTGAAGAAATTTTCAGTCCGAAAGTCCATTTTAAATGAGAATGGCTCAGCTTACAGTCCCTTCCTCCTCTTCTTCCTTTCTCTAGGTTCTCTTCTTTACTTTCCAGACCCTTGCAGTCCTTCCTCCTGCTTTCCACCCCATCTACAGACATCACCCTGCCTGAGCACTGACCACACACAGCTTTCATGGGTAGAGAACATCAGCAATTTGGTGAGCACGAGGCAAGAAAAGGGGTTGGAGTGGGGTTGAAAGAACAGAATAGGTCTGTGAGCTGCCAACCAGCCCTCTGTCAGATGTATCATAGCTGAGCTTGGGGAACCTTGGGATTTCCAAGCAGCACAAAGTGGTCATCCCATATGGTGAGAGTCCAGCACACGTTCTCTCATTGCTGACTACACCACCCCCTGAACAATAACACAGTCAATAATCCATCTGCTTCTTAGATGATGCTTTTCCTGCCTGGATGTGCAAGGCACCTCTGTATTTCTGAGCTTGCACTGAAATAGAGCTTTTAGGACCTAATCATGATGTTACTTCCTCCTAGTGGTACAAGTGGACCTACATCCCCTAGGAAGGAAGCCCAGCTTGCCTCCAGAGCATATCCTTCAAGAGGCAGGATCCAAGGTGTACACGCCCACAGACCCTTGTCCCCCATGCACAGTGCCAGTTTCCTGTGAGCTCATTAATGTTGAGGGGGACAGGGGCCTGCAAAGAAGCTCCTGCCTCTCACCCTGGTCTCTGCTGTCATTCCCCATCCCAGCAGGACTGAAGACCCAGCCATTCCCATTGGGTTGTTTTCTCACTGTGCTGGCAGAGAAAGAGCAGCAGGAGTTAGCTCCACCTGCAGCCACAGGTTCCCTGCAGGTCGTGTCCACTGGGACACCTGTTAGGGACCTCTTCAAACATGGCCAAGCAGTGGAAGATGCTGCTGGGCCACCATGAGACTACAGAGCTCATATTCCAGCTCCTGTTTGGAAAAGGCCACTTCTGAGGTGCCCTCAGCAGAAGGGGCACAGACCAGGAGACACAGCCAGTTTCAGATGTGAGGAGGCCCTGGGTGCCCGGCCCCTTTTGCTCAGCAGCTTCTTTCCTGGCTGTGCCCACCTCTGGGTGGGTGCACCAGGCTGGGGGTAGAAGCGAAGGGGCTGGGGAAGGAGACACCAAGGAGGGGACTTTTCCCGGGCGGTTTAGACCACAAGACCTCTGGAGAGGTGCGAGGACAAAGACGCAGATGCATCCAACTGGCCTAATGCTGGCCCTGCTGGGCCAGTAGGAATTTTGTCACCACTGAGGCCAGTTGGCTCAGGCTGCAGCCAACAGGGCCCCCATATGGACATCTTACCTTTGAGGTCTCAATAGGATGGACAACCCCAGTGCAACTGTATTTGTGGGGACATAATGGAAGGAAGCCTAGATGGCTTTGGGTGGATTTAGGCATTTATGCACTGTGGCCCATCCTGTAAAGGGATTAATATAATATTTTTTTCTTTCTTTCTTTCTCTTTTCTCCCTACAGATGGAGAGTGTAAGGACTCTTGTTTTGCAGATAAGCACTGCTTATGATTCAGGGAGAAGAGTTTTCCAAAGCAGAACATAGTAACCAAAATGAAATAGAACAAATACATCAAACCCAAGGCATTTAATAAAATAAAACATCTCTTCCCCCCTCCCCCCCCCAAAAAAAAAAAAAAAAAACCAAAAAAACAAACTGGGTTAAAAATATTTAGTTGTACATTGGTTCAAAAGGAGAGAAAACTCCTTCTTCTGGGGGTAACTTCAAAACAGTGAAGCCCACTAGACAAACGTATTTGGAGGATTGGATGGAATAGGCCAGGCAAGCTTTCTTTCCTTGGCTTCTCTGTTAAAAGCATCGTAGGTGGAGTCTTTGATGACAGTTTTGGCTGTAGCTGGAATATCTGCAATACCAACATGATTTTTTTTTGCTATCCTGGAACTTGTGGTGATGGTGTATGCATTGCTTCTGTAGCATTTCATGGCAGACATGCAAAAAGTTTCTTTCATTCCTCTTCTGAAGTTTGCGTTATAGATGGAGTAGAGGGTTGGCTTGGAGGCAGAGGAACTGAAAGAGATCCAGGTGATGGCCAGGAAAAGCAAGGAGCTCTTTCTGTAGTCTGTTTCCTGTGGGTGGCACAACTGTACTATGAAGAAAGGCAGCCAGGACAGGAGAAACATCGAGTTTAACATTAAGAACATCTTGATGGTTTTCACTTTTGTTCTTGGAACAATATTTGTTGTTCTCCTGACAGTCATTCTATCCGTGCCTATTCTCCAAATGTACTTAATGACTTTCTGGTAAAAAAGGACAATGAGAAGGGATGGGATCAAAAACACGAAGAGGAGGTGGATGATACTGTAGGCAGATCCTTGCCAAGATCTGGGGAGGAAAAAGTTGCAGTGGTGGTCACTGCTGGAACCGTAGAGAAAACAGGCTGGTGATGCCAACAGAGCACCACAGAGCCAAGAGGCCAAAATCATTTTTTTGGCTTTCCCCCTGGACACTTTGAAGCTCAGGGGATAGACGATGGTGTAGAATCGGTCCACACTGATGGCGAGGAGCACGTAGACCTGGACTCCAGGTGTCAGGTACTGGATGTACCTGACCAGCCGGCACACCCCGCTGCCCAGCATCCACCGCCCGGAGCTCAGCTGCAGCAGCAGCAAGGGCGCGCTCCCCACGCTGCTCACGAGGTCTGCACAGGCCATGGACACCACAAAGTAGTTGGTGGTGGACTGTGTCCTCCTGCTCCTGTGGATCACTAAGCAAACGAGGAAGTTTCCCAAGACGGAGATCAGCCACAGCGCTCCCCAAACCACGCTGGCGGCTGCGATTTCCCCCGGCCTCAGCCCGTACTCTACCAGAGAGTGGTTCCTGCTGGAGCCGGCTCCTGGGGGTGGAGGTTCTGCCATCTCGTAGCCAGCAGGAGGGGTGGAGGCTCTGGGGCTGCTTGTGTTCTGTAGCAGGAACAAGGTAAGGAGAAGAACAGGACCACTGCTGTTATCCATGCTGTGAGCAAACCCAGCCACCTCTTTTGCTCAGGCTGCAGATAGAGAGGAAAGAAAAGGTTCGTTTGAATAGCTGTGTATGAAAAGCCCATCTTTACCTAAAAAAGAATATTCTCATTAGTAGAAATACAGACTGTGACTTCTGTATTTCTGGGCTAACACTGAAATACAGTTTCTGAGTTCCACTGTAGCTGTTGGTATGAAAGGCTGTGTCAGGGAGATCCCACCCCATTCCCTGGCTGGTTTGAAGTGGCTGCCAGCCTTTCATGCTCTTTCACGCCCTCTCAAGCCCTTTCACTTTTGTTCCTCCCAGTCCGACTCCACATCTGCACCATATGCACCATGACCTCAACCCTGCCTTTGTGGGGGGATGAGAAGGGCAGGACCTCTCAGCTCTCTGCACAGAGAGTCCTCAGGTAGTAAGAGGCCTCAGCCCAGAGAAATTTCTGGACCATTACCATGCTTGTCCACAAGCCCTGACCAGATCAGGTTATAGTCCCCCTTTTCATGTGGTTTTCCTTGGAGCAGGATGTCTGTGGTGGGGAGGCGTTTCCCTTGGGGCTGGAGTGCTTCCAGGAGACTTCCTGGGATTGAGCACACTGACCACCAGCCCCACACCTCTGGAAGAATGACTGTTTTGATCTTGAGTGATCCTTAGACCCTTGTGGATGAAGAGACCTGAATTTCTGGGAGTCTTTCTGTGGGAGACCTTCAGGGTGCATGCTTTGGGCCTTTGTTCTTGTCTGTGGAATAACAATGTCCCTGACTGGTGACACCAAACCTATCACCTGTCAAATGTCACTGCCTGTGAATTACAGTTTGTCTGAGGATGTTACCTGTGGGAAATTGTTCTCCTGCACTCTCCTGGCAGACACACCTGTTGGAAAAGAGAAACTGAAAGGAATTATAGATATTTTTGCTTAGCCAAAGAGGCTAAGGACAAATTAAAATGAAGCACTGCTTCAGTGAAGTTATAGAAACCAGTCTGGTATGCCAAAACACATTCTTTCCTCCAATAAAACTAAGCTGGGACCCTTCTTCTTTCAGTTTAAAAGGAAGGGTCCGAAGTACCCTGAGATAGTTAAATATATGCAAAATCAGCAAGTTCTATAGGTTGTAAACAAATGTTGCTGCATTAGTATACTTACAAAGATTGGTTAGTGAAGGAACAGAATATTCAAGGTATAGAAACTTTTATAAGTGATTGTAAAAGAATACTCACCTTCTTGCTCTCTTGCTCTCTCTCTTACTCTTTGTTCTCTCTTACTCTTGCTCTTACACTTTACGCTCTCTTATTCTCTCTTATTCTCTTCTCTTCCTCTTTCTCTTTGCTCTCACTCTCTCTCTTGCTCTCTTAACTTACTCTCTTAACTCTTTCTCTTAACTTACTCTCTTAAGTCATGCTCTCCTGCTTCTGACTCTCTGACTACTTAACTCTTTCCCCTTAACTCCTAAGGTTCTGAATTCTTGGTCCCTCTTAGATTGCTCCCCTACCCTTGGTCCCAAGTATCTTTTCTCCGCTCTACCCCTGTTCCTGTTGTTCCCTCTGAGCCTGCTCTGAGCCGCTTCTGCCGGCTCCTAGCAGGCTCTCTCACCCACATCCTAAAAGAAACCAAAGCTTTCAGTTTAAAGTACAGAAGTCTCTGCCATGGTTCTAGTTGCTGTCCTCAAAGGTTTTTTTACACACACCACAGAATTTGATGGGTCTGGCCTCCTGTTCTATGCCTATATTGCTAGTTTCTAGTGTTGAGCTTAGCCAGATGGTTGGGTTGGTCTTAGCCTGTCGCAGGGATAAAATGGAAAAATAGCTAATTTTAGTGGCTATACATATGCAAACACCCTGCTGCTGTCTGATGTCCTTTCAGTCATCATCTTGACATGCAAAGCCTAGATATACAAAGTCTTTTCTATGGGTCTACTGGGAGAATGCTGTCCTCCAGAGCTTGATTCTGTGCAAGATAAATCAGGGTTCAGGTAACGACCAGAAGATCAAATAGGTCATCCCGGAAGCCAAATGAACAAGCTCAAAAAGCCACGACCATCCTCCTTAGCTCTTCAGGGGATCCAGATTCCCTGGTTTGCTTTCTGATGGGCTTTTTTTGATGCTTTGCTGATGCTTTTTGCTGTGCCTACTCTGGGTCTCCATCTACCACCTATTATTTTCTCCTTCTCAGAGCAAAGCCTGAAAGCCCAGAGCCACTGGATGAATTTGGGATCTTGCCCCTTGTGCTGTTTTGCATGTCCCCTTCAAAGTGCAAAAAAATTGTCAGGTGTGGAAGAAGAAAAGTAGTAATAATTGCTTGGTGTGGCTATAGAAGATTCTTTTTTCCCCTCTAGCTTTTTAGAGCCTGTAATTACTGTGACTGTTTATGTCATGTGAAGGGGCACTGTCAGCAGGTCATACATTACCCCTTGTCCCCTCTTCTGCTGGAGGTCTGTGGGTGCTGCCCAGCCTGTCCTTGCCTTCCCCCTCATTCTTGGTTGCCTTCCCTCTCTGTTTTCTTAGTGGCTTTGCCTGGCAAAATTCCCAATTTCTCAGAGGGCTCCTGCTTGTCTTTCCCTACCCTCCTTTGGATGGATCTGCTCCCCTGGAGATATCCTGCTGTCACCAGCTGTTGGCAGGGCATTTGGGCAGCTGGCAGAGATGTATTGTCAGTGTGACCTGCTAAATTACCTGTTAGAATTATCTATAATAAAATAATACAGCCTATTAACTACATAGACAGGAACATTATGGGATCATTTTCTTCCTTAATTTCCCTTCTTGCTATGCAGAAGTATGTGCCATTTAAAAATAGAGAGCTGTACAAATTAAGCTTCAGAGAGGACTAATCAGATGAAATGTCTTGACCAGTATTGAAGAGCAGTGAAGTCCGGTACAAGAATGAAATGGCCTTTCTAAGCTGTTAAGACAGGCAGACTTGCTAACACTGTTCTCATTATATTTCTCCTGTGAACCAAAGCTACTCTCCATGTCTGCTCAGACCTGACACGTTTAGTTTTGCAGATGGGTAAACACCAAAATAGTTACAGGGCTGTAGTGCCCAGATAGTACTTTCTGCCCTTTTTTCTGATGCATCTTGATTAAGAGTCAGCCCAGCCACTGTTGATGGGAGAGCTTGGGTTACCTGCAAACACGCCTTGGAGAATACAAGAGCAGCCCTGGGCAGAGAACAGCGTGTGACCCCAGTGGAGAGCAACCAGTGGGTGTCCAAAGGAAGGAGGACTCCAGGAGATGAATCCAGCTGCCTTGTGTTGGAGCCTTGCTGGCAGAGGTGTGGCAGGAGGATGGGAAGAGCTGCCCATGTTCAGCACAGATGGTTCTCGTGTGGTGCTGGTTTCCTCACTGTCAGAAACCCAGAAGAGGCACCCGACAGAGGGGCAACTAATGCTGAACTTTTTGATTCTTCTTTGGAAAACTCCCAGGTCATTTATCACACTGCCCACAAGGCACAGCTGAAAATATAGGTGCAATTATAGGGAATTAAACTAACTTGAGCCTAGGATTGTACTGGTTGTACTGCAATTACTTGTTTTATTTTTCAAAAAAATAAAATGCCATCTGATTAGCTGCTCTGCTGTGAGATTCCTGCATTTCTAGTCATGGATAATTTTTTCTTCAACAGGACAAGAAACTAATTTCTTTTATTTTAAATTGTCTCTATTCAAGCTTATTTTCCTTATGTAGCACTGAGATCCAGATCATGTCCTGATTTAGTACTAAGAACCTGAGTGTCTATGGCCCAGCATATATTTTTCTTCAGTGAGCAATTCTGGTTTTATGAGTTTGTTTTTTATAGTGGAGACTTGAACTTCTGCATTATGACCAATGCTCCAAAAGGAAACAAGGCCATAAAAAGCTGAGCATAGGCACAGTTCCTTATGGGTCTGAGAAGCAAATAACTGGAGATACCATGACTTGCTACATTATTTATCCCATATCTATGTTTGCTGCATTGTTTGCTGAAGTATGGTTTAAGTGTCAGTGAACCATCCAACTTGCAAATATCAGATCCACAAAAACCAGTGATGAACTTCTGTGAACTCCCTCTGCCCTGAAGGTCCATAAGCAAAAATTTAGAAGCACAAAAAGTAAAAAAACCAAAAACATATAGCAGGTAGGCGAGGCCTAATTACATTTCTAGGTAACAAAAATGCTTGCAGTAATTTTCCCTTTAAACCAATATAATACTGACCCAAATGGCTGCTTTTCAGTAATTACGAGTCTGCATAGATTCAGCAGTGCCAAAAATCTCACTTTGTCTTTCAAGCATTTTAGAGTGGAAATTCTTTTAAAACTGGTATGAGGCCTTTCTGTATTTCTGTTTAAAAACATACCTTTTTGTGCATTATCTCTGGAAAAGAAAGTGTGCGAGATGACTCATAATCATTGAAGAGGGATTTCCTGGTGCCACAGTTCCATTTTACTGACCTTAATTTGCAGTTTGGAAACCAAATGGCTCCATGTTGAGCTGATAGCTCTCCAAAACAGATCTGTTACTTAGAGATTAGCTATTTGAGCCGCAAGAACTTCATGAAATCACTGCCACGTATACTTGGCTGTTGCACAAAGCCCATATGGCATAGTCACAGTGTTTGCATGCTCACTGTCCTGTCTAAAAATGCAGCACCCATAGCAATTTGGAAGATCAAAACCTAATGAGATTCACAAAGGAATGTAGTAATTTTTTTTTTAATGTTTGCTCAAAAGAAAAAGCATTTTGTTTCCCAACTAGTGTTTTTCAATTACAGTTTAGAATTAGAATTAGAATTTCAATTAGAAATGCAGCTAAATAAGTAGATCATTGTACATTACTTCACCTAAGCATTAGCAGAAGGGCTTTTTTATTAATCATATTTTCATATTTTATTCATTCATATTTTACCTCTTTGCATGATAGTGGCAAAACACCAGGCCAGCATTGGCCCAGCAAAATAATTCAAAAGCATTAAGCTGGTCATTTACTGCATAAACTTCCCTCTCTGAAGAGTATCTCGGGAAAAGTTGCTCGACTGAAAGAGAAATTCTTCATCTAACTGAGCGTAATCAACATCAAGAGTGTGAGTAAATGGAATCAGAGTGAGGAAGGGGGGCTTTTGTCTGGCTGTGATATGCCAGAAGGTGACATCCACCCTGCCTAAATTCAAATTACCTGCCCTGTGCATGCATTGTGCCAATGTAGAAATCCCTTTGTAGAAGAGTTTTAGCCTCTCTCTGTCCCTTGCTGTGCAGAGATGACTGTTGTGCATATTGAGGCATTTAGTTCTCCTTCTTCCAGTGGAGGAATGCGGATGCACATGCTTTTGTAAGCACAAAGTTTCCCTGCCAGTTCTTTGCTCTGCTCTGGTGCTCATAAAAATGCTCAACTCTTTGCCCTGCTCCACTTACGAAGGCGTTTCTATTCTCTGGGCAGCTCTTCTGAGCAAAGCCTGAAAATCTCTGGAGGTGAAGTGTGCTCTTCCTCACTCTCTGCATTCCAGTGTGTGGGGATAGGAAACATCTGCCCCTATTTTATCAGGAGAATAATATGTTTTGAGTGCAGTGAAGCCTTTGAGATCTGTACCCACATCTCACATGCTGCTGCCTGCTCTCTAGCTTTACCCAGCTGGTGGAGAGCCCTGTCCTGCAGCGTGGATAGCCAAGGACGACATGACTGAAAGCATGGATTGGCTCATGGATGGAGCTCTCAGTGCTGGTGTGGACATGCCTCAGCTGGTGGTAAAAGCTTCTGAGCTGAACTGATTGAGCGAGCTGATCTGTGTTTCTGCATCTTACATCAGGATCTGAGGCCTAGCCTGTATTGAGGGGTGAGGTCATGGGAGCAGGAAATATGAATGGAATAAAACAAAAGATGGAAATGTTCTAATTTTCAGAACATCTAGAGAATATCTGCTCTATGCTGGAAGAAATTCAGGGCACCCAGGCAGACTCTAAACCATCAACCTTCTTTGATTCTTCAAGTTTTTTCTGACTCTTTTAACAAGTCAGGTATTAACACTGAGGATGAGGGTATAACATTGCAATAGCTTCTGGGATTGGAATAAATTTTTATTTATTTTACTGGCTGCCTGGGGAAGAATCTTCTTTCAGCTTCATCCTTTTAACTGAGCTTAGTAAGGAGTGAGACGTGCAGTAGCTAACTGGAACAAGAAGAGGGTCCATCTATTCCTTCTGGATCTGTCAGCTCTCACCTGGAGTAACTACTGTGACCTGGAGCACTGCGTTCAGGGAAATTCCACAAGGTATGGTTTTGATGAGCAAGCATGTTTCAAACCTGTACACCAGTCACAAGTCACAAGTCACTGCATTTTGGCTGACTCTCCTCAAAAGATTTGATCATCTCCTGAAGTTCATTGTGGTTTTAAATGTTTGAGCTCTTCCCTGCCTCTGGAGGCAATGAATTTTTCTTATGTATTTACTGGGGCTTAAGACTGACCAATAGAAAGTCACTGTAGGTCTGTTAACCTGGGGTAAGTTGCTAAAACCCATTAATTATTCATGCACCTAAACCTTGAATTGTTTGCTCTCTGTTGGCATGGAGAAGGAGCTCTTGCTGTAACTGCATATTGCAGTTATACCAAACATCATGCTCTGTTTCAGGTACAGGCAGTGGTAAAATATGAGCCAGATTTGAGCTCACTGTTGCCCAGATAGACACCTTCACCTCCTCAGAGGGCACCACACTGTTTACAAACAGGCACACAATAGTTACAGTAGTTGTTATCTCTTTTTAGAGATATAACTTTTTCCTCCAAAGGACAGCCGCACAGGTTGACTTGTTTCAGGGCTTTATTTTATTCTCCCACTGCTGGGATTAGTATGTAAAACTCCAGATTAGCCCTAAATATCTAGAAATTATTATTTAAAAATGGTGGCAGAGCCCAGATCTGTGCCCAGCGTGACTGTGTGGGCATTAAAAAGTGGGAGCAAGCAGAAGCACTGACCTAATTTCCAACTCTGCTGTCACAACATCTTCCACCTACTGGAATTCTCCAAGAAGAGTGTAGAGAAACTTGCAATGCAGCTTTGGAGGCTTTTTGTCCTCCTTAATAGGGATTGAGTCTGTCCTTGGGCTCGGCTAGGCTGTACTCTTTCCTGATTCAGAGGTAAAAATATAGATGCTTTCTCCCACGCACTCGCATTAATTTTTGGCAACACCAGGCCCTGCCCACAGCACAGCACATTCTTCTGCTCGATGTGAGTGCACCTCGCGGTGTTTACAGGGCTGCTTTGCCATGGTGGGCGTTGACAGATAAGTGGTGGTGAATCTCACGCCTGGCTGGTTTCTCTGCCCATCTATTGGAAATTCTCACCCTCTCCCCCACAGGGAAAATGCAGCTCCAGCAAGGACTTTGGCAGCTTAGCAGGGAGCACAAGTTCTCCCCCTAGGAAAACCTGAGGAATTTTTTTTTTTCTGTTTTTTTTTGTCTATAAAGGTTATGTTAAAAGGAATTATTGACAGGAAAGCTTGTGAAAACGGCTTTCTCATCACACAAGACATCAATGTGGCAACAGGATTTTTGCACTGGTGCGAATGTTTGTGCTGGGATGCGAGAGTCCCTGTCACATGGCTCTTGACCCTTCTTGGTAATGTGGAACTAGTGCTCACAGGGCACAGGTCCCTGTGCCAGACATGGTGACAAAGAGTGGGGTGGCAGTGCTGCCTTATAACAAGAGATGCCTGAGATGCTTCCAGGAGGACTTACCTGGTAGGAATGAGAGGAGAAGACCTGCACGAGCATTAAAACAACATTCACACAGGCCTCTGCCAGAGGATACGGCCATCAGTGAGAGCATTTCCTATACCAGCTTGGCTGGAGAAGCTGGGAGGGCTGAAGGCCATGCATGGCCCCAAGCTGGGTTGGAAATGCCTGATGTGGAGATGATTGTGGGAAGGGAGACTCTCTGCTGGGCAAGGCTCGGGGAGGATAAAAGCAGCCTAGGAGAAGCCACAGAGGTAAGGTGTCAGCCTGCTGATCTCCTCATCTGGAGATGCCTTCGTGGACAGGGTCGCAGTTGCAAGCACTGTGTTAGCTACCGGCCAGAAGGAGAGTCTAGGGAAAGATGGAAACTGCTGGAATGCAGAATTCCCAAACACACAATGGCTGCATCGTGTTTTGGTGCTGGGAGAACTGGTGGGGAGGGTGAGCTGACTCGCCCTGAGAATGTTTGTTGAGAGGGTTTGTTCTGCCCTGTCTGACTGAAATTGCTCTCTGTTAAACACCTGAGAGAGGGTCCCCGGTGGGGCTGCAAAGGAAAATGCAGATGGAGGTTATGTGGTGTGACCCAGGTGTGGGAATTGCACTGCACAGCTCTGCATACAGAGGCCTCACAGGAGAGCTGCGGGGGAGTGAGAGTCTGCAAGCTCTTACTTTGAGACAAGGAGCACAGCTCTCCAAATGTGTCTAAGGTGTAGAGATTCCTCCCCTTACTGACTCATCTGAGACCAGAATGCTTAAAATAAATCAGAAATCAGGCTTACTCATAAATCAAGTTTCCAAAAAATCCCCATTTAGGCACCCAAATAAGCTTTTAAGGATGCCTCTGGGTTGGCAACCAGCTTTTCTATGAACCAAGCCTCTTGCTTAAGTGGTTAAGAGTGACTTTAACAACAACCCTTCAAGAACCACATCTGAGAACCTTTGCCAGAAAGAACTGGCTATGAATCCTGCCTCATACACACAAATGGCCTTTTGAAAGCAGAAGGCAGCTTTACTTCCCCATTACTCCACAGAGCCAACATACTGTTTGACATGCTGGAAGCCAGCTGGATAAATGAGAAATATTGCTATGCATTCTTAGAGAGTCTGTGCCTGAATTAGCTAAAGCAGAACAGCCCTCTTGCCTGTGCTGGCTCTGGATAAGCAAAGATTGCTCTGCCTCTGGGGTTTCCCTGAGTAGCTGCACCAGGACACCCACAGGGAAAAAGGGAGACAGAGCTTTCAAAAAGGACGATTTCAAATTAATGACTGAAAAATACAAAAGCAGCTGTTCTATAGCATTAACATGAGGAAGGAAGAGGCTGTTTGAATGTATTTAGAGACAGAAAAAAAACCAGATGAGCAGATCTGTCTGCTCCATTGCCATAAAGTAATTTTCCGTTTTCACTGAACTGATGATATCAGGAGATTGTTTCGAACAAATAAGTAACATAATTGAAAGATAATGAATACAGATAGAGAGAATGTAGATTTGTCCAGAAAATACAGGGAGTTATTATGCAGTAATTCTAGACATCCCCTACTTTCAGCAGAATAAGCTTAAAATCCAAGCCCCACAGAACATTATCTCCTGAGGAACGAGTCCTCCTGGCTAGTCCCCAAGTGATTTAAATGCATATAGGTAAATACATGTACGACAAATTACTGGAAAAGATCATCTCGTTTGCCTCGGCAGGAAGAATCACCCCTCTAGCTACAGCAGCGCCCAGCACAGACCCTGTGCATCCACATACCTGCTCCAAACCATCATCCCAGAGGCGCCGGTCTCCTCCTTGCTCTTCCGCTGCTTATCCCGAGTGAAGCCGCGCCTGTCGCGGTCCCGCTCATCCCGGGAGCCCCCGCAGCTCTGTCTGCCC
>VWZN01002775.1:534893-549094 GCA_013396955.1 Regulus satrapa
TAAATTTTTTTAAAAGGCGTTTTTAAAATTCCCATGTGGATACAGAAACTCAGCCTGGTCCATTCCTCTGCTTTGCCCCCGGTTTAAAATTTGGCACCTTTTTTATTTTACGGGGAATGGCACTGACACCATTTCTTTATGTTCTCTCTCACATACCCTTTCTTTAGCAAGTTGGAATAGTAACAACCCTCCCCAAGTCCTAATCAGTCGTCTCTCACAAACGTTTTTCCTGCAGAATTACAACAGCTCCATAAATTTTATTACACTGCAAGTTTAAGGAATAAAGGGATCATTTTAGTCCTGACAAACTTTCTGCCCATGAACTAAGCAAGAAATTTGTTTGGAGTATGGTTTTCTATTATTTCAGGATTTCTGACTTGAAAAGCATTGGTAAATTGAACCAACAAAGGCTGGGTATTTTCCTTTGTTTTCCCTCATTTTTCAGTGGAGAACTCCAAGTATATTTTTTAAATTTTGTTTTTACTAGATGTCTGTAGTGGAGAAAAAGAACAGATTTTTATTGAAAAAAAACCTGTCAATAAATAACCAATGTGTTTTTTCCCCCACTAATTGTTGTGGTATAGTTCAGTTTCCTATATTTTACACTTTTAAGTTACATTACTAACAGTGGAGTGGGCACCCTGGGAATCAGGTCAGAAACACAGAATAATAGACTAGGCTAGAAATAGGTAAGGTGTGGGCAGATTTTTTGACTGAATGATATGTAGAGTGTCAACAAGAATTGTCTGTTCATCTTCCAGTGGAAGAACTTGGAAGTGAGCATCAAATGAAGTAACCTGGTTCAGAACACAAAGAAGGGGAGTAGAGGGGAGTTCCTCAAAGCGTGGGCACAGCCTCCAGGGGTTCCTTGCCAAAGGATCATGTGGGTGCAGAATTTCATGTGAAATTGAAGAGAGATTGAACAAACGTCAGGAAAAATGCTAAATGGAACTCTAAACTAATAAAACACTTTGCATTCAGAAAATCGTCTGACCTTGGTGCATTGGAGGCTGGGAAAATTCCTGGAGAAAGGACCGTACTGAGGTTCAGTGAAATGTATTTTTATAAATAAACCATTAATTTTATGAAGTTTGGGCTGGGAGGTGTGACTTTCTACGTACACCTACAATATGCCTTTGCCCTGTAGAGAATGACAATATTGATGGCAGCTTGACTGGCTTCATTGCCATGTATTTCAGAAAGTGTTTTTTTCAAAGTTTCCTGGAGTATTTTTTTCCAGCAAGTTGAGTTTTATGTTTTGTTTTATTGTTTTATTTTGTTTTGATATTTTTTTAAAGTTCTTTTTATTTGGTTGGATTTTGGTGTTTTGTTTTCCTCCCTGTGATTGTCAGTGTTAGAGGAAGATAATCTTAATTTTTGCCTGCTTTCCAGCTTGGTTTTCCTGATAGTGCAGGAGGGTGAAGGAAAGTTGCTGGATATCTGTGTTGAGGTAGCGTTGCCCAGGGAGATGGAAACGGCTCTACTGACTCACATCTCAGTTCCTGCAGTTCAGGGGTGGAGCTTTGGCAGCTGTAAATGCACCGTGTTTTGAAAGAAAGAATAGAACCCTGACAGTTGTTTTGGGGTTCACTTTCTCCTTCTCGCCCCCCAGACAGAAGGATGAGGACTTGAAGTATTTAGTGATAATAGTTTTTCATCAGCTTTGCTTACATTGTCTTCTCCAGCGACTGTTGGATTGGTCTAGCCTTTATAAAATCCGAGGACTTCGTTTTGGTATTGATAAACTGGAAGAGGGTGAGTACGTACACCTCCTTCAATATATTCAGGGAGCCTGAGACATCAGTCATTATTGCTTGGAGACTTGTTTCTCTGACAAGATCTAAGCATTTTCTCAAGCTTTTCCCAAACCAACTCTGTTATTCCAAATCTGATAGCAGTTGTTGCCAGAGCCACATTTGCTGTTGATTATTTTGGAACTGCTTTTGCAGGGCAAAGTTATTTTCATTCAGCATTGATCTGATTTTATTATGCAGGTTTTTTTTAATGAAACCTGGAATTAAATCTCTTTTTTTTTTTGGTTTTTTTTGACACCTGTCACATTCCTGGTATTAAGGAAGCTTTTATTCCTTCCAATGAATCCAGAGACAAACTCAGAGATGGCAAGTACCCCAAATGACACTTGACAAGTGGCAAAAGGGTTCACCACCAGAAAGTTTGCTGTGGGGAGGGTGAGCAAAGAAATAAATGCTATGGAGGGATGAGAGATAGTAGGTGCAAATCAAAATGTATGGAGTGTTGTGCCTTCTGTGTATTGGGATCATTATGGCTGAATTACTCCATGGGGTGCAACTCCACATGGAGTCTGTGTTTGCAGGGACAGGCAGGGGGGAATGACTGCCATTTTTGAACAGGTCTAGACTCTGATCTGGCCTTGATGGTCCTTATGGGTCCCTTCCAACTCAGGATATTCTATCGTCCTGAATTTTCCATCTTGTTCAGGGGGATCAGGCTCTGGGGCTCGGTTCACAAAGGTCACCAGCCCCAGGGGGCTGCAGACAGCTCTGGGGTTGCACCAGGAAAAGTCTGTCCTAAATTCTTGTCTCTGTTGGTGCCTCAGAGGTGCGGTTCTGGATCCATTGTTTAATGTCTCTGGGCCAAGGTCTGATCAGGAGGATCTGCACTGGGTTGAAGTGAAGCTGCTTTCCACTGAAGCCCCATGGCAAAGCCCAGACTGTTAGTGGTTAAACACATCTCTACTGGCTGTCCTGGGGCTGAATTTGTCTCAGGGTCTTGAGAATTTGGACCAGTGAAAGAATGCCTTCAGGTTCTCTAAGAATGCTGCATTTCAGCCTGTTTTTATCTCAGGCATGGAAAAGGACTCCTCATGTGAATTGTGCCATAAAAGGGTCGCTCCGCAAGAGCAGGAATTTTTGTTTTGTTCTGTTTGTTGTTTTCACCTGTTTAAATCACAACAGTGGTTCAGAGATTAGTTAGAAATTCCCTACAGCTAAGCTAAAATCATAACTTTTCTTAGCTGTGCTCAGACCCCTTTAAGGTCTGACCTTGCCCTCTGGGATCTGAGCACAGACATGTGAAAATGAAAGTGAAATTCTTGCCTGGAACTTGCCTGGAAGAAATATGAATCACTCTTACTGGTGTTTGGGAAAGTAGGGGTTAAGAAACTAGGTTTATGTTCAATTAAAGCTTGTTATGAACTCACTTTGCCTCGTCCTCAAGCACTGCATGGAAAGCAGGAGTCACTGCCCCTTGGAGTGAATATACTGTACTGTGCATCCAGATGGATGTCATTCCCTGTGACCTACATGCACAGAGAGCAGCTGGGATGAGTCAGATCTCTGTGGCTGAGGCTGCCACAGCTCCTGCATTCTTGAATTCATGCATATGTTTGAAGCAGAGCAGGACTGATGTCAAAGCATTCATTGAGAAGCAGCAGTAAGATCTGTAGCAGCCTTAAAGAGAAACTCATTCCCTGGAGACATTGATCCCTTGCCTCTTACTCAGAGAGAGTTTCCAGTCATGTGGTGATGTTAAAGTCAGGTCAAGAGGTTGAGGACAGAAAGGATTGCTGGCAATGCCAGTCAGGGAATCCTAAATAGGGAGGGAGCCATGGCATCAGAAGGAGCAATGGCAAGCACAGGAAATATTGATAATCCAGTGCTAAGGAAAACAGAGACACAGTTTATTATTTCAGTCTGTACACACTCTTGGCTTAACAGGATTGAATTGATTGCTGGGGTGGCTACCTCCTGCTGAGCAGAACAAAATCTGTTTTACTTTCCTGATAGGGCCACAGAACTCAGGATGGCTCAGATGTGGTCAGTGTAGTGTGGGGACCTTGTATAGAGCAGAACTGAGGAGTGAGCTTGCCTTAAACCAAACCAAAGCAAAACAACCCCCACCAAACCCCAAATCTATGAATTGCTCTCATCTGCCTGCCTTCAGATAAGAAGCTCTTCCATGGCTCTCCTTGGAAGAGCTATCCCCATTAGAAGTTTAACAGGCTCATTGACAGGCAGGATTCGTTCCCCACAGCGCCAATCCTGCTTTATTGCAACTTCACCAGAGGGGCTGCAGAGATGGGAACTGGCTCTACATCCACAATGCAAAAGGCAGTACTCTTCCCAACAGCAGACCTGGTTTCCTAGGGATGTGGAGGGTGAGAGGAGTTGTTTTTCTGCTGCTGTGTTACATGCCCTCAGTCAGGTCAGGGTCATGTCCAGCCCTGAGTGTGTGCTCCAGCTTGGCACAGCAGCTCAGGGGTCAGCCTGGCTCAGTGCCGTGGGCAGTGGCCTCAAAAGGAGAGGTGAAAAAACCACAAAATCTTATCCCAAAGCTGTCTCTTGTGCCACAAAGACCTGCTGCAGCCTTAAAGGTATCCTGCCACATCCTGTCAGACAGAAGCTCTTAGTCCTCAGCCTCTTTTATCCAGCTAAGACTTCTACATAAAATTTTGCCCTGTGAGCCAAAAATGAACTAAGCATTGTTGAGACAAAGCCTTCCTTGCAGTAGAGGCTATTAAGTCTCTTTGGTGCTGAAGTGTCTTCTGAAAATAGAATGAGAGGCTTGCTATGTTGATGAGAGCAATGGTAAAGTAGATTGCCAAAATCTGGGCTAAATTATGAGCTGTCTTATGCCATGATGAGCTCTGTCTTGGGGAAACAGAAGCAAAGGGAAGTGAAATGGTAGAACTGTGAACTGAGCCCTTCTTACCCAGGTCAATGTAGAGAACATGCTTCTCACTTGGCCTAGGGAAATTATGAAATAGGACTTCCTTGAAATTCTGAAATTTTACTCTTCTGAATAATCACCAAGATTCTGCAACTAAAAATTCCCTTAAACATTTTTACATTTTCACTTTAAATGCATTATCTATTTTCAGATATTTTTCAGAAAATCCTTGGCTTGGCTCATCTTTGGTGAAGGAGAGCGAGGGGAACCCATAACTTTCTCATCTTACGTACTTTCTTTTCTCATGCTGCCTTTTCAAACACAAAGACACTTGCCTGTGCTGTCGTGGAGTCTGTTTAGCAAATCTGGCATTGAGCTTGGGAACTCATGAACAAGCTGTCCTTGTTCACACTCTTCTGGTCAAGGCTGGCTGCTGCTGCTGGCTGGAAAACCAGGTCCACCTGTTCCCTCCAAAAGATGCAATAGAGTGGCTTCACAAGGAAAACACACCCAAGAAGCACTGCAGGTGTGTTTGCTTTGAGCCTGATGGCAATCTCATTAAGACCATTAAAAAGGCTCCCCTTGCCTTCAGGAGGGAGATAATTTCCTTCTCTGGAGTTGTCTGGGCGAGTTATGCTAAGGAAACAAGGTCAGGCTTTATCCTAAATTTGTTTACATGAATAACTTATTCCAGGGTTAATAACTGATGAATCGATTCTTGCAGAGCCCCAGAGGTCACAGGGTTGCTTATGACAACTGATAAACCATCCCTGACAATGCTGCTGATAGGCGTATTGTGTTTCTTCATCAGCCTTTTTTATAGGCTACTTTTAAAAGCCACATTGCTGTGAATCTCAACTAGCAAAACAAGCAGCTCCTGCATGAGGAGGCTGCACACGGAGTTTGGAAACTCACTCAGTGATTTTTGGTGTTTGCAGAACACTCAGCTGGTGGATTGAATGTTGTGAAGTGTATTTCTGGGAGAATATGAGGCATGCTCCAGCCACCAGGCTTCCTAGTGTGCCATTAGAAAGTCAACTTATTTTCTGGCTTAACATTACCACTATTAAANTTCTATTAAAAAATAGTACAAATGACGGACAAGCCCTGAGAATGGACACCAGGCTTTGCCATATATTGTCTGTTTTCCCCCCTCACCTCTGAATTTGCTTTTAAAAACAACTGTGAGGCCATTATACATATCTCTTATAAAAATAGCCATTGTCTGTCACTCGTGGGGGACACAGATTTTTCTTACTTGAAGGGATATGGTAATTTCTTTCTCCCCACTGCACAGAGAACTGAGGTTATTTGTGAAGGCCTCCAGCCCTCTCTTTGAATCCTGTCTGGGAGCAGCCTAAATGGAGGCACCCTTTGAAGTGCCAACAGTGGCACTGCTGGACCTGGACCTTTTGTCTTCCCTGGATGAAGCAGTAGCTGCACGCCCCATCCCAGTGCCAAAATGGGATGGTGTAGGCAGGAACATTGCTCTCCCCCTGAGTCAAGCCTGGGGGGTGGTGAGGCTTTGGCAGGTGGTGATCCCAGAGTGACCCCACAGAGCAGGGTGGTTGGTGCAGTGACACCTGTAAATTCCTCTCTGAGCATCAGCTGAGTACCCAGGTCATGAATCCTTTCTGGGACAGGTTCAGGTTTTGCTCCTCACGCTGGGAGATCTCACAGACATCTATGGCTCTTAGGAGCGGCTCCAGCAGGGCCCTGGCAGTTCTCAGCTTGCCCGGGGAAGGACAGAGAAGGATGCACATCACAGGGACTTCCACCTCTCCCCTAACTTCCCAACGGATTTTCACAATCGTGGCAGAGAAAATTCTCACATCAATAAAACTGTACAAAAGAGAAATGTGTTATCCCAAAGAGAGAAAACAGTGGTTGCAGGTGCTTGTTGTCATTAACTGTCTATAGTCAGCTTGCTTTGGGGAAAACGATGTTCAAAGGGATCAGTTCCTTGTCCCAACCTCCTGGCCAAGAAGGCTCTACCATCAGGAATTTGACCCGAAGGGTTTATAAACCAGAAGAGAGATGCAGCAAGGCTGCCAAGGCTGCACTTAGCCGTCCTTAGCCGCTGTAACTTTTTCCTGCGCTGTCCCAGAGTGAAGCCCGCGGCAGCTCCGCAGGGCTCTTCAATTCCCGGCTCCCTGCAGGCAGCGCGGAGCTCCCCGCGCCTCGGAGCGCAAATCGCTGCTGCCCTCCCGCGGCATCCCGCACGGCTCTGGGCTCCGCACGGACAGCCCCCGGCCTTTTCACACCTCCTGCCGCTCGCCCACCCGAGTCTGAGGAAAGGGTGTCATTTTTATAAAATCAGAGAGTGACCGGGTTGGTCATCGCCCTTTGGAGGAACATGCTTCTCTCCTTGAGAGGGTGGTGAAGTAAAGCCCGTCAATGCAGAGTCACTGAATCTGTGCAATGGCTGTGCCAACCACGACCAGGTTTCCCTGAAATTTCCCCCCTGTATTTGCATATTTAGGCCGTCCCAGTGGTTGCCTGGAGGAGATGGTGACTCTCCAACAGGCCGTGTTGTGTCATTTGTCTTCCCTATCTCACACATTTACGCTCATTTCTTGCAGCACCAAGGGCCAGAGATGTCTGCACTGCTATAACGAGACTTCAGGGAAGGAGAATTATTATTGAGGTGATGTCGAGACGATAGCAGTTGCAGATTAAACAAATGTACTGTAGTGGGTGACAGCTGGGAAGGTGGTGATGTGTTAAATGGGGCTTAATTCTGTACTAAGTTTAAGTCTGGAGTAAACATCCCAAAATAAGTAAAGTAGCTTTGGTCTGACTCCAGCGGAGAGCAAAACTGGCCTTGCAATTTTGTGAAGAAGTGCAGCAGAGGAAGAGCTTCAGAAAAAGCTCAGTCAAGAGAGAATTGTTAAAAGCTGTTGGATTAATTCTGATTTCTCTTTTCTGGTAGCATTTCTGGGTCTGGCTTCTCATACCACATTCCTCTGCTTTTAGAGGGACTTTTGGATTTGGTTTTATACAAGAGGCCTGGAATCTTCTGTCACTTACACTGTTGTGTGCCTGCCTATTTCAATGTAGTTCAGCTCTACTCAAGATTTCTAAGCAAGGAAAAAAAAGTCACAATTCGGCTTATTGTTGCTGAGCAGCAGGTGAGTCACAATGAGCTCAACAGACACTTTGAATGCTGTGAACAGAAAGTCTTGGGGCTGATTTCTGTCCTCATACACAAACCCTGCTGACTTCAACATCTGAGGGTAGAATCTGGCATCTCTTGCTTCTGTCTGTCCCTCAACTTTGCAGTTGGCACTGGCTTTGAGAACAGAGGACAAATCTCACTACTGCCAACTTTGTGCTGGGGCCTTGCCATAAATTACCTGTTCCACCTCACCTCTTCCTCCAGGCCTACACATTCCGCTGGAATTCAGCATGATGACGGTGCTATTTCTCTTCTTCAAACCAGCACCACGCAGAAACACCTCTGCTGGCACCAAATTTGGATTTGCAATTTGGATTTGCAATTTGGTTTGCAAATGAACCCAAGTTTCACCCAAGCTGGTGGTGCTGTGTTGGTTTGTGCAGCTGGTGCTCTGAAGCACTGAAGTTATGGGAATTTTAAAATTCTCAGGAAAGGAAAATGGAGGCGGATGTCTCCCCTGTTGTTAATACTGTCTGACCTTTTTTCCTGTACATTCTCCAGTGTATCATTTAGCATGTGAACACTTCAGGGAAGAGGAGAGGAAGGAAATATCCTTAGTGGGCTCTTTTGTGAAATGAGATCGATTTGGTGATTTTTTTTTTTCCCAATGGACAGCTGCAGATTCAACACTGCAGACTTTACTCTTTCAAAGAGTTCAGCCCTCTCTTAAACTGTGAACTTAGCTTAGAAAATGTTGTAGTGCTTACACCTGTGTGAGGTTAAATCCTATTTTTCCTCTTCTATTGGTGGTATATTTTTTAGGCAATATGCCTGAAATCTGTATAGAGGCACATGGCCTGTCAGGTCTCTGTAGATGGAAATGATGGATAATCTAATTGGAAGGGATTGGAAATGATTTGTCTTTGGAGCTTCTGAAATAGATTGGTCCCGAGACACTGCAGTGTTATTCTACTCAACATTAGTACATTGTCTGTGTTCTTGTTCTCCTTGGACTGACCTGCAGCCACTTTGCTAGATGGAAATACAGCTGATTAGTGTACTTAGGGGGCAATGCTGCTTTTATATACAAGCTGGGAAGCCCATGGTGAGTATCTTTCAAAATCTAGACAAAGTAATTGAATGGGTGCAGGTATAATCAAGTTGCCCTGCTCTGGGCTGGAGGTGGCTGTCTGTAGCAGGGTGATGGATGTGATTCAGTTGTGCAAGCCCTGCTTCTGAAGTGGTGAGCTAATGAAATGTCCGTGGCAGTGATGGACTGAGTTAGAGGCAGATGGGATTTTGACTCTGCTCCTGCCGGTGCTCTCCTGTTATCTGCAGTGAATCATGCACAGCTGTGGCTGCTGGAAGATGACCTCCAAGGTCTGGGATAAAAAAAGGAGCAATGAGAAATTCTAAGCTTCTGCTCTTCAGGCAGGAGAATTTTTTTTTTTTATATGACGAGATGTGTTGCCTTGTGCGAAGTTACTTGAGGAAGAAAACAGAATACAACTCTTACTTCTTTTTAATGACTCCTTGCAGGGTGCCAAAGCCTGGCAGCCTGGGAATAGGAGATCTAATAATTCCTTCAGTCCTCCATATCACAGAAATATAAGTCTCTTTACAGAGGTGCCTCAGTAGGTGGTTTAACTACAGCTTTTAATCCTCCTGTGCCTCAGCTCCCTCTTTTTAAGATACAGATATGCTTTGCAGCCATGCTGGCAATATAAATATCTCAGGGACTGTGATATTTTCTGCTATCTTGTTACTGTGGGGGCAAAATATAGAGGCAGGGCCATTACTCTTTATTGTTAAATTTTCCAGAGCTGGCATTTTTAACTAGTGTGTGTTTTGGAAACAGAGTGAGGGAGGGCTAGAAACAGAGTGGACTTGCTCAGCCTGGGCAGGGAAAGGGCAAAAAGTCTACTCCCAGTCTTCCTCTCTGGTTATGGGGCTGTGGTGATGAATTTTGAGGGAAAAACCTGCAGGACTTCCCAGCAGTCTGCTGCTGCAGCACTGAGCTTGGAGGGTCTGGAGCTGAGGAACAGAGGTGTCACAAAGCTTGTAAAAAACCACCATGAATCTGCTCAAATAGCAGTCAAAAAAAAATAATAAAAGATGCACCTTGACATTTCTGAGCATGAGGGATGGTGGGAGGTCACGGAAATCTGGGGCTCTGTAGCAATGCCCTTACAGGCCAGCAGTGTTATGGAGCTTTACTGTTTTGTGCTGTACCCTATAGAAGGTATGTGATTAATCCACTTAACTTGTGGGTACCAAATGCTTGACTTAAGGAGAGAAAGGATCTAATATGGGGCTTAACACCTCAAGTGGATTTCCTGGCAAGCCTAGGCATGAGATTTTCCTTGCAGAGATTAGTTAGATTGGTTGGTAGAAATGGAAATCAGAAGACCTGGTCATGGTTAAAGGAGGAAACATGGAAGGGATGGTGTAACTTCAGGTTTTCCATGGACTATGGGAAGATAAGGATGTATTCTGAGAAGTGGAAGACACTTTTTTTAGTGATGGGAAAGAACTGTGCTTTGAAAAGCCATGATATGAGAGAGATGAAAATGGAGGATATGTAGAAATAAAAGGCTCTGAGACCAGGAGAGTACATTTATGAAGTGTAGCCAAATAAGGAATAATATAAAAACAAGAAAGGGAAGATGTTGGCATCTACAGCAGCTCATTCTTACTTTTCTTTAAAATTTTTCCGGCATAACATGGAAGAATCACAAAATAAAATTGCTTCATGCTTCTATCTGGGACAACATTTGTTCTGCTTCTGATACAGAAGCCTCCAAAATCTGCTTTGAAATGGAGCAGTTATTTAATCCTTGCGTTGGTAACACCATCTCTGCAGGTGACCAGAGGGGTGTTTGAGCAGCTGCTGGCACTTCCACAGCCTGGGCAGGGAGGCTGACTGAGCCTCATCCTTCAGTGGAACTGCATCCGCGATCTTTAACAAGAACTGGGAGATGTGCAAGTGTTCACATAAACATCTCAGGAGAATTTCCCCCAGCGCTGGCCTTGTCCTGTTCTACCCCTCCAGCTCTTTCTGCCCTGGAGGAGGAGCAGGGTGGGAGGTCCTGCTGTGGCTGCTGCCCGCTCGGAGGCTGCGGTGAAGGTTTTGGGAGCGTTCGGTGACATCAGTTGTGCGGCAGAGGGAGCCCCGCGTTCAGCCCTGGAGCTGAGCAGGGAGCGGACCTGGAGCATCTGGGAAAGGAAGGTCGCCTTCCTTTTCCTCCTGGGCGGGGAGCCTGAGTGCCGCTGGAGTGGGGATGCTCGGCAGGATCGCACGGTTCCCTGTGTGAGCGTTTTATGCTGCCCGTGCAGTTTTTGGAAGCACTCAGAGCCTGCCCTGGTGATGCTGTGCTCCCAAACTCAGTTTTCCCACCACATCCCTGCGCAGATGTCGTTCTTCTGGAAAAAGTGATGGAGAAGAACTCTATGTTGAGTTGGTCTGCGTTGTCCAAACTTGTTTGCTATTCAGTGGCGTTCTGTTACTCTGAAATTTCCCCAACACCCTGCTGTCTGGCACTGGCTCTGCCACCAAAGAGCTGGTGTGTGCAGGCTGGGGAGGGAGGTATTTCTCTTGTGTGGCAGTGCCTGAACAGCCTCCCAGTGTTAAATATTAACCTATTGTTGCTGATCTTTCAGGCCATTTTACTCCATCTCTAGTTCTCTTGACACACAAGTAGAATATTTGGAGTGTAATTCGAGTTTTCTATGCCTGGCTGCTTCACTGTTAATTTTTTGATTGAAAAATCAGGCTTTCAGCTAAATTAATATTTTAAAGAAAATGTCTTACTACTCATAAAATATTTTTGGGTCAAAACCTAACATGTTTTCACTTTCACCTGCAAGACTTTTATGTTTGTGACAGTCATTGTGTGAAAACGTTTGCTTCTCATGTTAACAGATTCTAATCCCCCCCCCCTCCCCCCCATAACAATTAGGACTTTATTTTGGAAATTTCCTGTTTTCCAAAGAGTTTTCTGTTTGAGCAGCCTGTGTGTCCAGCCCTGGTTCAGCAAAAGCTGTTCATATTCCAGGCCAAGGGGCAGAGGAAAGGATGGGCAGCAGTGGTGTTTTTGTGCATTGTTCAGGACAGCAACAGTTAAGAAAAGATGACTAAAAGAAAACAAGCAAATAACCAACCTTGGTGATGTATGCAATGAAAAACATTTCCTGCTTCTTTATCCCAGAACTTCAAGGTCTGGGACATTTTCAGGTGGGTCTGTTTTGTTTGTTTACATGTCCACAACTTATCTGAGCTGAAGAAGTTGCTGTGTGAACAGGAGGTGAAACCTCAGCCCGAGGCATCAGACACGATGCTCCTGTGAGCTCATTTTTTACTCTCCTCACTTCTTTTCTCTTTGCAGTGAAGGAGGAACCTGTGCTCTATGGGGTCCCAAACTGAGTTTTGACACGGTCACCCTGTGACTTGAGCTAAAACTGATTTGCCTGTTCCAATAGGTAAGAGTGAAGAAAAGAAACCCTACTGGAAAAAGTACTGGCCTGCCTATGATTTTAAACACAATTTGGCATGTAATTTAATTCCCTTTATAACAGGCCAGCTGGTAAAAGTCTAGCTCTAACAGGCACTTGAGAGGAATCTCAGCAAGCTAACATGCTTTTAACACACCCTGCTCCATCATTCATAAAGACCTGGTGGAGAGCAAGTAATTGTGCTCTCTAACAGTGCTGTCTGCTCTGCTGGAGCACACGAGGCACTTTCCAGTCTCTGCCACCACTCTCTCTTCTAAAACAGAGGGTAATAAACCTGAGGAACAGCTTGTGAGCCTCTGTCTCATGTACAGCTGTGACCTGACTGAACAGGACCATTTCCACCCTTAAATAACAGCATCCATGCAAGTGTGGCTGCTTTGATGGATAGATCTGCATCTAGTTTTATCCTTGATCTGAGCAAGTCAGTCATGAACATCATGGGCAATTGTTGTCCTGGGAGGACAGTAAGGACTCCAAAATGCTGGTGGGAGAAAAGAGGGACCTTGAACCCCCTGTCCCCTCTGGACTAATACAATTTGATTTTCCCTGCAAGCACACCAGATCTCCTCAGGGGATCACAGCAGCTCTCTTAAGTTGAACTGGTTGAGCCCATGGGCTAAAATCCTCATGGGCTCTCCTGCCTGGGCTGACAGGTAGCTCATCCCTCACAGAGTAACAGCCTTCTGGCATTCCTTCCTGGATATGGGGAACTAGCACGGGTTTCTCCCACAGAACAGGCAAAGTGGGAACACTGAGGTGGGCTGTATGGAAAACAGAGGAAATACAGAGGAGCTGCTTGGATAAACAGGAGGGAACAGCCTTTTTTCCCCAATGCCCTGCTGGTGCTGTGCTACCTTGGCAGAGGAGCTGGCTGAGGCAGGCAGCTCTGCCAGCCCTTCATCACCTACTCTTCTGCTCTTCCACCCACCCAGCCAATGGGCAGAGCAAGGATGCCTTTGAATTTCACCCTTGCCAGTCCAAAAGCCAAATTAGAGTTCTTTAGGGTTCTTTTAGCCTTGGCTGTACCCCATGCCCTCCATATCTGCTGCAGAGACCCCCGGGCACGGTTGGCAGCCTCTCCAGCTGTACTGTTTGGGGGTGAAGAGCAGAGCACTGCTAAAACCCCTGAGGTGAAGGAGGCTGAAACACTCTCTGGCTCCTAGAAAATGTGAAGATGTGACCAACAATTCCAGAAGGAAGATGGGAACATTTCACAGTGAATAGCAGTGCATACCACCAGCCCACATTACTTTCTTTAGCCAGGCTGAGTACCGAGGGTGAAGAGGATGGGCTTGAACCAGGGACAGCCAATCTCCTGAGCTGCCTGCAGCCAGAGCAGCCCTGCTGGGCACCCCAAGGCTGGCAGGGCCCTTTTCCAGCCCTCTGCCTCCCAGGAGAGGGCTGCTGCCCTTGCTCCAGGGGTGCTCAGGGTTTGCAGCCCAGCTGGCTGAGGGCCCAGGACGGTGTGGGAGGATTTGGTGGTACCAGAAAGGCAAGGGGAGCAGCTGTGGGGCAGGTGCCACCTCTGAGGAGGCTGAGACATGATGAGGGTGTTCAGCTTAGAGCCTGGTGGCTGCATTAAGTGCAGCCTCTGGGAGGTCATTTATCATATCCTGTGCAACCAGCCACCCTTCAGCAGCAATTATTGCTCTTTAACAGCTTCCAAACAATGCTCCCTGCAAGCTGTGCTTGCTGTCAGAACCTAAAAAACAGAGAGGGGGTGAAAAATCCCAAACCTCTCCAAACAAAAACACAGCTTTGCAGGGATTTTCAGCTTTTCTTTCAAAGTCAACAGGTGTTTCTGGTCACCCTGCAAAACCACAGGGAAAATATCTGCATGCCACTGAAATGAAGCAACTCCAAACCAAACTCTGTGAAGATAATCCCATCTTTTGCTTTTGTTTGGTAGAAATGAATGGCG
>VWZN01002775.1:549103-559772 GCA_013396955.1 Regulus satrapa
GGGGGAAGCAGGGGGGAAGCTTCAACTCTGGGTTTTCATGATGATAGAGTGGGAGCTTTCACCACCATCTCAGTTTTGGACTGCATCTGATGCAGGCTCATGGAGACAGGGGACTGTTATTAGAGCTGCGTGAATAATCTACAGCAAGGAACTGAATGGAAGTGTTTGGTCTTTTATCTGTTTGCAAACTATCTGTGAGCCTGCCTGGATGTTCTTGAATGTGTTTGTTGTTTGAGGTAATACTGCCCATAATTTCTGTGAATAATCATTTATTTGTGGCCTGCCTATGAGCATTTAGATAGTCAAAATGTCATTTTTGTTCCATGGTTACATGAGTGCAACCCTGAGACTTCCACCAAGAGAACTCCTAGTCAGGAGTGGTAAATTCATTTTCTGTAAAACCCTATTGAAATCTTCTTGGGAAATATGAATTCATCTGCAATGATGTGGGGTGAAAAAGGGAGAAAAATGCAGTTATATCATGGTGTGGGGAGGTGGTTGGTAAATTTGGTTAAGTGGTAGGGAGGAGGTATTTTTAAGGTTTTATTTTACTTCCTTACTGTTGTGCTCTGACCTTGTTAGGAGCAAAGTCACTTAATATCTCTAATTCAAGCCTGTTTTGCCCACGATGGCATTTGGTGAGTGACATCTCTGTGCCCTTACCTCAACCCTTGAACCCTCAGTTACATTTCCTCTCCCCTGTTTGCCCTGTGCTCACGGGGCCAAGGCCAGGACACAGCAAACATTCTGCCCACATGAGCTGGACAGCAGAAGGGCTTTACAGCCGCCTTGTCCTCCAAAAAACTGGTGCAAACTCCACGCCTGGAGCACCCTGAGCTCTGCCATGTTGTGGTCACTTGTCCAGGAGCATCCCAGCCAGGTCTGTGACAGCCACCAAACTCTGCCAGCAGCTTGGAGAGGAGTTTCCTTGGCAGCAGTGCAGGCAGCACCAGGAAATCTTTGCAGGAACACCTCTCGTCTTTGTCTTCATCCACAGCTCATCAGTTACCCAGCGTGGTTGGATGGTTTTGTGAGAAGGACACCTTGAGGGATAAATTGCATAGGGGTATTAAGGAAAAAAACAGTCATGCTATAGACAGTTTATGTACCTGCACTACAAATAGGGATTTATTTTCAGGGGAAACCCAATATTTTGCAAATAAAACAGGGCATCAATTCATTTTGGGTGTCTGTAAAACCTTCTTTTTCAATTCCTTCAACAGACGCTTGTTGTTTATCCAATGCATTCCAAAAGCAATGTGCTACAGACAATTATTTTTTCTGCAAATATTTCCCAACTCCTGAACCCTCTGTTTCCAAACAGCTTTTCTCTGAACTATTGTTTGCGGGTAGGCATTTCCAAAATATTAGATTTCTTTTGCTCCTCAAAAAGCAGTATGGGCTCCACTTTTTGTTTACCTTGTTACAGGCTGCTAAGAAAGTGATGGACAGCACATTATTGATGGTAAAATCTAAAGTAGTGTGGGCAAAGGTGTGAGGTTTGGTTTGGGAAGTGAAACAGGCTGTGGCCCCATGCAGCTCTACTCTGTTTCTTTTCCCAGGCTTTGTCTTCACCACTTAAAACCATGAACACAGCTTTCTACAACAGCTGAAGACAAGAAAATTAAACTTTCTGTAATGGAAGGAGGAGAAAAAAAAAATCTTTCTTTCACCCTTCCTGCTCTCTCTTTCTGTCATTTTGTTAGGTACTTTCATTCTCTTTTCTTCTACCCCTCACTGTGACTCACTTATTGTCCCTCTTCCTTGTCTTTTTCTTTCTTCCCCAGTCAGATTTTAGTGGAGGAGAGTAATTTGAGGGAGTAAATATCTGCCCATCTAGCTTGTGACCAGTACAGATTGAAATGAGAGTTGCACTGAAGATGAGGGGTTTTTGTGGAAAATGAAAACAACAATAAATTTTCCTTGTATTATTGACATTTTTTGGAGGGTATCATCATTGATAGAGTGAACTAAAGCCAGAATTTAGGCTTTGGCTATTGAAACATTCAGACAAAAATTTGCCAAACTCCTAATTTATTTTTCCAATTTTTCAATTAAAGAAAAATCCCCGCATGATTATTTAAAGAATCTTGCCCACACAGCTCCCTCCTTCCTCTGTTTTTGTTTTTTTTTCCCCATTTTGGTCAAAGAACCAATTTTCCACTTGCACTAATTCAATACAATCGTTTTGTTTCAGAAGCCACATTGCAGTAATGCTGAGAAAAGCATCTGAAACCAGCTGATTTAATGCTTTGCTCATGGTTGTTTGTACCCTTTTAATTTTGCTTTACTTGTTTTTGAGCTGCTTTTGGTGGGGAATGTTTTATATGCTCAATGTATGGACAGCACTCTACAGTCCTGCTTTAATGCTGAGCTGTATCACCTGAGCTGTGGCTGCAGGTCAACCCATTTCTCAGCCAGCTGATAACTGATGGTTCATGTATGTGGGATCTGTAGTTTTCCCTCCTGTGGGGGAGAAAAAAAAATATTTTAAAATTGTTCTCAATAAGTTAGGCTAAAAGACAGTTTGTAATTTAGGGCTCTATATGCTGTGCGTGTGTGTGGAGGGTTGAGATTGATTTGGACCTGACAAAAAATAGTGTGAAAGGTTGGTAGTGAAGTTATGGAGCTCCAAACCAATAATTAAATTGTGGGCAGGCTTTACCCTTTCCCCTCCTGCAACCCTTTCCTCTCCTGCAGAGGAAATTAATGTAGTTTACTTTGAAAATCTTAGGTTCTGTTTTTTATGTGACAAAAAGCCTTGGCGTCATGTTCAAAAGTGAGTGTTGTGAAGGGATGTGGTGATGGGATCCAAAGCTGTTGTAAAAGACTGTGGAGGATCCTTGGACACAGCATTTCCATGGGGGATGAGAAGGATTTATTGAAAACCAGCACTGACTTGCACCTTGGGTATGCTGCTGGTGTGCCAAGTGTGTCCTTGCCCTGCTTCAGCACATCTCCAGCTCTCAGCACCCAGCCTGCTTCCAGGCTCTGGGCTTGCCTCAGCCTTAGAGCACAGGGATGATGCACATTCTTCAAGCTAGATAAAGGATGCTGGTTCTGGGAGAGGTGGGATGCTCCTTTCTTTGTTGTATCCCTGTGGGGTTTGGGAAGGGAGACCTGAAGTGGTGCACAACCTGAGTGCAGGAAGTGTGAGGAGGCAGCAAGGGGTAAGCAGGGGCTCACTGCCAGAATGTCCTCAACAACTGTTGATATTTGACTATATATTGGACTGAGCCATCCCCAGGACAAAATTTTTACCCCAGTGGTTTGGGAACAGTGCTTGAATTGGGCTGCAGCGAGGTTACAGAGCTTTACCCAGGACCTAAGGCATTAAGTCACTTTCATTTCCAGCTATAACAATGATACCAGTGTCATTTTGCAATGAAAGAAATGAGCTGGCTGGTTTGCTTTAGTGTCCCTAGGCACACCTCTTTTGTGGCGATGCCATGGTTAGGTCACCAGGAAGGTTAAATTCCATTTCTTAGGCATGACAGACTTGACCCAAGATGCCTGCAGGGCCTGGCAGCACCCAGGACAAGGAGTTAACGACGGAGCTGGCAAAGTGGGTGTCTGGCTGCTTCCTTGTCATTAAATGGGGACCTTGGTCACAGCAGGGCAGCTCAAGCCAGGCTAGGAGAGTTAGCTATGGAAAAAGGCTTGACTCTAACCCTTGCTATGAATAACTGTGTTTCTTTCACAGGGGATAAGCAAGACTGAAGCAGATTTTGCATGAAAATTGCTCCCCATCTTCGTAACCTTAGGGATTTGTGGCACAATCTGGAAATATAATAGGAGAGGCTCTGCAGCTTTGTGTGTCTCTGTGTTCCTGTGACTCTGAAGCAGTATTTAAACCCTGCCCAATTCCTGACTCTTGCAACATCATAAATTATCTTAATATGAATCTCAATATCACCAACTTCTGTCTTAAGTTGCCACTGATTAGCTAAAGACACAGTCCTGGAGCAGAGTCAGAACACTGGACAGGATGGTCAAGGACAAGATATCCAGTAGTCCTTGTGGTTCTGTCTCCAAACTTTCTCCTCACAGCCTGTCCAAGCATAGGCATTCTGTAAATGGGCACTCAGGATCTGCCCAGCATGGGGAGAGTCTGGAATAATCGTTCATGTTGCAAACTTACCACCAGGTGATTTACATCTGGACAGCAAGCTTTGTTGTCCTTCTGGTCACCATCTAGGTGAGCCTATGCAGACAAGATTTATGTGCATGCAGTTCTGTCTCCCAGACATTCAGTCTTCAGCTGCAAAGACAAAAATCAGTGGCTGAAATGGTCCTCCTGAAGACTCAACAGATTTTATGTGTTGGCACTTCATGATCCTAGAAATGCTGTCGAGCTTGGTAGGACTGGACTAAAACCAGCAGTGCCTCAGACGAGGATGGAAGTTCGCTGACCAAACAATGTGGCAGAACACTTGACTGTGCTTTAATTTACTGCCTTTCACTGCTAGCAGCTAGGTGTATAAATCATAGTGATTAATAAGTCTGTTATGTCCTCCTTTATTTCCTATTTGCAAAGTGCCTGCTCAATTTTCTCAACTGCATTCATTATTCAGAATTTTTCACTGAGTAATTTCTGGAGATAATTCTTGTGTTTTTATCTAGTCTGGGAAGTTGTGCTGAGTCTGACATTGGAACTGTTTTCATTAGAGACATAAATCTTTCTTTTGTTGTTTCAACATCACATTTCCCATGCTACCATTTGCAATTACAGATATGTAACTTGCTTTCTTTGACTGCTCTTCAACATCCATTTATCACTGACTGCTTCAGCTGCTGTTGAAATGCTGGTAAACTGCATCACCCTCACATTTGGGACCCAACACCACACACAGAAGCATAAATTTACTTGCACAGAGGTTAAAAAGAGTTAAAGAACATCTATAAAATTTTGGGGATGGGGTGGTGAGTAAAGAAAAAAGAAAGTGAACATGGACTACTGCTTCATTCTGTACTTTAACAGAAAGTGTTGGCTACCATGGCATTTTGGTGGGAGGAGAATCCTGAAGATATACCCTGAGAATGGGTACTAGGTCAGGAGTCTCAGGGAAAAGTGGAGGAGAAATATTCTGTTCCTTGCTTGTAACTCAGCTAAGGCACTAACCTGCTCAGAGAACTTTGGGAATGTTTTGGGAGATTACTTGTTTCTGGGATCAGGATTCAGCTAAGAAAAAGGTTCTCCAAGACAGTTTTTGTAACTGGATACCCAAATTTCTCTGAGGTCTCACTGGCTACAGCCTCCTTGACCTTGTCTGATGTAAGTGTAAGGCTTTGAGGCACACTGTAGTGAAAAGAGAAGCTGGGACAGAAAAGCTGCAGGAGAGCACCTTAGTGGAGGAATTTTATTGTTGCATATTTTAGTGGGGTAGGAGAGGGGAAATTTCCTGACAAGCTTGAATTCTAGGGCATTCACTTGAATTAAGCAAAGGGTGGCAGTGGCAGTTGGTGGAATAAGGGTCTCTGAACTCCAAAGCACGCCAATGCATGCATGCAAAAACATTTGCAATTGTTTAGTGGAACAACGACAGCCTTAATAGTACAGCATCAGGCAGAGGGCCAAGAGGCGAAAATATTTGTAAATAGGGTTTGCTAATTTTTTCCACTGGCAAACAGAGCGAAAGAAGGAGGGGGGAGTTAGTGCTCTGGAAGAGACAGTCAGACTGGGAGCACAAGTCTCTAGGTTTTTTAGCAGAATCCTTCTGTAATCCACATCCCAAATGTAAATAAGAACTTTATATCTGGATGTTTGTGTTTTTGTGTGTGTATGTGTGCACCTAGCAGGGGGATATAAAGAAGACATGGTAAGGAGACATTCCTCCAGCTCAAAAACAGGAGCTGTAGGGTAGCAAATATTGAAGGAACTTTCCTTTCCCTAAAAGGATGTCAAGGCCTAATTGAGAAGCAGTCAGTGGTGGATATTTCTTCCTGGAGACCTGCTCTTTGGAAGACTCTGGCTATGTCCCTACCCAGCCCTCCTGCCTCCCCTCCATGGCTTCCTCCTGGCTGTGGCTGTGGAAGGAATTCTTATCCTGGAGAGACACTGGAGCACACTGAGATAAATGGATTTGGGAGATTGGCAGCAGAACCCCTCAGCAACTGGGCCTGGGGAAGGTTTGCTGTCTCTCTCAGACATGTGGCTCAGAGATGTCCCTTCCACAACCCCTTTTCATTTAGAGAGAAAATCCCCTGTGCAGGTTCTGTCTGTTCTGTGGCTCTTGCTGCTGCTCACACCTGCATGCTGGACCCGAGCTATGTGCTACAGACAGAGAAACACATGGAAGTCATCAGGAGTGTCACTTCTATGGAAACCAAGAGACCAAGTGCTCAGCCTTTGAGTACAAGCTAACAGAGCTCTTCCAGTTTGTTTTTGGTTGCAAATAGAAGGGCTTTTCACAGGAGTATCCAAGTATGGAGTGAAATTTTGTAAGAGCATTTGTCTCCATTCTGACACTTGCTCATCAGCCCTACTTTTGCACCCGCCTGTGTTGCTCCTTGCCACAGCAAGGATAGGTTTGACTGGGACACAACTTTACTGCAGAAAAGAACAGGCTATGAAAATTTTGTAAGAATTGAATTATGTCCTCAAATACAACAACCTACTGTTAGTGTTTCTTCTGGAGCTTGAAGCACAATAATTCATATCTTTGATTCGCACACATTTCAGTATCCAAACAGGTGATACTTGTATCTTAACTGGACAAACTGAAGCCTTTTCAGGTTCCCTTTTGAGGCGGAGCTTATCTGAAGACTGAAATCAGTTTGGCTTCAGATTAGACAAAACTCAAGCTGTGAATAATTTGTATCTAAACAGTGAAAAAAGGTATCTTGCAACACACACTGTTCATGTGAATAATATAAATAAACTCTTACAAAAACTCAAAGGTGGTTAATGACAAACCTCAAAAAAAAAAAAAANGATGGGAAGGAACTAATGGGTGGATGAGAAGGAATGAATATTTTACACAAATAATGCCAGTAGTTCAGCAGAACTCTCGAAATCTGGATCGGCCAGGATGACCCTTCCTCTGAAACAGTCTGACCATGTGCAAATTAAAAAGAAAAAAAGGAAGAAGAGTCCAAGGGAGGGCTTGCACACATAGCACCACTTTCAGAGGGGACTGGGAGCAGAGGAAAACCAAAATGTATTAAACTAAATTCATCACATGATGGCTACAATGTCCTGCTGGCCTATTTAGGTTTTCTGTAAAATGTTTTGCACCACAAAGTTCTTACTTACAAAAGAGTCAACAAAATGTGTGACTGTGTGGAAGAGCTTTGGGTGTCCCTCCTTTTAAACAAACACTGTGCTGCATCCTCTATGGTGTATGGAAGTGAGGAGTGGGTTCTTGGGGTAGTCAGACAGTCTGGTGAAGGTCCAAGCACAGGTTTTTACATCTCCTTTTCCACTTCTCCGCTGCATGCCTGAAGACTTCATGTTTTACCCATCTGATTGTGGAGTGATGAGCCAAACCCTCTCCAGTTCACTGGTATTTCATTAATGAGATGACCACGTGGCACCTGTGTGACTTCCTGATTTGGGAGGGGATGTGGCAGCCAAACAAAGCAAGGTAGTTGAAACACCTTTGGCCTCCACCAGGCCTCTCCTGTTCCTCCAGTTTGGTCTGGGGGCTCTGCTGCTTGTGTTTGCCTCTGGACTTGGGGCTGCGGAAGCCTAGAACTAGATCCTGTGAGTTCAAGTTGTGCTTATTTCATAACACATTTAATAAATATTGAAAGAAGAAAAGGTCACGGGTTGACCCTGATGTGAAGGTTTTGCTCTTTTCAGAGAGTACAGAAAGTTGTTTACAGGGAGATTGAGAAGTAACCCCCAGCTCACTGCTTTTGTGGCTTGTGACGGAATCCCACTAAAAACAACTTGTGATTTATTTCAGCTGCATAATAATATTACAAAGTAATAAAAATAAAGGCATATTTAATGATGTCCTTCCATTAAATGGTATGCCCTGGCTGTCTACCAATGGCTCTACAGACCTACTGGCGCCTGTGTCAACTCTTTTCTTTCAGCGTGGGGAAAGACATTAAATACCATGGTAGAGTCCTATGTACCACCAGGTTATGCTGCACAATTCATTTCTATTAGGCAAGTAATTTTTTTCCTTTTCTTGGCCATTGCTACTTTGTTATGCTAATAAATATGCTTGTGCAGTGGGGACCCAATTTAAACAAAGATTTGACAGTAACTTTGCTGGACAAAGCCAGAATGGGACATCTGGGTCTCATCACAGCCAAAGGTCTCTTCCCTCACCCTCTCATCTTCACAGCATATCAGTGCTCTCAAGCACAGCTCTCTTCAAGTGTCTAGAATGCATTTGTTATTTTCAGTATTAGCTGGAAAAAAAATCAGGCTGTTCCCATTCAGAAGAGGATAGGAAGAAGGATTTTCAAATCTTGTAAAGGAAACTGGAGGAAAAATGAGGAGAAGAATTACTAGAGTGGGATAAAAATAATTTGTTGGCATCATCCTCCTCAAAGTTTTCAGAAGCATTTTACGAACTGCATCAGATAATTTCTCCAAAACACAAAATGCTGCTGTCTCTTGGGCAAGATCAGAGGGGCTGTGATTACTGTTCTTGTGTATAATGAAATGCATGAGGTAGATTCTACCCCAAACAGCAGCTCAGCGGGGGAGAGCTGAGCAGGCAGGATTACAGCTCACCAAAGGTTCAGAGTGTCAAAATCCAGTTTCTGGGGGAAGAGCACCTGTGTGTGCTTGCTGGAATCTCCATTTTCTGTCTTTTCTGAGCTATTTTGGAAAGGCTGGAAGTTTCTCTCAAGAGTCAGACAGAGGTGAGCAGCTTGTACTCACTCCCATGTGCTGACTGGCTTCAGAAAGAAATGGAGTTGTTTGTTCTCACATGTTCTGCAGTGTGAGGCTAAAGCTACCACTAGGAATGGTAGGGCCATAAAGGGCTTTTCTGCCATGGAAAGGGCTTGTTCACCTCTGGCTCAGGGATGGCTTCCCACAGAGTTACCAGGACCACTTTGGTAGTGCTTGTGCTTTCCTTTAAAGTTTCCCATCCAAGGATCCAGCAATTTTGACCTTGGTTAATTAGTCCTAGAGGGAGCCTACCTGCACAGCATCCTTCCACGCGAAGCTGCTCTGCCAGATGAATCCTGACCTGTTCCTGAGGAGAAGAACAAGGAGCCTGGGGGCAGGGAGAGCAGCTGTGCCCACTTGCTGCATCTTGGCTTCCCCCTTTCTTAAGACAGACCTTGAGCTAACCACGCTTTTAGGCTGAAGAGGCAAGTGAGTTTGGCACTTGCTACTTTTCCATTTACAAATTAGTAGCCAATGCTGAATGAGTTTTATTCATTTTTGTCCTCTTCTCATGAGATATTGTTTGTTTAGTCATAGGAACAAAGCATCAATTATTACAACAAGGCTTCTGCCAAGCGATTTTGGGGCACTCCAGAGAGAGCCCCTTCTCATGTCAGGCTTGTATCCAGTTATCAGTAGTGGAGACCTCTTTGGGAGAGGCAAAGAAGAAGGAGAAGGAGAAATGAAGAAAAGATGGGGGAAAAGAGAAGGGGTAGGAGAAGGAGGAAGACAGAAGGGGGAAAGAGGAGAAGGAGAAGAAAAAGTGAAAACGAAGGAGGAGAAGAAGAAAGGGGGCGGAGAAAGGAGGAGAAGGAGAAGGGAGAGCCCAGCATTTTTTCCTTCCCACTATGCATGTTAAGTGAAATTGCAGGTCTGCCCGGTCCTTTGATAAAAGCACAGGATTCTGAGCAGGGGGTGTGTGACTCAGGGAGATTGGTTCTCTTGGTGCAGGGCCTAACCTTTAATCTGCCTTGATCGCTCCTCCAGGACCTCTTTCAAAAGCTCTTTTTCTGCACTGTAATGCTCTGCCAATCATAATTTGCATTTCTGAACGCATGAAAGCACTGTTTCCTGTCTCTGGTGGAAAAAGGGAGGGGGAGGGAAAAAGTATTTAAAGTCAAACTGAGATTTTTTTTTTTTCTTTTAAAGCCTACTACGGGAAAACAAAAGGCATTTCCATTCCGGGCACAGCTCTGGGAGCGGTGGCAGCCAGGAGGTGTTAAGGAGCTGTGTGCATGGGGTTACACTCCCGCTTCCACTCGAGCACCAGCTCTGCCATGGGGGGGCTTGTGATCCCCATCCAAGCACATTGCACAGGCCTGGCTTCTCCATCCATCCATCCATTCGTCCGTCCCTCTGTCCATCTGTCCATCAGCCATCCATCCATCCAGTTTCCCGCTGGTCAGTTCTGCCGGGGAGGGCAGCGCAGAGCCCCCCGAGCCAAGGTGCTGGAGATTCTCCTCTCCCACCCAGCCCCAGCCCTTGGGCAGGTTCTGGGCCCGGTGGGGAACAAAAGCTCTTTGAGGGCTCTGGGGTGCCCGGTGCCGGTGTGTGCAGCAGCTCCCCCAGCACTCGGCTAATCTCTATTACATATCTACAGACAAAACAGCTACTTGGCATCGTGTGGCGGATGTCTGCAACTTCTGCCAGGACGCTGAACAGGGGCCAGGAACTTGGGTGGAGACAGGAGCCAGGAGGTCATCTGGGGTTGCTGCTCTTTGTTAGAGCTAAATAACGTTGTGAATGTATTAAGCTCCTTTCCACACACTGATTTTTTTTTTTTTTCAATGCCCTCAATAGTCTTTTCTCTAT
>VWZN01002775.1:561576-612357 GCA_013396955.1 Regulus satrapa
GGACAAGACAAATTGTCTAGCCACAAGAATTTAAACAATGCTTTTAATCTGAGTGAAGAAATGTACTGCACTGCTTGGCTGCCTTTAAAGTCTACTGTTGCAATATCTCAGCAAAAGGTGTATTTGTAGAAGGGAGAGCTGTAGCTTAACAGAGCTGCACCATAAAGTTATTTATCCCTGCTGTGCTTGATTTACAATTCTCAATAACTTCCTTGCCTTTTTTTTTTTTCCCTTCTGCTAAGAAACCTTGGGGTGGGGCCTGCAGAGATGGAGGTAGGGGGTGATTCTATGCTCCTCACCCCTGCTGCTGCCCTTGCCCCTCAGCCAGACAAACTGGTCAATGATTATTTTAATTCTTTTTAAATAAATTGAGTTTTAAGAAAAGGGAAATTTCACTACACCATTTCACTCTAAAATGAACTGAACAGCACAAATTTTTCTTGAATGGGAATAAACATTATCACGCTAAGGGCTAGTGACATCTTGATGCTCTTTTTGCACAAATCAAGTGCCTGGCATGGGCCTCTCCTCCCTTGGTCTCCAGCTCTGTCCAACCTCTCTTATTCTGAAACATTCTGCTTTACAGGACCCCCACGTGATGGGGGGATCTTGTGTGCACATGAGTGGGTTGTGGAGGATAAAACCATGCAAAAGGACAGGGATCCAGGTCGTGTCTTGTTTCCCATCAGAAGAAGCAGTGCCAGATGCTGCTCTGGGACCCAACCCACACCTGTGCCCTGACAGACTGGTGGGAGAAAAGAGGATCCAAAAAATGTATCCCATTAATTCCCGGAGTCCTCAGTTTCCTCGACACACCAAAATGTGCATCTTGTCATTCACAGCCTTACAAAGAACGTGATACATGGCTTGTAAGGTCAGAAAGTTTGGCTGTTCCTGGGCGCACACATTTTCTTATCACACATTTGGGAAGGTCTGTGCACTCTCTTAGTGAAAGCAGCTCTGCACACAGATATAAATTCATGTATTGGAAAGCAAGGAGACAGATGGCCTCTATTACCCCATGTAACCAAACACAGGATGCAGATGATCTGAAACAATTAGAATGGGAGTTTTCCTATCTGAGAGTTTTAAAGAGATTTCATTCATCATATGCTTAGTGGCATGGCTCCAGCTCCTGGGTGTATCTGAGGCAGAGATTTTAAAATATTCATAATAAAGCTTTTCTGCTCACTGTAACATTATGACTGCAAAGTGTTAGTTTGCACGAGCCCTTAACACGAAAAGCAACTGGTACTCATCACCCCAGATCCTCTGAGTTTCACTTTTTTAGGGGAGTCATGAGAGTTTTTCTCCACTTCCTCCATGCCAAAACCCACCTTAATTTTTAGGAACAGTTCAGCAAACCCTTGTCTGGGACGCTCCTTTCCAATGACCAGCTCACCCTGGCCCAGCGCCGATGGAGCGGGGAAGGCTCCTGATTGTGTGGGAAGAATTGGCCTGTTCCAACGAAGCTGGGTGAATGTTTGCTTGGCAGGTGCGTGTGTGCTGGCTTTACCCCATCCACTGAGGCTGCTCAGCACTCTGGAATGCTCCTTGCCTGCACCGAGGGGATTACTGGGCAGGGGGAAGGTTTTTATCCTATAAACACAGCTGATCACATGGAACCACTGCTTCTGAGCACCACCTTATAAGACAAAGGGATGAGCTGGGAAGAGATCATCTGAAAGAGGGGCCTAGAGAATCAGTCCTTGAATCCATATTTAGTTCCTGAGCTGATTTTTTTTCCTAAGTGTTGCTTCTGAGTAACTCCTCCCGTTCAGAAGTCACTGTAAAAAGAAAACCACTGTATGTGCATGACATATATCATAAATCACTTCATCACACCCTGAAGCATGGCCAGTCCAGGGTGAAAACAGGCAGATGTTTAACATGCCATGGCACAGCAGCTCCCCGGAGCAGATTTCAGCAGGGCAGGAAGAGCACCACAAAACTGCAAAGAAAGATTGAGTTAGGTGAGACATAATTACCAAACCTGGACTATGTCCAGGACACTGGGGCAAACCCTCCTGCCTCTGCAAATTTGATTTTAATAACTTTAATTTTAAACACCTGATAGTCATATTTCTTGCCAAGCGAACAGATTGCTGAAAGTAAGAGAGGCAGCATTTCCTAAATGGAAAAAACAAAACCTTAGAAAATTAAGAAAGGAAAGAAAAAAAACCAACAGGAGTTTTGTCCTATAAGATTTGTGTCACCTCAGTGGGAAAACATGAAATATCCCTTGCAAAAACACATTTTCTGGGTTGTAGGTCAGCTTAACTTATAGCACCCCACAGCTCAGGCCAATATTATGTGCGTAGAAGTGATGAATTGTAGAAAGTGGAAACACACAGGGGCATCAGCAGAGGGAGTCCCGGTCAGAGCAGTACAGAAACAAAACAAGAAGAACCTGCCTAAAATAAGAAGAAAACTCAGCTTATTTTGCCATTGAAACATATTTGTGCAGCAGCATTTATTGATGACATTGCAAATATCCACCTCTGACAAGCAAATGGTTTGACACACCAGGTTGCTTATGTGGAATTCAACTGTGTCTACAGCCCTGCAACAAAACAAGCAAAGCAAAATGAACACCTGAAAGAAAACCTCTTGTATAACACAGACTCTCAGGATATCGGGAGGAACACTACTGACCTTGGCTACCCCTGAGATTTGCTATGTGAGCAGAGCAAATCAGTTCTCACAGCAATTTGCAAGCTTTGGAATAAGCAAGTCCTGACCCTGCATTAGCACATGGGGATGGAGTAGGTGATTTTCTAGGTTTCCTTCCAGCCAGAAATTTCTGTGATATTAAGGCCCACTCCCAAAGCCTATAAAACAGGTTCCAAAAGATAATAGTAAAATAATAAAGCATCTACTACTGCAAGTTGTTAGGTGCTGCAGGAAGCCAATGCTACCCTGTGGAAGGGTGCCCCAGAATAGTTTGCAGAGGAGTGGCTTTAAGTAGAAGAAGCTGTCACTTGCATCACCCTGAAGTAACTAGAAGCACATGGAGAATCTATTTCCCTGGCTTTTTCACCCAAGTGAAACAACCTTCTCCAGTTGCTGCTGAAAGGAATTTAATGAAATAATCTATATGTGAGATTATTTCCATGTCTGCACAAAATATAAAACAAGTGTTCGGAACTTGCTCTGTCCCATTTTCAGGCTCTGGTTGCATTGCACTTGGGACACATTTATCTCGGATGGAAAAAATCTGCAGCACTGATTTCCCTGGTGTATGTGCTGCTCACACCAGGGTGTTGGATATTCCTGTAAGAACAGAGCCTGGGCTGTGGCGCTGCCACCGCGTCCTGAATGCCCCGAGTCTGAACACATCCACCAGGAGAAAATGCCACTCTGGGTGTTGGATATTCCTGTAAGAACAGAGCCTGGGCTGTGGCGCTGCCACCGCGTCCTGAATGCCCCGAGTCTGAACACATCCACCAGGAGAAAATGCCACTCTGGGGTTTGAGGGGTGGCCACAAAGCCCTGCAGCCAACCAAAACCAGGGGTCAGCCCTCAAGAGCTTTGTTGTGGGGTTGGGCTTGGCATGTCCCAGGCAGTTGGTGCCCAGGGAATGCAGCAGAACCAAGCTCTGGTGTACTGCATTTTTAATCAGCTCTGCTGCCTCATTTCAAGAATGGGTGTGTTTACATTCACTATTAAAATGGTATTATTATTATTATTATTATTATTATTATTATTATTATTATTATGTTTGCTACATTTTCCCAGGTGCACACTGTTAAGAAAGTGCAATTCACAGTTTGAACAAAATAGCACAATGTTCCATGTTTCACTGTTTCTCCAGCAGCCTGGGAATAAAACACAGATACTACTTTATCCACCCTGCTGCTGATGAAACTCAGACACTCGTCAGAGGTTTGTTGTTATTTTTAGCTGTGACACAGAGAAAACTATATCAGAAACCATTTTCCTTTCCCTTTTAAAAATCCTCGTATGTAGAAAGGAGGCAATGGCTTTACACAGCTATTTGTCCATTACACAGCTGCTTGTCCATTTTTTTCTGAGCAGAGTAACGGAAAGAACCAGAGCAAAACTTCAGCTTCAGTTCTCCTGTGGTGTAAAACAAGACAGTTTCACCACAGAGCAGTGGAGCTGTCAGACAGTGCACACCAGGATAGGGTTAGGCCCTCTGATGCGAGTGTAAGAAACTAATTGCAAACACTGGGATGAAAACAGCATTCCCCACTTCTTCTGTGTTACCCTGTATCCTTACCTCCCATATTCTGTCTCTGCTGGAACTATTAATGAATTGGTTTTGTTTTGGTGTTTTTTTAATGTAAAAATGACTTTAATGAATTGTCAAGCAGAAAGACATGACCTTCTCTAACCAGCAGGAAACCCTTTTCTACCCTAGCCCTGAGCTCTCAGTCACCACCACAGCTGAGGTTGGACAGGCCCAGTGTCCAGCCATGGTCTGCACCTTTCAGCCTCAGGACACTGAAATTCTACTTTAAGCCCATTACCTGCATTGGTATCCAAAATCTGTGGTATTGATCACTTCAATAATTGCTTTTCTAATTCTTATGACACTTCAGTGTCCTGCCTTCAAAACATTTAAGGAGATAATTCCTTTTAAATTGGATAATTCCTTTTAAGTTGGCTTAAGCACTGAGGTGTTTTGGAACTAATATGAAAAACAAAAACACCTTTCCTTCTTTTTGGGTGGGGGACAGCAGTTCATTGAGTCATTATTTCTCCCAATAAATAGAAGCATTCCTTTTTCACCTAAAGACTTAATGATAACCTAGGGCTTTTATGCCCAGCTCATGTCCCCCCAGTCATAAAGTCATTCTGCAATTAACCCTGCTACAACCCCCAAAAGGTGCACAGTGTCATTGGTCTGCTTTAAAATTACAAACACATGGAGAAACAGTGCTGCAATTTTTCTTAATTAGAGAAAATGACCACATTTAAAAAAAGAAAAAAAGGAAAAAAAAAAAAGAGAATTAGATTGCACTGTTCTAATCACAAGCATCATTTAAAAATTAACCCAAATATACAATATTTGTTTATTGTACATCATATAAATAATATAATATACAAGAATCTCAGCCCCACAACCTTCATGTACATCCCAATAATCTGAAAAGCTTGTAACAGACTGGCCTAGCCCACGAAGTCTGTTGAGAAACAGACTGAAATCACTGTCTTGTGCCGTTTTGGGGGAACCCAACTAACTCCTTTATTTATGTCTAAATGCTCATAGTTTTAATGGGAAAAAAAGCAACACAGGAAACCCTTGTGATGTTGCCCATAATGTATTGCTTCCACCACTTCTTGTGCACACACCTGACACACACACACACACACAAGCATGTTAATTTTTACTGTTCAAGAGAAGCCTGAGTTTGTTTAGATTTGAGACCAAAAGCTATAGTCCATCACCTCATGTCGTTCTAAAACCCTGACATTTACAGAGCTCTTTCCAAACCAATTCATGAAACACTGCATGCACCTTAAGGCCATATGCAGCGGTATAATTTAGAGTGTATATTTTATAGGTTTCTTTTTCTGATTTACCCACTCATTATTATGTGCTGTAAAATTTCAATTATCCCAAGCACTCAGGGGAATAAAAAAGGGAAATAAAAAGTAAGTGATAGAAAAGTGTGTGTTAACAAATGTCATAGAGAAGAAGCCAATGCAACACTCAGATTTCAGTGTTATTAATGCCCTTTTCTCACAGAGAGATTAGCAGTATGAATGAAAAGCACAAAAGGACAACTAAATCATTTCCCTCATTCTTACATGCAGGAGATATTTCAAACCACTGTGGACAAATCCATGGGTGAAATTTATCTTAGCTGTCCCTGTACAAACTCATAGACCTGGGAGGAACAGCACAGCCCAAATTAAGGGGCTGGATTTTGCCCAGCTAATAAAAAGAAAGACTTGAAGGACACAAGAATATGCCTGCAAATTTTTCACGTAATATGTAAGTTAAACAACCCAACTCTTGAGTGTGGGGCAGATGTAGAGGGCTAAAATGGCTGCTGATATAAAGGGAAATGTTCCCAAATAATTTCCCCTTTGTCCATTTACATAATTTACATTAACACCCAATGCCCTTAAGGGCTACAAACACAAAATGCTGAACCTGAAAAAAAAAAATCACGGAAAGCCCTGGAAAATTTTTTTTCAGTGCACCAAACCTGTAAAGCTGGGATGGTGAAACTTAGTAAATTGTCCCTGCTAAATCAAAAAAAGAGTAAACATATGACAATACGAAAGGCCCCAACTGTGTAGGGACTTGTCCAACCACATTATTACACATATACAGTTGTTTTAACTGTGTACCACTTTCTCATGAGCAATGATTTTTAATGCACGTTCACCTGGTGGTCTTAGCCATCTTCTGCAGGGTCAAAACTTGTTAGGGCAAACAATTTATCACCAAAGAACCTCCAGCTGATTAAACCTGACCCCATTCCTATGTGTGTATTTTCTGTTGTCACTGCTGCTGTCAGGATCACACCTCTGTGGGATGCCCCTAAGTGTCCACAGCCTGCACACCCAATTTTTGAAGGCTGGGGAAGCTTGGCAGATGTTTCCAACCTCTTCTTGTTTTCAAGAAGTTGACTTCTTTGCAGCAGTTTGCATTTTCATTCTGACTTGCTTCTTTGTTGAGTAGTAACCTGGAAAACACATGAACAGAATTAGGGCACAACACTGAAAGCAGTTGCTTTTCAAGAAATCTCTCAAATCTCATTTTTGTGTCGAAGAAATAACTTTGACTTCTCTGCATCTCCTGAATGATCAAAACTAATACCTTTAGCATGTCCCAGATAAAGTTATGCAATACCAAGCAAAACAAAGGAAATGTGCTGGCCTTTATCCAGTTGGGATCAAAAGCCTTTGGACCCTCTCATGCAAGATGAGCAATTTGAGTCCAGCATTGTGATCCACTGCTGCAATGCCTTCCTGGAAAAAATGGGGCTCGGGCCTTTTTCATCATTAAAAGGAACAAAAAATATGCTGTAAAATAACATCAGAAGAACTATGTATATGTGGCGCTTTATTTCTGCTTATTAGGTCAAATCTCAAATTCAAGGACTGCATAGAAGCTTGCACTATCACTGAGTTATAACTAATTTCTTGCTCGCAGACTATGAACTGTGGCTCATGGGGAGAACATCCTTTGCATTTCCATCCATATGTACAGCTCAGTCTTGGTTTAAGGTGCAAACTTAAGTCATCCTTAACTACAGAAATGTGATTATAACACAGGATTGCCCCTGTGAGCTCCTGCTTACCAATCTTGCACCAAAAAAAATACCAACATATTGTTTTCAGGTCATAGGGAAGAACCAGCTGAAATGGAAGCTAGGTAAGTATTTATCTTTAGAGTTCATGGGATTTACCTGGTGTAAATTGTTTGTATTCATAGCAATGGATTTATTTCAATTTCAGTTCAAGCTGATATTTAAACCTTAGCTTTCTACAGAGTCAAATTGGCAACAGCTATCAGGTCCTCTCAGCATGAAGTCTTGCATTAATTTCAAAGCAGACCATTACTGGCAGCACGACTGGAATTCTGTAGGCTTTAACTGCCAAGTTTGTGCAGAGAGATTCCTGCAGCCAGCTTCCTTAAGGATGTGTCTGCACGGCACAGTGGTACCTGAGCTAGCCCGAAGTCAAATTTCTCCAGCAGGATGTGATCCCAAGGAGAATGCACTGTTAACTCTGTTAACCTGGTAGAAAAACTAATTCTGTGCTGTTATCATAACCCTTTGTAGTTTCTTGGTGGAGCAGTAAGAAAAAAAAAGATCTTAATTACCAAATGTGATCCATACTATTTATTTCTTCCATTTAAAAGGTTTCTCTATAGTTAGCCTTCATTTTGTACTGGGGAAGGAAATGCATTAGCAATTATGCTTAGCAGAATAAATTCAGAAAAGACTGAAAGAGTTGGTATTCCCATTTCTGCCCATGAATAATCTTAGCACGAGCCCTGCTGCTCAGGTGCCCACAGGACAAAGCCTGATTTCAAAACTAAGCAGCTAGAAGGACACAGGTTCCCCAGAGCCATCCATCTAAGATGCCACACAGAGTCCATGGGAATTGGCTGGTTTGCCTAAGGAACCTCAAAGTGTACTTGCACTGGCACAAGTAAGTAAGGGTGCTGGAGCCTACGAGAAGGAAAGCCTGGCCAGAGGGATCTGGAAGGGAAAGCTTTCTGTTGTTCAAATAAACTGCCCAAAGAGCTGCTTTCCTTTCCTCCCCACTTTCTCCCCAGCCGTCTTGCATGGGCTCTCTGCTTCACAAGAAAGACAGCATAATGAAAACACAGGTCTTTTACCAATTTTCTCTTTGACACTTAGCAGAGGAGGCAAGGATTTATGAATGTCTCCCAGGAGAGCCAAGGTCTAAATGTAACAGCCAGAGGCAAGCCGCAAATGCTGGAAGAGGAGAGCTGGCACAGAGCACCAACCTTGCCAGTGGCAGGGAAAAAAAGAAAGGAAAGAAGGAAACAAGCCTGTGTTGGACCTGCTTTTTGAATTTGAGACTCTCCCAGAAAACAGAACAGAGCCATTCCGGATCCACATCAAAAAGGAGCGAATGGAGATGGAATATGTCTGTATAAAAGGGTTGGGAAGTAGAAGGAAAAGCTACTTTTGTACTGGTTGTCTGTCTGCACGACTGAGGAGTCAAAAGCAGCAAAATCCCGGATTCTTTCATTCTGGAGGCACCAATGTCCACAAAAGCGCATGGCTGGGTTTTAATATATCAATATTTATTTATTACTGCCGTTGGAAGCCTAAATTAAAAGAACATTATTGGATCTCAGTGTAATGCATTACAGTGTTCTTGCTGACCAGAGCAGAACACAGATAACCAGGATCAAATCCAGCCTCAGATCCTAATCCCAAGTAACCTTCCCTTATGGGATGGCAGAAGGTGAGCAAAGGGTTGGAAGCAAGGGGTCAGACCCTGTCTGTAGCTGTGAGTCTCCCTGGCTCAGTTTTGCCTGAATTACTTTGTTGTGCCCAGAGTGGCATGGTGATACCAGAGGCAAACATCTCTTGGCCCCTTCAGCTGGCAGTGAGAAGGATCTGTGTGTGTGAGAGAAGGATTAAGAGCCCTCATCTCTAGGCCTCACCAAAGAAAAGGCTGCAAATGGTTTTCCTGGCCCATCTTGCACACCTACAGTCCTTGGGGACAAGAGGACTGGTTGCTAGACTAAAGTGCTTTCTCTTATGAAAACACATGTGAGAAAGTGTTAAACTGTGCAGTGTGGTATTTTGGTTTCTACATCCCCTGATGAAATGTTTCTTGCCTGGGGAAAACCAAACGGAAGAAAAATATCCCCTGGAAATATCTGCATAATTTACTCCCACATACCTAGTGAGAGATTTACAATTGAGCAGCAGTTCCCCTGAAACCATCACCACATTGTGCTCTGAATTACACTTTTGTACTCCTACCTGCAAATTATACTGTTAATTAGTTAATGGCTGTAAAGTGCTTTGGAGAAAAAAAGAGCAGTCATTAAATACCATTGTTCTGCTCTCCAGTGTGCAATGTTCCACTCTTCATTTATCTCCAATCTCTTTCCGAACCTCTTGCTAGCAATTAAGTTTCATATTCTCAAGTAGCAAATTAGTCTGAGATCAACATCACTGTTCAGAATGTTTTTTCCTGAAACTTTAGCTTCAGTTATATTCTGGAAAATTTCAAGCTGGTGTCTTACTTGAAATTCCCAAATGAAAATCCTTGATCTATATCTTGAAAACCTTCCTCTGGATAAACCAAAACCTGCTTTCCTTTCCTTGTCCTTTCCTATAGACAAGCGAAATCTAATAATCGGATGAGATTTTTCAAAGAAGTTCAAACCCCACTGAGAAGAGCAAACAAGGGGCCAGATGCTCAGAAGGGCTCAGCATGCAGAATACTGAGAACTAAAGCTTTTTTCACTTTGCTGAAACCCACTCCTGGCAGCACACCCTGACAAGAGGCATTTGAAAACGTAGCCCCTTCTGCCACCAAGCCAAATTTAAGATCGATTTGCCCTTAAAATTCCTGGATGCCTTCACCGAGTATAATATCCAAGCTGAAGCTAGCAGGAGACCTGGCTGCTTTCACTAGTTTCTGATTTAGATGGCTGAACTGTGTTCCTTGCTGTACTTGGGAAAAGATGCCCACAGCCAAACCTACAAGCAAGCAGAATGCCAGAAAGGAAGTGAAAAATGTCCTTTGAGGTAGAGCAGCAAAAGACAGACAGCATGAAAGAGAAAACGTTATCTGGAGAAAACAACCATGACCATCACCTTAAACAAGGGAAAGGGCCTGAAAAAAAATTTTCCATGACAACAAATGGAATCATTGGTGGTGATGGCCACCAGTAAAGTACAGAAGACAGGTTTAATTTACAGTTGAGGTGGTACCTCTGTCCAGACTGCTTTTACAGAAATTTATTTTGCAGTGTCAGCCAAGTTGGAAGTTGAAGATGATCTGGGCAGTCACCTGATTCTAAATACTGGGCAGTCACCCAGTATTTTAATTCCCTTTTCTTTAAGCAATTCTTTGCCTGAAAAGTGATCACAGTCAACAACAGTGCCTTTCCTACCATGGCAAATCCCATGCAAAAAAACAGCAGGTGGATTTCCTATTTCCCAGAGGCTGCCATGGGGACAGAAGAGATGAGGTTTTTACTTCCTCCTCTGGCAGGTAAAATGGGGACACGGCAAGATAGGGAAAACACAGGCATTTTGCAGGTTTCATAGATCAGAAGGGTGTAAATATGCCAAACACATTCATATATTAGTTCCTGCACCAGGTCTTCAACTTCTGGAAGAGCTTAAAAATATATCTTAAAGGTCATTCAATACTTTCTCTCTCTTTGGATCCACAAAATTCAGCCCCTGCTCACAAGCAGTGGATATTCTAAAGAAAAAAATCTCAGAGAAATATTAGCAAGCAGTCAAATTCTGGATTTGTTGTGCTACTAAGTTCTAAAGATCCTAAAGAGTCTGAGAACAGAGCTGAGAGGTATCAACTGGTGGATTGTCTCCAGACCATGCAGTCAGACAGAGCTCCTTTAGAACCTGAAACTTCAGCTTTGGTCTTCAAGACCTCAAAGACAGCAAACACAAATCCAGGCGTGACTGGAATAATCTCCACCCTGTGTTATCTCTGCAGGGTTGTATCTTATCCACCTGAGCTCTGAGCATCCCCGTAGGATCACACACCAAGTGCCTACTCTGAGAATGCCTCTCGGTGGTTTTGGTACTGTGAGCTTGTCAGGGACAGGGCAGTGTTAGCACTTGGGTCATTCTGCACAGAAAACTATCACAGAAAACTTAGATACTGAGGGATGGGGCTCTCTCCTCCTAGGTGGAAGCCAAGTCTCAGTTCTGCAGCTGATGACACTAATTACACACCTAAGCAGGAGGTCCAAAGAGGTAGGCTGGCTCCTGCATAATTTATAAATCTTTTTCCCTGCCCTTATTGACTCTGAACCAGCATCTTGCAAACACATGGCCCAAAGCCACAAGAAATTCAACCATAGAGGACCAGCTCTGAGTCACCCTTTTGGTACATGGGTCGATTTCCAAATATTACTTGTGGTTCTTCAGAAGCAAGTGGAGCTCCAGGATGGAAAAAGAGTGTGAGACAACATCTGGGGCTGACCATGAGGTGATCATGAGGCCTGCAATGGCTGCTGGGCCCCAGCCAGGTCCCACTGGTGGTTCTGCATCCTTCTGCGTGTTCCACCTGCCTGTGCAGCCTTCAGCACTGCACTGCCCACGGGAGCAGAGCTTCCAGGAGCCCACCAGGTGCTCCAAGCCCCTGCAGGGCCTAGGAGAGGTGGAAAAGCACTTTTCCTAAGGAAAAGCCACAGAGAGCAGAAGGACAAGGATAATCCTCTAGGTGGCATCCAGAAACTCCAAACTTCTCACAAAACTCTTGCCAGGGCTGCACACAGCTTTGTCATTTGCTGTGGGGACCCTTGGCTGTCACTGCTGACAGTCACACCTCCGATACTGCTTCACCCCATGCCAGCCCTCAGCACCTCAAACCCAGCTCGTTCTTGGGCAATCAGCTCTTAGGAAATGACAAGAGGTCTAAGGAAAGGTGCTTTACAGGAATCTCTGTATTAGAAATTTTCGTCTTTTGTAGGAGGAGCTGGTTGAAACCGGTGAATCAGGGTTGGGAAGAAAGGTATTTACCAAAAGTTATGGCCTTTCCTATTAGCACACTTTATAACACACAGGAATGAACCAGAAAAGACCCCATGTTGCTCTGTTAATTATCATGTCTATTCCAGCATAGCTTGTGAATCCAGTGCCTTGTCTCTAAGATTGTCTAATTCCAGGTGTTTCAAAGGAAGATACAATGCTTGCAGAGGATAATTACAGAACAACCTTTCCCTATGGAAAGTTTCCTCCTCCTGTGCTTAGTTATGTCTTCAATCACAAAGGTTCTAACTCCTTTAAGCTTACATCATGTATATATAATGCCTGTTGTCATTGCCATTATTTACAGTTGCATCCAGGGTGAAACCATGGCCCTCCAGAGTCAGTGCAAGATCACTGCAGCAGAACGAGGATGTAGATCTTCATTTTTTTCAGGACTCTTTCCAGGTCTGGGCTCCAAAGCTGCACTGTCATTATTCCCACAGCTTCTTCTAGGTTGTGTGGGTGTATTAAAACATCTGTAAAACAAGACCAAAATGTTCCTGAAATGCAAAGGCTTTACTGGTGGGTCCTTTCTTTCTCAGCACATGATTTCTGTGTCACCTAAAAGCATGCTGTCAGGTGAACTTTGTGGGTTGAGATATGAACAGGTTAATAATGAAAACAGGATAAAATCTGCTACTATTAGTAATTGTAATGAAAATGCAAGCAAGAGATAAATAAGACCCAAGGGAAACTAGCAATTCCCAGTACAGTTGCTCCCTATCCGATGACCAATGCTTTCTATCCCTGAGCAGGTGGCCAACTCCCACCAGTTTCTACACTGATCATGAGGTTCTGTGGTGTGGAACATCCCTTTGTCCAGTTCAGGTCACTGTCCTTGCCATGCTCCATCCCAGCTCCTGTGAGTTCTGCTTGCTGGCAGTGCATGAGACACTGAGAAGTCCTCCAGTGAGCACTGCTCAGCACCATCTAAAACGTCCTTGTGTTTATCAACATTCTTCTTGCCCTGAATCCAAACCACACCATTGTACCAGCTACTACAGAGAAAATTAACTCTATCCCAGCCAAAACCAGGACAATATCTACTCCTTATTCCATGGCATTTAAGTTATGCCAGCTCCCACACTTCACAATACCTGATCATCTTTCCTGTCCTTTGGTATCTAGAGATGTAAACCCACAAAGGTAATACTCCCACATTCCCTCAGTCATGGACCTTACCTATAACAGTTCATTAAGTTAATTTAATCCTTAGCTCATAACTTGGGGTTCCATCTGTCATAACAGTCTTTCAGGACAGGAAAGATGGTGCTGAGCAGCTTAACAGCATTGCCTCCACTGCAGATGGAAAGATAGGTGATGAGAGTGTTTTTGTGGATTTTAGTGGCACCTTGGCGAAGATTATGGAGGTTCTGGACAAGCTGAGGTGCCCCAGAGGCACCAGAGCCCTTCTGCATGTGGGTGTCTAAGCCAGACTTGAGTGCCTGGAGGCGCTGGTGATGACCCTTGTGGTGTGCGCACAGGGAGAGTTCACATTCTACATCCGTGGGGGAATGAAGAAGGTGCTGCTGTGATGGACTGGTCATTGACAGTCATGGCCAGATTTGGTCACAAACAGAACCCCAGGATGGGTCAGATGGGAAGGGAACACAGTGGGTCATCTAGGCCAACTTCCCTGCACAAGCAGGGTCATCCTAGAGCACACAGACATTTATATGTCATCACAATCAACATTTTATTTCCCTGAGTTTTAGTAATCTAAAACATTTCTTCAGAAGTAAAGTGTTTTCATGTTTTAATTTCCATGTTGGTGTCAGCAGACTTATGAGGCAGGCTTTATAATGCCTTTGTGTGAAGATAGGACTGTATTATCAATTTTTCAGATTATGATACACAGGCAGACCTGGGCAGGGGATTTGTTAGCATTGGGGCTGGGGGAGCTCTGCCTTTGGAATTTTCATTTCTGAATTTGAAAGGGCTGCTTGTTTTTACTCTTCTCTGTTCCTATACTGTTCAACAGCAGAAAGAGAAGGAAGAGCTGAAAAAGGCAACAGTGTTCCTTAGTTTACAAACCAGGAAGAAAACTGTAATTAATAATCAGAATTATTAAGATTTCAACTGAGAAATAGCTAAAAATATTAATTCTATGAGACATGACTATTAAATTCAGGCAGCAGAGCCCTTTTCTCCATCTTCCTCCATCCCCATTGATAAGACTTACACCACGCCTTCATAGTCTATCTCTTGGTATCACCCCTGCAAAGGCAGAGGCCAAAACTTTGCTTTACATCTCCCCCTTCCAAACCATCTTTAAATTATCATGGGCAAAACTGAACATGGAACAGGGAGACCCTTTTTTATTCATCTGCGCTACAGGTGCTCCTGTGCAAATCCAGCATTTCACATGGAAATGTGTGGGGGCTTCAGAAGGGGAGCTTCTTTTTGTTTTTCTTTCTTTTTTTTTAAAGGCCTAATGGCAATTTCAGGTGTTAAGAGAACCTATCTATCTCTTCCTTACATCTTGCAAAATGTTTTGAAGCTGTTCCTTTGTCAGATCACAAACTATGAAACCATGTGTTCTGCTGGCAGCAGTTGTTTTTCTCGTAGTCAAAGTTATTTCCTATGGAAGTAGCAATGTTAGGACTCAAGTTTGTTTCACAGAAAATTGAACTCTTTGGAAGTAAAATTCTGGTTTTTTTAACTGATTTTTTTCTTTTAGGAAGCTCAAATTAACAATACAGTTTCTGGCATAGCTGTGAATAATCATGTGCCTTACCTTAGGCACGTGGAGGTATTTGTGCCAAGTGCTATGAATCATCTTTTTAGCCATTTTCAATCACCATCACAAGATTTGTAAAGGCAATTCATGTTTGGGCACCACCTCATCCTCAAGGTTCTGCTCCTAGTTTGCGATGTGCTTTTTACAGTGGATCATTCCCTGCAGGAATATTCCCTGAGCTAGGAGTGCCATCCATTCTGAATTTCTGGAATCACTCATGTTTTGGGATCTCTCACTTCCAATTTGATGCACAGCTACCTCCTTACAGCTCATGGCAGCAGTGAGGACAAGGGGAGGAAGCAGGGCCTTGCAGCAAAAAGAAGGTTGTATGGATGTGTCTCCCTTCCAGTCACGTCCCAGTCGCGTCCTTCGTGCCCTTTGATCCCCTGGGATCGTCACTTGGAGATGTGATGCTGCCTTTATAGTTCTAGATGGAAAAAGTAGATTAAGAAAGGCAGGGGCACTGACAGAGTAGGTCTTGATAAATACCCTTTTTTCCCCTCAGTTTTGTCTGTGGAGAGTTTTGCAGCTTCCTATTTCTTACACCGATAAGGTTTAAATTATAATTAAATGTACAGTGTTTTTATTCCTGGACATTGTGTGACGACTCAGACCAAAACCTGAAGAGAAATGAAGGATGATGGCAGGTTTGGTGGAAAGGGATTGTTAACTTAAGGCAAGTGTGATAAATGTGAAGAGAGACAGCTACGTTATTCTATCAGTTCAGGTCTCTGTGCAAAGCTAAGGGCTTGTATATTCTGTAACTCGTAGCCTTTATGAAGTGCCAGTGAACCAAAAGACAAATTGCTGCATGACGCCAGTGCTTTCTAATAGTGTGTGCCTTGAAAAATGGTACTGAGTGAGTTCCTATTTTCAATTAACTCTGTCAGTGAAAAGATAAATGGAGACAGAGGAATCACCACTACATTATCTATTCACCTGTTCACTGGAGATTAATTTTCAAATAGGCTTAAGAGTATTGACTATAACATAAAACCCAGATATAAACACAGGAAAAATTAGTGGCTCGGCAATCTTTCACACTCCATCTATCCTCCTGCACTGCATTTAAAACTCAGTCACAGAAACTAGACCCTCTAAGATTTTGAGGAAATAGAACTTTCTCCTTCTCCCACACACCCTAGAAACAGTTTCCTCGTTAGTTTTCATATCTCCAATGTCCTTCACCTACTGAAACAAAACTTCTTTTGCTTTCTGAAGAGTTTGTGATTTAGTTAGCCTATAGAAAATATAGCTAAGTATATTTCTGAGCAAGTATACCCCATTTTGGGGATGGAGCAGTTACTTGGCCTTTTGCCTGTTGACATATCCCCGAACAAATACTGAAAAAGAAAGCATATGTATAAAACAAAGAGGAAGGTTGTAGCTATAAATTTCAAAAGTACTTGTGTGATGTAATATAGATGCTAGGGCAGGGAAAGCTGACACTGTATGGAGAAGAAGAAAAATGAATGGTCATGCAGAAGGTTGGTAAATGTAAAAGCACAGCCAGGAGCCTCTGTTTTGGGAAAGAGGTGGGAAAAGCCCTCACTGAACCTGCCCAGCACACCCTGGCAGGACAGCTGAGATCCAGGAAAACAAAAGCAAAGTTCCCGTCTGGCCATGGACACAGGGCTTCCCGGGGACTGTGAGTGTTTGAAGGGGATGCTTGGAGCTGCTCAGTGCCACTTTGAAACTTTAGCCCTCAGTCCTTGAGCAGCAAAATTCAGTCACTCATGCCTTTTGGTCAGCTTTTTCTCAAGTGACAATCAGCAAGACCACACAACAGAGCTGTGTGAATTGATAGTGTACTTCTGGAGAGGAGTTCTTGAGCTATATATTGCTATTCCATCTGTCTTCATTCACTCCTGTGCAGAGATGTCAAAGGTGTGAACAGGAGATAGAAACACAGTGCTCCTGAGCTTTTTCTTTTTTTCTACCCCTTTTTGGACAGCAGGAACTTTAGCTGCTCTATAGTCCAGGCATTTTCTTCTGGGCACACCATGGAAAGGGGTGTGCAACCTCCCAGCCATTGCCAGATAACAAAGCATGTGCCTCAGGAATAGATACAATACCCAAGGAGGCCTGGGCACTGCCATAACCCATTGCTCCTCAAAGCTGGTGGATTCTGAGCCATGAGCTTATGATGAGGGGAAAACTGCCAGACCTCTTAGGCTTTGTCTCCTCAGGAGATCAGGATAAAATGGCAGCAGGGGAACAACATCAACTATAGTTTGCATTTTTGTTTCTTTATTAAAAAGACTCTTACTTTTGCCTCCACTTTCAATATTGTAACTTAAAATTTAACTAATTCTGATATGGTGGAAACTACTGTGTGACATTCACAGTGAGTTCTGCAGATACAGCAACACTGAATTTATATAAATAGGTTTTGTAAGGAAAGCTTTTAGGGTATCTGCAAGTCTAAGCATTATGGAGATCCAAAGAGTCTCACTGAAGCTGCACAGCTGGCAAAGAGCATCAAGTGATAGGAAGGAAATTTTTCCAGGCAGATTTTGTCCCATGTTTGTCCTGCACTGAGAGAAAGTCCACAGCTTCTCTTTGTTTCCAATACAACATTCGTATTTTCCCAGAGAAGCTGGGGATGCTCCATTCTTGGGAGTGTTCAAGGCCAGGCTGGACAGGGCTTGGATCATCCTTATTTAATGGAAGGTGTCTCTGACTGTAGCATGGGGGGTTGGACTAGATGATCATCAAAGGTTCAGTCTGACTCCATTCTTTTTTCCCAATCTGACAGTATTTTGACCCTTTTTTTACCCACTCTCCCAAAGCTGTTAGGAACCTTAAGGATGTGGAAAGCCAGAGGGTTTCAGCCATTTTCTCTCAGATTGGCACCAGTGCCACCAATGTTCCACAAGTGTCAGAAGTGATGAGTCCTTTTCTCACCCTCTGGCTCAGAGAGCTGTGACACACACGATCAAGGCTAAAACTGTGCATGCCTTGCCTGACCAGCTGGATGCCACTAGATTAGAGTACATGACTGAGCTCTGTTTGCCTTCTGCACTGGCACTTTAATTTGTGGGCATTTCCTTTATTCAGCTGCCAGTTTTTACAAAACTTGTGAAAACATAATATTTTTGGAATGTTTTTTCCTTACACCAAATGTGCCAAAGCTGTGAGGGGATGTTTGGGGTCAGTGAGGATAAATTTCAATGGCCATTCAGCTGTGATCCTGGATTTGTAAGACCAAACTGTGCTTGGCCATAGTTACCTGTAATCACACAAATAAGCCATCTAAACCTTATTAAATATATTTTCTACAACCTCAAGAGCAAAATAGATTTCTAGTTAAATAATAATTAAGATGCTGCATAAGGCAACTTGGGCCAACACTAATGCTCTGAATGAGGTTTTAAGTGATAAGGGGCTAAGGATACATGGTGTGCACACAGCCAATGCCCTAAAGCAACTTCTCTGATCTAAAACTCTGAGAAATGTTCTCATTGTAGTTGTTCTGGAATCAAATGTTTTTCTACTTGCTACACATAGTGCTCAAAAGGGAAGAACTGATGTTTATTACACACATCAAAAACATGATTTCTTAGAACCCATGGGTTCTGGATTCAAAGTTTTTGGTCAGTATTTGTAGCTCTGTTCACACCTCTGTTTATCTTTGTGCCTGCACTTAAGAGGTGGTCACATTTTAGCAGAGTGGATGTGGTATTTTTCACATATTGTATTTCTGCTAAAAGGGCTTTTTTTTCTGTGTGAGATGGAGTGAAATATGCCATATAAACACAGGAGACAGCCTTAAACCAAGAGACTCTGTAGTTCAGAGCCTGTACTGCACTCCACAATCAGGCCTTTGAGGGGCTTGGGAATGAAAGTGAATTCCTCAAAGCTAATGTGGATGGGATGGGCAAAAAAGTGCACAAAGGAAGAGAAGCACATGGTGAAGAGGTGACTGGATGTCTTGTACAAGTTACAAACTTTGAGAGGCAGAAGAAATTCTGCATGGTCACCTGAGGCTGATAGGAAGGTAGGGAGTTCACACTGTGATTCTTTTTTGGCCAGCCAGAAGAATTACAGTTTTTGTAACATCCCTACCATGGGAACAGCCCCAGGTCTGTCAAATTACTGGAGGATGACCTGCTCCTCAGAGATCATAGACTCATAGAATCAGAATGCCAAGGGATAGAAGAGATGGCAAAGATCATTTGGTGACAATACCCCTGCAGTGTAGAGGGACACCTCCCACTAGCCCAGGTTGCTCAAGGCCTGATCCAACCTGGCCTTGAACACTTCCAGGGTTGGAGCAGCCACATCTTCTCTGGGCAGCCTGTGCCAGGTGCATCAGAGCTCCCAATGGGAGCAGTCCCCATGTCACTGGGACAGCCTCTGATCAATTTTGACTCCTTTGGAGCAATTTTGCTCACACCTGGGGCCAGGGTGTGTCTGCTTTTGGCCACCAAGCTGCAGAAATGGCTGTGCTTGCTAGAGTGGGGTCCCAAGGGCCTCCTGTCTTCTTGCCTTAGCACAGTGTCTGACAGGGCAGGGCTTCCCTCCTTGCATGATGCTGCGCAAATAAGGGTGTGGGGGTGTTTTCTCCCTACCCCCGGAGCACCTGGCCCTGGTCACTGTCTGGGACAGGCTGCTGGGCGGGTGAGGCACTACTTTGCTCCAGCACTGTAATGCCAACGTTGCTGTCTCCCTGGTGGGCTGGAGTCCTGTGATATCTTTCCAGCTGGGAACATGCCCAGGACAGAGTTTTAGCACCATCCACCACTTGAGCTGTTTGCAGCTTTGGTGTTACATTACCAAAAATAAGGCTGTTTGAATGAAACAAGTGTTGGGAAATGAGCTGTCTCTCTCCTGCTCTCTTTATCTCTCCCTGCCAAGGGTGGCCGAGGGTGCAAGAGCAGAGGGAGGAGTGGAGCCTGGTCAGGGCTGACCTGGCACAAGCTCTCCCTCTTTTCCCTCCTCCTCCTTCTCAGAGAAGCGAAAAATCCTTACACCTCACAGAACATGCTCACTAAAAGCCCCACCCTGATTTCCTCTGCCAGAAGGAGCTCTCAGGATCAGGTTCCCATCCCTTAACCCATCACCTGACACATTGAAAGAGAAGAAGGGAATCAGGAGCCAAACACAACATTAATCAGATTAGGACCTTTCTTGGGACACCTTGATTTTTACTTCAGTTTCCCCGTCTCAGTTACTTACCTCATCTCTCCCAAACACCAGGGGCGGTATCCCAGACAATGGCCTGTAACATCCTTCATGGCCTAGATTTTCTAGTCTCCAGCCCAAATGTTTACTCCTAGTTCTGGCTAGCCCCCAGCTGAAGCAGTCAGTCAGTTGGCTGGACATCTCTTCGTACAGTTTGTGCTTTCATCAGTGCTGTAGCAAGCCTGCACCATCAAGGGAGATATCAGGCTTTTTAATCCTGTTTTCACATTATGAGCTCTGAAACAGCTCAGCTGGGACAAGTTAAGTGTTTGGGGCATGTGCATTGCTGCAGAAGTGTCAAGGAAGATTAAAAACAGGCACAGAAGTATGACTGCTAGGCTAACCCCCAGAAAATGCTAGAGGGGATCTTTTTGTCTCAGCGCAAGGTAGATGGAGGTTAGAAACTTTGAGCCAAAGACCACCTTTATCTGCTGCCTTTTCATTCCCACAGTGTGTCTTTATGTTACAGGCTGGGTATTCATGCTTGGTAGTAAAAGACAGACACCAATTTTTGCCTGTAATGGGTAAAAAAGGAAGAGCATCCAGCCAACTGTGCAGGTTGGAAAACACCAGGGCAGTGAGTGGTGGTGCCATCAGTTTATTAACATATACCATTAGGTATGGGATGGAAATACCACAGCAAGGCTTCTTGCACTGCTGTCCCTGGGCTCCTTGTCTGGCTGAGCAGAAGAAATGGATGAGAAGTGACATCAGCATCCTTTTTTTTTTAGAAGAGGAGGGGCTGGAGAAGGGAACAGTGGGAGGCTGGACCAGCCTGCTGGCATTTCAGTATATTAAGGCAGAGGTGGAGGGGGGAGTGTTTCACACGGCACATCATGAGCAACGAGAGTCAAAGGCTGGGACAGAGGATACACAAAAGGAAAGCTTAGTCTCAGTCTCAGGAAAGATGTTCCGTCAGCTGCTGCATTGTTGACTGCTTTCCCAGGGGAAATCATGAGGTTGGGCTTTTTAAAAACCAAATGGCATAAAGAATGAGAAAATTCACAATCAAAACCAGTCCTAAACCGCCTCCTGAGTGAACAACTGAGGTTCCTACCCTTCTTTCCTGACCTCTGTTGCTCTTGCTCCCCAGCTAATTCCTCCCTTGAACCTCTGTTTATAAGAGCAGCCACAGTGTCTCAGATGCCTGTGGATGTGACATGTTGTCTCCTGCTTGCCCCAATTCCCCTCTGCCCCCATTCTCCTTCATTCCCTTGCTCTCTCATCCTCTCCCAACCTGCTGCCTGCTACCAGGGTTCAAACTTCTGGGGACCTCCTTCTTCTGCTCTCCCCCAAATTTCCATGAATTTCTTACTGTGGAGGGCTGCAGTGTTCCCAGTCACGGGTCACTGGCCAGGAGACAGAGTTTTCATCCCTGCAGCTCCATGCACCTGGCAAGGAGCAGAGAAGGCTGTGATCCATATTTTGCTTATATGAAGAAGCTGAGAGGCAGCCAAGAGAAGGGGTTTACTTGAAGTGGGACGCAGGAATGGGCTGACTCAGTTCTCTGGTATTCCATCCCAAATCCCTTCCACTGGCTCATGGTTCCCGCACTCCTTCCTGACCTATTCCTCAGGAAAGCCTGTAATGTGAGAGCACTCCCAGCATGTTAGGCAGTACAGGAGAAAAAACATGACAGAGAGGGAGATCAGACTTAGGTGTGAGGCTGGAAACGTCCCACTTCCCTCTGGATCAAACATTTAAAACATTGCTGCCATTTCTTGCAACAAAAGACACAGCACTAATAAACAAGGCACATGCAGCATTATTTACCAACTAAGGAAGTCAGAAGTCTCCATAAAACTTTCCCAAATTTGAAGTAATTATGTTTTTCAATGGGATATTAAAAAAAAAAAATTGGCACACAGCATCTTTTCTGAAGTCTAGGGAAGAGGCACACATTTATTTGCAGTAGCTGCACAGACCATACTGACTGTAACTAGGTGAGAATGCTAAACAGACCCAGTTTCCTTGCTGGCCTCTGAAAACAGGGATAAATTCTTCTGCAGACAAAAGACAGATGGTGTAGGCATTGCTAAGTTCCTGACTTCCCAGAATCAGGAAGCTGTGCAAATCCAGAGGTTCAGAGTGTGAAAGATTGTTAATTAATTATTATCTTTATTAGGATGTTGTCATGCTCTGCCAGTGGCGCTGAGGTCTGGCAGAAAGCTCAGCCCTACTGCCAGGCAGGGTATTTCTGGGATGGTCCTAATTTATCCTCCCGAGATGACTCATGTGCTATTTCTTGTGCAGAGGAAGAGCAGTCAGGCTGATATTGTCACAGAGGTAGGGGATGCTAAAGACGACCAGAAAGCAGGATCTTCAACAGCTCTTGTGTTCTGATCGTGCTGTCAGAGCATGAATCAAGCAGCACGAAGGTGGTGAACAGGAGCAGGTGGTTAAACATGAAGCTGGATCAGTGGAAGGCTGCCTGGTGGCCACACTGGGAAAGAAGGCAAACTTGAAGAAGGGCAGTGAAAGCAGAAGCACAGAGGGAGAGTGGGAACAGAGCTGGGAGGTCTGGTTGTCTTGCTGGGATATAGAGATGAGACATCTACTTTAGTTAACAGAGAAAAAAAGGCCTGGAATAGGGAACCAGAAAAAGAGAAGAGATAAAACAGGACAACACAGGGAGGAGCTTATGTCTAATGGTTTGCAAGAAATACCTGTCCAAGGAGCACAGTCCCCTCAAACTTAGAAGGGAACCAGAATTTGCTGTTCTCCTCCAGCTGGCAAGTCTCAGTGAGACCTGGAGGCAGCACGTCCTATCTGTCTGTGGCACAGGGATAACTTTTTCACCACCTGATGCTTCATCCAGGGGACAGAAGTGTTCTGGGCACTGGGAAGCTCTTTTACTCTGAGGCTGACTGAGCACAGGCACAGGTGGCTGTTGCCACATGAGCCAGTCTTGGCTCTCGGATTGCTGTGAGAACAATGGGAGAATTCTTGATAATATCCTGATGTTTACAGAAGTTACCCAATCCAATGCTTAGTATCTTATCAATGTACCTTGGATGTTTTTGAACAGACAGTTTTCTGTCTGCACTGGACTACTTGCCTGCTTGCCTGCATGTATGCTTGCTGCTTTCTCTGCTCTTCATATTGATCTTAATAAATCATCATATTTAGCCTTCTGAAGTCATGGAGTCCATGTAGCTGTATTGCCCCAATCAGGGCCAGAATTCTCCTACAGGTGGCCAAGAGGGGTTGTAGAGTGTCCCTTTGTGGAAATATTCAAAAGTCATCTGGACACGGTCCTGGGAATCCGGCCCTAAGTGATTCTGCTTGAGCAAGGATGGCTGGAGCAGAAGAACTCCAGAGGTGCCTTCCAGCCTCAAGTAGTCTGTGATTCTGTGGTTTCTCAGATTCTCTCATCTTCACACACTCCCCTCCTGCCTCTCTCTACAGCATGAACTGTCACACCAGCTGATTTCTCCTCCGTTTTATAGCTGGAAGTGTCGGACTGAAGTCCTTGACAGGCCCTGAGTAGTGAGGAGGACTCTTGAGTGGTCTATAGTACAGAGAGTTGAGCAAGTGCACGTGTTTGATTCTGGATGTTTCTTTGTGAGGTTTGCAGTGTTTCTAGAAAGGCTTGTTTCACTTCGTAGATAAAACAGCATCTGGTTCTGGTAAGGGGTATATCTGAAAAGACGTTAATCATGGCAGCCAGATGGCTAATTGCAATGACTCACAAGGGTTTCCCAAAAAGCTCCTTAGTGAACAACGTAAGGGTGACATAAATATTCCTGTGATCCTCTCAGAAATTGTATTGTGATTTCTCCCTTGTTTGATTTGAAGAGCCTTTGTCCCATTTCTTAAGTAGTTCAGGCTTTTCCTTCTTCTGATTTTACAGCATATTAAAATGCTAAAAATTTACACGTGGCTCCCAACATTTGCACAGATTACAGGATGGGGAGGAGATGGAAGAAGGAAATACATCCTTTCACCACTTCTTCTAATGCTGGGGGCTTCTTTCCAGTCAAAACATGGCATTGTCAGGTTTACTTATCTCAGGGATCTTAAACATGTTTTGTGTGCTTCAACAGCCTGCAGGCAAGAGACCTCTCTCTCTGCGCTGTGCTGGAGGGAGGTTGCTGATATTCTTGGATCCTGGTGACTGTTGCTCCACTTGAGAGCTTTTACAGCACCAACACATTGGCTCATTTGCCACCTGCTCCCTCCCAGCCTCTGAAGGAGGGCTGTGGGTTGCTGCTGTGCATCACTTGTGTGCAATGTGACTGCTGTGGCACATCACTGTTGTTTTTCTTAGTTCTTTCTGTCGGTGTCCTGAAAGCTTTTCATTAGTCATCCTAGAGGGGGGAGAAACCTCAACCCTCTCTATTCCCATTCTCATGGCAAATTTTCCAGCCTGATTTTTTTTTAAGATGCAGGCTTTGGATCCACACATGAATTTTTGTGCAGTCATGAACAACCAGGTCAGGAAACCATGGTTTGTAAAAAAATGGGTCATTTGGGCTTCCAGGTTTGTGGCTCACTTCATTTTGCTGCCAGACTGCATAGCATTGTCTTGGCTCTGCCATGTGAGCCACGACTGCTCAGCACTTCAGGACATTTGGGCCATTTACTGGTAGGGGATTGAGAAACAGATTTAGATTCCTGATTTCTAGCTCTCTAACTTTAGAGAGGGTATCTTTTGTTTTTTTCCAGGACATCTAACACTGAACAGTCCCTGCTGTTTTTAACAAAGTTGTAAGAATAGGGTAAAAACCTGGAGGCCCCTTTGAGATTCTTTGGAAAATCCAGGGTCTCTAAACTGAATTTTTATCCTTCTCAAAGGGATCTTTAGCTATTTTTTTGCATTAAACTGTGGAAGATGAATCTCCAAGCTATTCTGGATATAATCCCCTAAGGGAGCTGGGGCTTGACAAGGCATTTTTAGCCAATGTCAATGGTTCCTCATTTTGCTGAACAAGTAGATAGACAAGGATAGAGACATCCAGCACTAGGACAGGTCTGCCCAGATCCATGTTGATCTCCACAGTGAGCTGATTCCAGGCCTTTTCAGGTGGCTGCTCATTAGAAATACTAAGTAGTGCTTAAGGAGAGGTTGGGCTGGGCAAGTCAGGCCTCTGAGGTGCTGGAGAATCAGCACCATGTTTTGGGGTGGGCACAGGTCTGGGATCAAGTAAAGAAAGCAGAAGCACATCCTAAACTTGACTCTCACTTGGGCATTACAACACAGAGGTTCAACTCTAGAGCCATTACCAAGGGGGATTTTTTTCTTCTTAAAGCTGTTGTGATCCTTTTTTTTTACTGAAGGAACTCTGTGCCACTTTCTTACATGCTAGTCTTCAGCTCCCCTCTCTGAGATTCCCCCAGGCTTGGTCTTTGGCTCACAAACATCACATTCAGGCCACTGAGGTCTCAGACCACAAAATGGGACAGTTAATTTGCCATGGGGTTTTTGGTTATCTCAGAATAGATCAGCACTGCTGCTGGTTAGGACCACCACTCATTTCCAGGTTGCCCCTCACATTGCCAGGTTTCTCTCTCCTCTGCATCCCCTCCCTAATTTTCTCATATTTTGTATTCTCTCTCCAGTCACCAAGTCCTGTGCAGGTGGTGTCACCCTATCCTGGCAGCAGGACAGAAGCTGGGTAGGAGCGGATCTGGGGCCAGAGGATGATGAGACCTGGTGCTGTTTATTCAGACAGTCCAAGGGGCAGCAGTGGGTTAGGGGAGTCAAGGTCTGCCTGTTTTTATGCCTGTGTTGCCCCTGCACTGGCCTGTGTTTATGGTGTGGAAGCCACACAGCTGTGCTCCTATTGTGCTCCTGGGACATCTTGCTTGGTCTGGTGTCAGCTCATGAAATCCCTGCAGATCACCGCTGGGGTGCCTGTGTCCTTTTGTTTTTTCCTTTCCTTCACCCTGGACATTTGCAGATCACACTGGCTTGGCATAACCAAGACTTTCCTTGTTTCAGGTTTTTATCTACGGAAAGATTTCATAAAGTGGCCCAGCCCATGCCTTTGTCCCCTCTTTGGGTGACATGTATTCCTTGTAATAGGAGGATGGTGGCCCCACCATGGAGATGTTTCCCTCCAGCATCACCATGGCCCCACATCAGCTCCACCATTCCCTCTCATTTCCTTTACAATTCAGGGGGACTGAGATGAAGGTGCTCATTGTCTCTGAAAATAGGGCATTATTGTAAACAGAGAGAGGGAGAGAAAACCACCAGTACTGACCTCCTTACCCTGCTAAGCCATAGCACCACCAAATAATCAGCAGGGAAGTCCCTATTAAAGACTTGGGATCCGGCAGGGATTTGTGTAGTTGGTGCAAGAAGTAAAAGGCAGAAGAGCATGTCTCTGCAGGAGACCTGGCTGGTGTGATGTAAGGACAGAACAGGAAAGGAAACCCATCCCTCCCTTATTTTTCCTTAGAAATATACCCAGGAGTGAAAGGCAGACATCCCCATGGCACAGCTTTGTGCTGAGGGTGAATTCCTTTATCCTCCTGCCAGGTCAGTTCTTTGCAGTCGTAGTGTGTTTGAGCACACCTGATATTTCCACACCAAGCCGCTCACATGAGACTCTGAAAGCCTTCACTGAACACACAGGAAAAAAGGATGCCCTTTCTTCTCCCACTCTAAGACTAGATAGGGCAGGGTGCAAGGAGAGGAATTCAATACCCTAATTCAACAAGGGCTTGGGTTTTTTAAATTATAAAATATCTAAAGGCTACTTCTAAAATTCATATTTCCACATGAGCCTTTTCCCACTCCTGGCTCCTCTGGAATCTGCTGGTCAGCTGTGCAGGGTACCTGGAGTCCCTTCCTGTGCCCTGCATGCCCTGAGGCCATCTCCCCAAGTTCTGGGTCAGAGCCCTTTCCACTTGTGGGTAACTGCTCTAGGACAGACTGGAGCCTCAGACGCTTTGGTGAAAGAAGGAACATAGTATCAAAGTCTGGAAGGAAAGCTAATTTTCCATTAAGAGCCATCTAGAGTCTAGAATTATATTTAGTGTCTTATTAAATGATACTACCGTGTACTATTCTAGCACAGAGCTGCCTAGAAATAGCTTCAAAGAAAAGAAAAGGAGAATGAGCCCAAGGTACAGATGTTCAGCCAGCAGAAATATCTTTTCTGACATGGGAGTTCATTGAATTGAACACTTTTACAGCTGCTGATCTTCTGACCATCAAAATTGTTTTGAAATAATTAAATTTAATTGAAATAATTAAATAAGAACATTAAATTAGAATACCTAAACAGATATTTGGCTATGCTTTAATTACTGTTAGAAATCTGAGGTGAACGAAACCCCATCACCTGAAATTGGTATCACAGCTGTGGTTGCCAGTGAGGAGCCCATGGAGGAAGCCCCTGTGGACTATATTCCCCCAGTTTTAAAGAAAAGGGACCAGATTTGGCAACTGCAGCTGGAGGTGGAGATTTGTAGGTGCCAAATGAACATGTTCTTCATTCTGGCACAAAAAGCAAGGGCTTGGGCATGTGTGCTGCTGCAGCAGCAAGGACAAGCCTGGGTTTGGTATGTGCTATGAGAAAGCTTTTGCCAAATGCGGGGAAAGCAGGGAGGAGGAATCTGTTAGCTCCTGGAGGATTAGTTTGCATGACAGAGGTGGGGTTAGGGTGGGCAGCTGCAACAGAGAGCAGAGGAAGAGGTGAGTAAAGAAAGAATGGGTGTGGAGGAAGGAAAAGGCTTTTGGTCTTGGCTGTATTAATCCTGATTTGCCAAGAAGAAGCATATGAAGGGTAGACAGAGACAAGGGGCTGGCACTAAGAGATGGGATGGGGAGGCCTGGCATCCATCAGCTCCAGGGGTGCAGCTAAAACTGGGTGAGGGTGACCCTGAAGGACAGGGACACCCCAGGGCAAGGCTGTGCTCCTGCAGTTCCCCTTTCTACCCTTGTTATCCATCTCCTCCAGCCCAGGGAATCCCTTCTGGTGCCCTCTCAGCAGCATTTGTCTTGCTTTCCACCACCTCTGCTGCGGCCCATCCCACCAGCTGGGATGGAGGGGTTTTCCCAGCAGGTTTGATGCTTTTCAGGACACTCTGCTTTCACATGGGAGGTAAGATCCTTGAATTGCCTAATTACTGTGGGGGGCAGGGTGCTGGGTCTCCCCTTTTGGATGTGCTATGGGTAAAGGAGAACAGTCTAGAGCAGCCTGACTGATTTGTTCAAAAACCTCTCCCAATATGAAATTGAATTAGCAGGAGATCTGTGCTTTGTTTTGGTTCTTAACTAGAAGCAGCTGTGTTGAACAGTTGGGGAGGGGCAATAAAAAGAAGCTGCTAAATCAGCCTTACTTTTGGGCAACCGCTAGAGATCTCACAGGGCTGGGTCCCTGCTTCCCATACTCGTCTACTACCATGTCTTTGTGGAGTTTTTCAGTTTGGAAATGTGGGTCATCGATAAAGCAGAAGTCACAGCACACTGGAATATGTAGGTCAGGAAAATGGTACCGAGAGAAGGAAAAAAACAAAACAAAACGTTTTACAACCACTTCCAGCAGGAAAAGGCCACACTGGGATTTGGGCTTTTCAATGGGATATCCTCTCCTGATCCAAGTGCCCCAGCTGAAACGCCCAGCAGTTTGTGGCCAAGAATAACAGGAAGATCAGAGAAGGGGGAGGGGGGAAAAGGGGAAAGCAGGGGGTCTGACCAGCTCATATGACCCTCCATTAGAGACTTATAAAAAGGGCTGGTATGAGCTCATTTTTCATGAGTTTTAATCCCTCCTGCTTATGATGCTGAGCCAAGGGTTTTTCTGGAGAATCTGAGTCACAAGGCTTGCAGCTGGAAAGAGAGGATTGATAGCAGTGGCTCAGCAGGCACAACCACGTCTGGAAGGCTGGGAGGGAAGCAGCAAAGCCACCGGTTTTCAACACCACCACAGATGTCTTTGAAGGAATGAGGGCAAAACTGGGAGGAACACACCAAAAATTTTAGGAAGAGGAAGACAGCAGCAGTCCTTATGTTCCTGCTGCTCTCAGGAGCTCCTGGAGCAGAGGATTTTCACAAAAAGGGTTGTGCACATGTGTGTGCATGCAGGGGAGGCTGGCATTGTGATTTCACAGTAGGCTTTACCAGAGGGCATCTTTGGGAGCGAGACCTCTCATGAAGTTTAGTGTCCCAGCTCATATTTGTCTGTCTTTGGTTTTATTTAGATATCGGTGTGAAAGTTTTGGGGTTGTTGATTGGGGACTTTTTTCAGAGAGAGAGGTTTTTTTGCTGGATCTTGACTGACTGGAGTCCTGTCCCCTGTGCTGCCAAGTCTGATATCTGAGCAGGAGAAGGGAGGAGCAAGGAGAGATGCTTTTGTCCTGGCTCAGCCTCAGCACATTCCCTCACGGTATGGGCTGGACTTCCTTTAGGCAGGAGAACGTTAAAGCTGTTTAGAATAAAACACAAGGCTCTTTCCCAGTCCCAGTTGGGGTTTCTTGTCTTTCAGTCAGTATTACATTAGCATGTTCCATAGCAGATGCTGATGAGGACACGAGGTACCTCGTGTCCTGTTACATCTCTCTGCCTGCTCTTTCTCTCTGACAGTCCCGAGCCTTATTTTCTACTATCCTTCTCCCAGGATAGGTGGCAAGCAAAGGCCATTGTAGTCTTGTTAACTCTAACAGGAGTTGCCTGCATGAATGACTTTACTACGGGAGGGGGAAGAACTTCCCCCTGGGTGTTAATCAGAACATGTTTCTCAGTCCTCACTGCAGACTGATGTGTGCAGCTGGTGCTTTTCTGGTTCATTTTTAACTATGAAATCTGATGAGGGGTATCTCACAGTGTGCTGGCAAAAGGCATTTACAGCCTGGCAGAGCCCTTTCTAGGGCACTCCCTGTGGTGAGCATTGCTTACAGTGAATGAGTCCTTGTCAGGTGGGGCCCATGGCCATGGTGGCCTTACTGTCACCTGAGCAAAGGAATATACCCAGACAAAAACAGTCTGCAGCTCTCTTCAGCCATTCTCTGGTTGGAACACTCTTTTCTGCCCCTTAAAGGAATTTCAGTTCATATGTAGGAAAGAATTTCATTGTCTGTGCAATCAGAGCTGGTTAAACAAGTCAAACCCAGGCTGCTGCCCGCTTTCATTTCAGTGCAGAACCTGGGGATGCCTGTGGGAGTTTCCTGCACCCTGTTATCCAGGTAAAGGATGCCTAGGCTGGGAGGGGGCTGCTGCCTCCTCTGTGGGCTCCAGACCCTGGAGAAGCAGAACTGGAACATACCAGGGGCTGTGCTGCAGTGAAGGCACAGTCAGAACGCTGGACTATGCACAGCAGTCTCTTGGCTCTTCCAGTGAGCCTGCATCCTGCTCCTTGACTCCTGCCCATGCCATGCCTTCATGCCTTCATCACAGCTGACCTTCCCCAAGCATCCCCAGCCCTACAATTCAGCTGTGGTGCTCTTCTCATCCCAGACCTTCCTCCCCATCCACACTGGACCATCATCTGAGCTTCCCCTGTAACACTCCCAGCTCTTCCTTGTAGCCCCTGTCCTCCCTTCTGTGGGCTGGCATGTTCTCTCTCCTTCCTACTCGATTTTGCCAGTCTTGGAGATTCTAAATGGCTCATTTATATCCCACTGAGCATCCTGAACCAGCACGCTGGTTCCTTTGCCCCTGGTTCAAAGGCAGCTGTGGCTGTGGAGCTTATTGACAGATGCTTTGAACTATCTGCCCAAAAAAGCTCAAACAGAGCCTTTTCTCTTTGTTGCATCCTTACCTAACTAAATCCCTTCTGAAAGTAGGATGTGGGCTCCTAAATCACTGAGAGATTGTTTGGAAATGTAAACTTGTGTTAGGAGTCCATGGCTAAATGAATCTGTCCTTAGATCCTTGAGAGGATTTGCCTCTCAAGTCTGTTTTGCAAATCAGGGAGGAAAAGTGACCTGAAGGTAATAGACTGATAATGGTGTAAAGCTGAGGTAAGATGGAGTAAATGTCCAAGCCTGAATCTATTTCCTTTGAGCACCTGGCTCTGCACTAAAAAGAATAATGAGCAGAAATAGCATGGAGGAAAAAAAAAAATTCTTAAACTCTGAGGAAACTACAGGTAATATCAGGGAGAAAAACCCCCTATAAGGTATTACCTGAATATTCTGAAAATGCATTAAAATTGAAGCCACGGTCATCAGGTAGCCTGGTGGTGTGCATTTGTATATTAATCTGCAAATACCCATCTTCCATTGCTGAATGTGAGATAAAATCATAGACTTGTGGTCTTTCATCTGGGCTGGACTGCTGTGATACTCCAAGGATTCTATTGGCAGAAAGTCCTAAAAGGCCTGATTTTAAACTCTTAGTTTTACCCCAGTGTCTTTTGTGAATTCCAGTGGAACCAATCGTGTGCTTGTAAATTAACCACAAATAGTGTAAGTGTTGGCAAGCTTGGAGCCGAATCATTTCCCGTAAGGAATGGAATTGGTGCGCAGAAACCAGAGCTAAGAACAAGGCAAAACTATTTTACATCTGCTTCATACAAATGTGAAAGAGTCCTACAATGCAAAGGTGCGGCAAATCAAGTTGACTGGGTTTTCCTGAGTTTCATTAAATCAGACTCCTTTAGGAGCAGCAAGGAAACACTGTAGGATCCCATGGCAGAGGATGCCTGATGTCTCCAGCTGTGTCACACAAGCTGTGATGTCTCACTAATGGGTAGCTGTGAGTTTTACCTCCTTGGATTTACCTCCTCCCAGCATTATCTGGAAAGTGCCATTGTCACCTGCAGCTCACACATGGTTTTACTGCCTGGAAATGCAACCCACATTGCACAGGTCACGTCTCCAGGGAATCCGTGCCAACCAGTGAATGTCATGTCTGGTATCCTGTGTGCTGGAGCCAACCTCATATCCTTCCAATGTAGTAAGTGCTGATTTACACTGCCATAGAAAGGGGAAGAATTGATTGACCCATCCATCTAAGGGCTGAAAATTTTAGGAAAACATGGTAACTGCAGTCAGCCTGGAAACACCATGATACAAACTTTCCTATAGCATTTATAAAGCAAGGTTCCAGTTTATCAGTGCGAATGGCTCAATCTCTCTCGGTTTAAAACCAGATTCATTCAGCAGACTTTCGCTCAGAGGTCTACTGTTTTACACCAAGTGCTGAGATAACTGTAAAAATAGCAGGTTTTTTATTTTCCAACTTCAAGTTTGGTCAGAGTTCTGAACAAAGCTTTGGATTGCTTTGACACACACCAGGTTAATGGAAGTGGTCTAAGCAGCAAGTCCTTTCTGGTCCCTCTCCTTCAGGCTGGACAGCATGTGGAGCTGCTCACAGATAGATAACCAGCCTCACCTTGGGGCTGGCAGCTTTGGCAGAGGACTGAAGAGCAGCCGGGACAGGCTGCTCTAACCTCCTAGGTTTGGTGCATGGCTGCAGCTGCACGGGGTTGTGTGCACACAGCCTGAGGGCTGCACTTTGAAAGTGTCCACATCTGTAGATGCTGCCATTGCTGTACATCTAGCTGGACTCTTCAGGTGACTAAATGAAGTCAGAAAAAGGTTTAAAGTTACTCCTGCCATCCACAGGTAAGGTGTAAGTCATGTCTACTCCTGCAGACACCTTGGGAGGCTCCTTGTGAAGTGTTTGTTAGGGGGCAGAAGATGTCAAATGAGGAGAAACTTTCCCTGCAGTTTGTAACCATCACCAAGAGGTCAGGGGCAACCAAAAGAACAGCCAGAGAGTGATGTGACAGCCACAAGCTGCTCTGGCCAGGCCATGGGAGAGCCAAGATGGAGCCCACTTCTCTCTCATTTTTGTTTTGTGGAGGTTTTTTGTCTCTTTCTACAGAGGAAAGCTCAAAATAATACTTATTCCTCAAAGCAGCAGCCCACAGGTTCCTTCTCTGCTCAGCTGGGCATACCCTTCTTCTTAAAGCTCCACTGCAAATGTCAGTCAGAGAGACCTGAAATCTCAACTCAACCATAAGTGATTCACCCAGGAATTGATCCATGGTAGGAATATCCTGATATTTTATTACAGCTATTTTAACTGCCCATGACCTTCCAGGCTTTCTCACCCCAGCTTGTCTCTGTCCTGCAAAAGTAAAAAATTACACCCTCAACAAGGGTAACAATTATGTAGGAAAACCCACTAATTTTAGGCTTCTCATCCTGCAATGAGCTCAAGATTCACCCTGTAAAGTAAGTCCCTGAAAACGCTCCTGTTTTTGACAACGGCAAGACAAAAGAATTTAAATTCCCTTGTCATCAGCTTCCAAACAAGGTATTTCTGTCTTTCCTTCTGTTTTCCCAACTCTGAAAAGAGTGAACTTGGCAGGAAGATACAGACCCTGCTGCCTGCAGTGAAACAGGGCAGCAAATTAGATGAGAATGGCCTGAAGCAATCTGCATGACTCCAGCTTGCATTTCTATCCAGGGAGGTGGGGTAAAGTCTCCTTTCATGTTACTGTGATGAGATTAGAGGAGACTCAAGGTGTTAATTAACAGACACTTAAAATAATTTTGACGTTTTTACTTTAGGTAAGGCAATGATATTGAAGCTCCTGGGTCCAATACTTCTCATTAGTAAGAAAATCAGATCAAAATGGACATCTATTTTTCTCTGCTGGGAGTGTAGCTGATAGGATGATGCCTAAATGCCATACAAACCAAATTTTGCTTGGAAGTGAGTTCAGGCTGTTACATTTGTGAGATTTTTCAGAACTGTCCTCAAACAGATTGATCCAGTTTCACTGAGAATGCTATGTCAAAGCAGCTTGGACGAAGGTCTGGTCCATCCACATTATGTGTAAATTCAGTAATCAGCAGCTTGTTTGGGAGTTGAAGGCAATTCTTGGTAGCCATGAAGAGAGTGGTTATGTAGTATTTCTTATTTTCAAAACAATTACTCATCCTCTCTGCACACACAATTTGTAATGTGTGTTGTATTGTTTACAGCTCATCACTCAAAAGGGAGCAACTCCCTGAGGGATGGAAGCAGAGGGGGAAGGTAAGAGGAGAACACTGTAAATAACTGGGTATTTTCCCATTCCCAGTGTCTGGAAGGCTAATCCTGAGCTACTTGGGGTACTTGGGGTAGGGATCCCATGACTTCAGGGGGATTTTTGCCGCAGCAAAGAAAACAGAGTTCAGATCTTTCCTTTAGTGTAAATAAATATGTGGGGGAACTTCCAGAATCAGCAGAAGCAGTGGGCATTGTGGAGCTGAGCAATTTCGTCTGTTAGGAAGATAATATCTAAATGGTCTAATTATAGCTCCAGTTCAGCATACTCGGGGAATCCCCACCATTACTCTTTAGTAGCTGCTGCTGTAAAGTTTCAGGATCTGAGCCATGACCTGCTTGATAATTTACATTTACTACAAGCCTGTCAAACTGCAAATTTTTCTGTTGTTGAAAAGAATCCTGCTTTGCCTGTCCCTTCTCTGTCCTGTAGTGAGAGCAGTCTGCATTAGGAGCTGACTGAAACTCAGTTGCCATGAGCACTCCTGTGCCCTCGAGAATCACAGAAAGATCACAGAAATACTGATGGTGCCGTGCCTCCACGTGACACACAGAAAGCCTTGGGAGCTCCTCAGGGCACTCAGACCTTTGGGACATGTGTATGGCAGCCCTTTCAAGGCCTCCACTGAGCTTTTCCTGCTTTCCTCAACTCCTCTCCCCAGGGTGGATCACTTCAGTGGTGATGCCTGAGAGCTTCCCAAGTGCAGTGAGCCACTTTCAAATTATTTGGCTCAGCTGGTGGAGGACTCCCTGCTCTGAATTCACTGCCAATATTTGCCTCTCCCTCTCTCCCCCCTGTGGTGAGGTGCCACAGCAGGGCAAGCCTCAGGACCAAAGTGCTCAGGGCTGGGTTAGGGGATGTTCTGGGGCTGCTGAAGCACCAGTTTGTCCAAGAGGTGATTCCAGAATCCTGCTTATGCACCAAGGTGCAGCTTCCACCATGAAAGGAAGTCTCCCATGGACAGATCCTGGCCTCATGGAGAGTAAGGCTTAACTGAGGGACTGACTACCCCTTTCTGAGCCTTCCCCTCGGCCCATTGATGTTTCCTCCAGAAATCCCTTGCATGGCACTTGCCTTATATCTCCTGTTTCATGATCCTCCCAGGCCACTGTGAATCCCATAGGAATAGCAATCCCAGTAATATTAATAAATGCAAATTCCAGGAGAACCTTTTGGCAAGGTACAAGTTCTCAATCCAGTCATCTCTGTTGAGGCCTTACCCTGGTGAGTGCCTCAGTCACACACAGCACTGTACTTTGCCCCTGTTATCACCTACTTGTTGCAGAACAGGAGACTAAAACCTGAACGAGATGAAGGGAGATAACAGGGCTGGTAACAGTTTGGTATGAACTGGTTGATATGGAGTCAATATCCATACCGGGAATTTCCACTGGCAGGGTCACTGAGGTCCTGCTGCTGGAAGGGTTACATGACAGGGACTTCTCTGCTTGTCTGGCTTCTAAAGTTGCCCTAAAGCAGCTGCAGTGGACAGGAGAGGCACAAATCTCTTGTGTAGGCAAAAGAAAGGAAGGCATAGCTAAAAGAGCACTGGATCTGGAGAGTCACTGGATGATCCTGGACGAGACACTTGAACAGCTGAGTTTCTGTTCCTCATGTGTTAATGGGTAAACAGGACTGCCCTGCCTCATAGGAGTGTTTTCAGGATAAATATAGCAGGGATGTGTGGGTGGCACAGCATATTTATCCTGATAACATCATTAGAAAGGCCTAAAATCCACACAAATCCTGAGTGCATCTCCAGCCTTAACAGCTTTCTTGTACAGATTCCAAACGAACTACCAGACATCACTTACTTAAACCCCTTCAATAAGTCTCTTTAGTGTACTGATTTTGGGATTTTTTTATTGCCATTGTTGTTGTTATTGTTGGTTGTTGGGGCATTTTTTGCTTACACATTTGAGAGGAGGGGAAGCAGCCCAGTGAAAAGCTGAGGCTGCACTCACACTGTCTGCCGTTGATGGAAATACTGAAGAGCACTGGTCTTGACCCAGAGCCTCAGAGGAACCACTTGCCACCAGCATCCACCTGGACACAGAGCCCCTGACCACAACTCTCTGGCTGTGTCCATCCAGCCAATTCCTTACCCACTGAATGGTCCACCCCTCAAATCCACGTCTCTCCAGTTTGGAGACCCAGGCTGCCATGTGGGACTGTCTTACAGGCCTCAGTAGCCCTTAGGCCTAAGGAGAAGCCTACTGGGATGCTGCCAGCTGGACTTCCCTTGTTGGGGAGTGCAGTCGTTCCCACACAGAGGGCCACCAGCTCGGTCAGGCACAGCTTGTCCTTACTGTGGTTCTGCTCCATTACCTTCCCAGGCACAGAGGCAAGGGTCTGCAGTTCCTCAGATCTTCCTTTCTGCTGTTTCTGAGAATAGGAGTGATGTTTCTCTTTTTCCATTCATAGGATCAACAGAATATGCCAGGTTGGAAGGGACCCACAAGGATCACAGAGTCCAACTCCTGGCCCTGCACAGATACCCTGACAATCCCCCCCTGTGCATCCCTGAGAGCCCTGTCCAAAGGCTCCTGGAGGTCTGGCAGCCTTGGTGCTGTGACCATTCCCTGGGGAGCCTATTCAGTGACCCACCAGCCTCCGAGAAAAGAATTTCATTCACCAAGGGTTTCACCTGACTGCCATGCCTTTTCAAACATGATGGAGAGGGACTTGGATCCAATATCAGCCAGATCCCTGGGGACCCTGGGATACATAACATCAGGCCCCATAGATTCGTGCCTGTCCAATTTCATCAGGTGGTCCTGAACCTACTCTTTGCTCACAGTGGGAGATGATCTGGTGCTAGCAGATGATATCAGAGCAGGGTCAGCTCAAGCAGGTCCTGCAGGGCTTCATCCCATTGGGTTTGAATAGCTCAAAAGGATGAGGCCTTCTGACTTAAACTCTCGAGCAAAACTCCATCAGATCACCTGAGATACTTATGCAGTGAAGTCCTATCTTTTAAATTAACATTCAGCACAAGATCACAGTGGACAAAATAGTTTTGATATCTGACAAGAGACTACTGAGTGAGTATAGTTTGTTAACTGACTAGGCAGGGTGACAATCCATGGACAGGAAAAACAAATTATAACTTCATCCTAGACTCAGAGAGGATGGCAGGTGGCAGGAATATTGAGGTGAGCAGTATTGCTTTCTCCCTGGGTACCCACCTGGGCAAAGCAGAGCTAACCCTGATACTTCCCCTCACTGGTAGCTCTCTCCAGGGTTGTAGTTACACAACATGTCACAAGGACAAGAAAAACAGAGTCTTTTTATATCTCCTGACCCATCTGTACTTCCTCTTTCTGAACCAGCACTGCAAACAAAATTATCAGAAGCATCATGTTGGCAGTATTTTTAGTAAACAGTAAGAGGCTCATGTGAACTTGTTCCTCCTCGTCCTTGTCCCCTCTACAGACAACAGACTCGAGAGTTTTCAAGGCAGGATCTTTTGAGGTTCTTCTATTTCTGCCTTCCAGGCAAAACAGATGGACTGTAACAGCAGGCCAAGAGCTGATTGAGGAGGCAACTGCTTTCCAGTTTTGAAGAATAATTCCCGCCCTGAATGGTAATGGAAGGTTAGGATTCCCATAGTTCCAGGGATTGCCTTGCTGTTGGATCATAAATGGCTCTGTACACAACAGCTGGCAAAGGAGGATGATGAAAATCCACAGGGGAATACAGGAAAAGAAAATAGAAAGTATGTTTATTAATTAGGAATGTTCCCAAGGGTTTCCAAATTGTCCTAAAATAGGCATACACATTCCTAAGCACAGTGCAAACGTGGGTGGCAAGATCCTCCTGCTACTGCTTGGGGAGAAATGGGGAGGGAGGTGGAAAATAAACAGGAAAAGGTATTTTCACTTGGTTCCTTGGCTTAGCTGAAGCAAGGCAAGCACTATTGACTCTTCACTTGCACTGTTCCAAGAGCATTTCTGCCAAGAGCTGTGTCCTAAGACTGGTTTGAACTTTGCCACTGGTCTGACCCTCAGTCCCACAGAAGGGAAGAGGTGACTGGGCCGATTCCTGCCTAGTGCTTCAGGAATACAGATTGCACTGCTCCCTGTAACTTCTCTCCTCTGCTTCATAAAATCCCTTTTTGTTCACACTTTGAGCTGTCACTTCCACAGCACCTCTGGTTTATAATGGCACCTGTGCACCCAGCCATAAAGTTCCTGATGTGGAGGGGGGCTGCTTGCTCCCACCCCACCTTTATGATGGGAAATTGTATCTTGGTGGTCTTAATTTTCCGCCCAGTCTTTTCCTTCCTGTTCCTTGCAGTTTGGATGGCACGTACTACCTGGGACAGCTTCTGAAGGGCTCTGCTCATCCTTTAATGCCAAAACACTTGCTTTATATAAAGAAACGTAGGCCTTGGGCTGGAAGAATTTATTCACAGAGGTTGAAGGAGAACCTTGACTTGCTGCTCCTTTTAATCTACTGTTCTCCATCCATCTCCCTTTGAAGTCAAATTTCCTTGATTTTAATGTGAGTCAGGCTACCGTTTAAATAGCCCCATTATTTCCTCTCCCTTTCGCTATTAGTTTTTAAGCTACATCTTCCTGTGTTTCACCAGAGAAATTCTATGTGTCTGCATGGCATCTGTTGGCACCTACTACCTCTTTATTTCCCAGAGGTAGCAGGCACTCATAAATATTGAACATAGTCTGGGCTAAGCTAATTTACTGTTGTTTGTCTAATTTTTGTGTTTTGTGTTCCCTTGTTGAATTGTTTTGAATGGAGAAAACAAATGAAAAAGTAATTACTGAGCATTTCCCCACATTTCCCAAGCTTCCTTTTTGAGTCACTTTGTGAACCCTGGGAACTTAATGCCGAACTCTTCTGCTTCCTTGCTGACACGGTCTGAAATATTTTGAAATCTGCAGGATAATTTAACCAACACGTGTTTCTACCCTGGCCTTACATTTGGTATCATAACTTTAAAAAGGTGTTATTGCTTTTTGCCACTGTTTTTAAATTTATTTTTTTTAAACACTGCAATTTATCAATAAACTGATTTTCCAAGTTTATATATCCCCACCAAATCACTTTAATAACTTCGTGTTGCAGGGAGGGAGGGGGGGAAGATATTGATGGGGATTATTTAATTCAATACAGATTTGTATTCTGTTTGGCTTTTATCAGATTCACTTTGAAATTATACAGATGAAATATCTTATAATATATGGGTTTTCTTTCATTAGTCATGTTTTACATTCCCAGAAAAATGGATCTTGTACCAAGTAGTTCAGATTTATGTGCACTGTAAAATTAAATGAGTAGTCACTCTACACACAAATAAAGCATGTGCCTATGACACAAATTAAAAACACCCCCAAACACTTCATGTCTTATCTTAGCATCTCTTTTTGGCATGCCTAGCCATGAAAAATCTTTTTCAACATATTGAATTTGCCATGTGTCTGGTAATTCTGCTTTCTCCAGACAAGCTTGGCTATCTAAATGTGGCCAGGGATATGCCCCAGCCCCAACACTGGAGAGCAGGGGAAGGAAAAGCAGGTCCCTCTTTCCAATGGGGGCACCGGTCCTGGGGCTGTGTATGTGCTCAGGGATACAGCAGCAGCTGAGTGGTGCTGAGCAGAGCTTGTAGGACCCTACCCGAAGCTGGTCAGACTAATTTTTGTGGATTTTCCATTTGACCCAAAGAGACAACAAGAAGTGCATATTGCAAGAAAAATTACTTGCGTGCAATAAGAATAATTTAACTAAACTGGTGACTTGAGTAGGCAGAGTAATAGGATAAAGGTGGAAAGGTAAGGCTTGTAGCCATGGCCATTTGTTTCTGAGAGCATCTGTCAGAGAGAAAAGTCCAGGAGCAGTCAGTTGCCTTTACAGGCTTTGGTCAGAAGTGGCTCTGGTCAGAAGGGGCTCATTCTGGATGGGCTGTGAGGAACAGGGATGTGTGTAAAGTGCCAGGTAAGGGGGAGCGTGAATCCAAGATTCTGTCGGTGCTTGATAATTATCCCCACTGTAATCCCTGGGCTGGGGAGCCTCTGGCTTGGGACCTGGATGAAAACCAGCCCTTGGGGCTGCAGCTCTCTCTGTGCTCTGTGGCCAGAAGGAGAGGGAGCTGTGCAGGGGCACTGGGCCCTGGACAATAGCATGTGAACAAGCCAAAGAGCAACTCAATGGGAAGGGGCAGCATGGATGCACTGATAGTGTCACTGTGCATAAACAGAGTGATGCATATGGGAAAAACCTGCTATGGAAAACAACGAGCTAAGTGCTCACCACTGTCATGGAGCAACAATCATGGGCTGTAATATAGGAACAGGACTCAGCAGGGGTCAAAGACCTCAACCCATTTTAGAAATGAAATCTTGTCATTTCATTCTGAAATCAAAATGTTCACCCTGTCCCTGTACAAATCTTACATCCACGAGCAGTTCTGCTCTTCTCAGCTTGGAAAGGCATGTGGAAATGGAAAACATTCAGAGAAGGATAACAAATGTGATCCAAAGTATGGGACAGCTTGCTATTATGCAAGCATTAATTGAGCTTGTTCTTTGAACCTTCCCTAATTCTTCAGCCTGGAGAGGATTGATTGAAGACATTTATGATAAACTCCAATAAAATCATGAATGTATTGGAGGGAGGGATTGGCCACTGTCTCTTGCAGGACAAAGCAAAGAACTGTCTAGGTGACAGGTCAGAATAAACAAGGGTGAGCAGTTTTGTCCATCAGGTGTATGATCCCTGTTCCCAAAAGTACACAAGTCCAGTGGAGTTTCCCTCTGAAAGTCTCCCTAATTTATCTGAGGTGCTGTGGTGGGTTTTTTTTTTTTTTCGTTTGTTTGGTTGTTTTTTTTTTAACAAAACAACAAAATCAATGAAAAAGCAACAAAATAGAGTGAAATATGGCATGGAAGGTGATCTCTCAGGTTCAAATGGCTCATCTTCCCTTAGAAAATTTTTCTGCTATCAGACTTACAGTCACCAAACATATTTGGTCAATTTGTATGAGTTCAGACCCAAATGAATTCAGACTCATCCTTTCCAAATGAGGGCTTTTCATCTGCATATCCTGGCATATCCTCTTGGAAAAAATATGAATCTAGAGGTCTTGTAGCAACAACCTGGTTCGCTCAGTGAATCGTTCTGATGCTCCTTACTTAGATACCCCCAATTCCTAAAGGTGGAGATGGAAAAGGCCCAGTAGTTAAGCCTTCCTGAGGTGGGATGTCCAAAAAATGGCTGCAGCAGTTCTACCATGACACCAATGACTGTCCCACCTCCTGCCTACTGTCAACAATTCTCATTTGCTTTTTCTAAGTTTTCTGAAGGCAGTGCTAAGCCCACACACCCTTCTAACAAAATAAGTCTACTTTGCTACAGTAAGTCTACAATGGAAAGCTGGGCATGTGCACAATTGTTTTTCTTGAGACAGTATTGAAGGCTTTTATTCTGGGTACAAGTGTGGATCCACTATGCACAACCTTGTCACAAATCAGGAGCAGAAATTGTTTTTTCTTCCTTTGCAGAAAGCCTAACCTATGAGAAAGTGCTGAAAATTTACAAGCAGGGAAAGCCTGTGAGCTTGGTCCAACGCCCTTAATCCCTGGCAAAACTTTCATTTTGTAATGTGAAGATAAATTAGAGAGATAAGAACAGTAATTTGGAAGATAAATTACTCTAACAGGAGGTAGCAAGGTACATTAAAACAGGGATGTTAATTTGGGGTGGGTGTGACTCTTTTGAAATGGATGAAACTGCCCTTCCTTGCACTGAGTCCAGATTTGCTGCCTTTCCCCTCCCCATACCTGTGGAAGAGCAGGTGTCCCACTCAGCTCACGTGAGAGCCTGGGTGTGTGTCTTCAGCTCTCAGTCCTGCCCTCACCTCTTTACCAAATCAAAAACAAGCCCAGAGGAATTTTAGCCTGCTGTTTTTGATCTGTTAACAAATACCAACCACAAACCTGTTTTTCTTGCTTCCTTGATGGAGAGGGAATGACATTACATGGAGAGAGATCTGCTGTTTGTGCTTGTGGAACTCAGGAAGGCTGGAAGGGTTAAACAGGCCTGGGTTTGAAAGCAGTGGAGAAAAAGAGCATGACAGCAAAAAAAAAAATATTAAAAATAAAGCAAAAACATGAAAAACAAAGACAGATTTGGGCAAAAACTCTTAATGGGAAGAGTCATATACACATATGGGATAAATTACAGAGAAAGGGCATGGAAAAAAAACCCATCTTAAATGTATATTTAAAAGCAAAAGAGCAAGGGGGAGAGAAGAAGAGACACGGGATGTTGCTAAAGAAACATGATGAGAAAGACAGTGTAAGAGCCAGGAGGAAATGGCAGCAAAAGAGCTGCCAGCAAAGGGCTGGTGGGACCAGTAGTGCTCTGCTACCCTGGTGTGTCCAAGGCCTTTGTAGCACCTTTCCTGCTGGCTTTAATACATGAGGAAAAGAGAAGTAAAACACCTGATCCCTCCTTGGGTGAATTCCTGTGGACTGCAGGGCAGGGGGGAGAAGTAAGAGGAAGGGAGCACAGCGTTCGTTGCAAAACATTCCCCTTAGCTGCCACCCAAGAATTTCTATGGGAACCTAAGGTGCTTTTGGCATGTGTGGTGCTAAAACAAACCTTATCTACGCCACAGAAAATTAGATCTGGACTGATTAACTGCACACACTGACGAGGGCAGCTGCACCCTTGGTTGCTCTGGTTCATACCTGCTCTGCTCCCCAGCTTTATCCCTGCTTCCAGCCAGGCTTCACCATGGCTGCAGCAGTACTGCTGAATTTAGCTTGTCCTTGTCCACACTTGCAGCTAATTCACATTCAGCCCTGGTTCAGCCGCTCCTGTTGCTGACACCTGTTGTCAGCAGTCGGTAATTTCTTTTTTTAGGACAAGCCTACATTGCCCTGGAGCTCAGAAAGGGCCTTAAATTAGACTTAATTCTATTCAGATGTAGTTAGCAGTATTTAATTATTATAGTCCTAAAGCAAAAGTTAGTCTATTCCTTGGATCACTGGAGTGAATTCTGGATACTTTCCATACTGCTGCAGGAGTCTGACCTTCTTTTTTAAAAAAAAAAAAAAAATTTCTAAAAATTTTTTATCTTTAGTCCAAGAAATATGCTGAAGCTTTTCAAGCACTTCCAGAGTAGGGGCCACATCTTATTAGACAGATTCCTTTGCAGATGGCTTCCTGCTCTTTAGCAATTGCAAAACTCCACTGAGGCAATTACCATGATTGCAGACATGGGAATGTGACATTAGGAAAGCATTTAATGTATTCTCAGCATCTGTTACAGTGCTGCTGCAAATGGAAACCTCGGGGAGATGTCAGCACTATGGGCAAGAATCGTTTAAATTTGGCTGAGTAGAGGCTCACATCCAGGCTGAACTCGGCATGCAGGTACTCTCCGAAACCCACAAGCAGACCCAGCTACATCCAGAGCGTGATCCACCTTTCCCAGCTGGTGTCCCAGAGAAGAGGGATGACTTGTCTTCTGATGGTGCTCCTGGAAAAATGAGTCGTTTAGATGAGGAATCCCATTTTATGCAGCTAAAATGAGGTGACTCAAACCCTGTTCTCTATGATAGCTGTGATTTTCACAGCTCACTGGGAACTGCCCCAGAAATGATGATCCAGTGCTATTTCACCTCCACAGACTTGTAAGCTGACAAACTAGGAGATCTTCTGCTTGCCAGAAGAGTTCTGCTTCCCAGAAAGTAATGCAGGATCTGGCAAGAAGATACTCTATGGGAATAAGGAGAGATGGGGATGTATCAGCAGTAACGGAGACAAATCCCAGCCTTAGGACTAAAAGCCTGAGCTGTGTTATCCAAGTAGAGAATGATGCTCTGGAACTATTTCTTTTAATTTTGCTGCTTTTTCATCCATTTTCTCCCTTATTTCTTTGAAGGTGCCTCTACCACATGATTAGAACATCATGCTACTTGAATCCATTTTTAAATGTATGTTCAGAGAAGACTACTGAACTGCTTATCTTAGAGCCTGTTAGCTCTCCTCTGGTGAAATATTTTCATTTTGCATGACATAAGTAAACATTGGAATAAAAGAAATAGAGATAATTAATAACATATACATTCATTTTAAAAAGACCTGTGTTTCAGGCGCTGAACTTGGAAAAACCCCAAAAGACAAGCAGGAAGTCCCAGCTGGATGACCTGGGAGAGCTTATTGGTTGTTGGGGTGCAGGTGGGATCTGAAATGGGGGGGTGCTGGATGAGCTCTGTGCTGTGGGAGAAGACACAGCCATGATTTGAAGGGATTGATTCCTCATTTCTGGAAAGGAAGAGTTTGAGCATCTTCATGGCTGCAGATCTGGAGAGGAAAGGCTGCTGAAATGGTGCAGACCCACCCAACTGAGATGGGTCTCCCACAGGCTGGGTACCACAATTTAACGAGGTTTTGCTTCCCTCATCCCCTCTTCCCACGGGTTTTTGGGCTGGTGCAGAGCTGGTGTTCCTTGCAGTCTCACGGTTTCCAGAAGGGCCTGCAGCAGCCATGGGTAGAGGAGGTCTTGAGAGCAGAAGGTCTCAGGCTAGAGCTTCCCACTTCAGCCTTTCCTATTACTCACCTACTCGGATCCTTGCTCAAAGTGCTGCTTCAGCTTCTCACTTGTCCACTCACATTGTGGGGGCAGTGGGATCCAGCGATCTCACAGTTGTGAAAACAAGTGATTTCCTTTGGGAGATGTCCCTCTTGTTGCATGGAGATACCAGCTGTCAGGGACCAGATGAGGACTGGGAATTCCCTCCATGGCTGAGTACCTGGGGCCAAGATTCAGTGCCTATCATCTCCTGCCCTGTGGGTCTGGCCAACACTGCTGCTGGTGGGGTTGTGTCGGAAACTAGACCCAGGAACTACACTGAATATTAAACAAACCCACTCTCTGTCCCCCTTTTATTACTAATTTAACCTCAGGCACTTCCCAGGCCTAGGTAAAACCTTGCCCAAGAGGAGCATCCATTTCACTGAGGGAGAAGGTGAAACCAAGGTGAAAAAGTGCAGCTGGAAATGGTTATGGTAGAAAAAAATGTGACTTCGAAGATCTTAAGAGTTTTGTTTTGGTTGGTTCTTTACAAGAGTCTAGAGTTAGATTTTAAGAAGTTAGCCTGAAGCTTGGACTAATGTGATTAGTTTCAAATCAGCTGTTAGGGACAAACACTCTACTTCTTTGAATTGAAAGTATATTTGAGTACTTAAAGTACTTATAGTACTTTTGAGCCTTTGTGTATCTCAATCTGTCTGGGAGAGGGAATCCCACCACCTCTGACAAACACTCTGATGGGGCACTGCCACAGAAATCATCCAACTCACCTTCCCTCTTCTCCAAGCCTCATTCCCTCTGCTAGCACAAATGTTAGCATGGCTCTGTGCTGACACAGGTTGGGTTTACTACTGAGTGGTTGCTGCTGAGTTTAGCATCTTCTTTCCTTCCTCAGAAAAGGCCACTTTTTGACCTCCCTTTTCCTCAGTGGTGGAAGTGCAACAGTTTGTAGCAGTGCTCCAAAATCAGCTGGATTATTTCCCTTGCACAAACCTTTTATTTTTGTGAATTTATTTTCTTACATTTCAGTTTCATTTTAAAGGCCTTGCTTAAAGTTGAGGTAAGAATAAGTGGCAAAGGAGGGAAACCCCTTAAATTTGCTTTGTGACATTGTAGTTGTGGAGGGGACAGTGCAGCAAACTGTAATGTTTAACCCTGCCCTTCTGGGGCTGGGAGCTCAGCTAGGGGCTGCTTTTGGCACTGAAGCCCATCCCTTTGGTGTGTGCCCATCTGCAGGACACACCACGATGCTCACTCTTCCTCCAGGATTTTGGGGAGCTCTGTCAGGCCATGGGGCACATGAGTTTGCAACAACTCACTTATGCAACACAGGCTGTATCTGCTTGCTGCTGATTGTGGAAATCTGCAAATAATTGCAAAGTCTGCCAGTTTAATTGGATTGTGGTGTATTTGCACAGATGGGTGAAGTCTTCCAGGCCAATATTTTCCAGAATGACTTCGCAGTCTCTCAGCTTTAAGGTACTCAATATGAGAGAACATAGAAGCAATAGATTTCAGCAGATTTCTTTAAGAGAAGCATCCTCAAATTAAAGCAATCCAAACCATTAGTCACCCAGAAATCCCTTGCCACAGAGACTTTGAGATGGGGGATCTTTCACAGTAGTTTGATGTAAGCCAAATTAAATTAATAAAAATAATGTAAGACAACACATCATTTGTTCGGTGGAAAAATCCAGTGTGAATGTGTATGTGTGCAGGCATTTTTACAGGATGTATAATGAATAAATAAATATTTGTAAAACAGAAGGAGGAGGAAAAGAAAGATATTTTATTTCATGTGTGAGTCAGCTGTTGTTGTTGTTGTTGTTATTTTTTTAAATGAGGTACAAAATGTTACTGTGGAACATTGTCCCTGTGTGCTCTGGCCCTTTTCCAGGCCTAGAGTACTTACTGGGGAAAAGAAAGCTTCGTACTTGACTTTCTGAAAGATAGGCTGTTATCGCTTGTTAGAGGTCAAAAAAGAAAAGAATCAAATTACTTATTAATTAAATACAAACTCTGCAAAATTTCTCAGAAGTAACTAGCCCCCAGGGCCAAAGTTACAGATGCCCAATATCTGAATGTGCAGAAGAAAAGCAGTTTATTAGCATTATCATCAGCTTTTTCTACTGAGAATTTGCAGGGAGACAAGAAAGCTGTAGAAGATGCTGCTGTTCTCATCGAGAGATTCCACTAAATCACCCTCGTAAAAAATCTGCAATTTGTAAGAAGAAATAAATGTCTATTTTAAAACATTGTTAGGAACATTCACAGTTAAAATTATTTCAACTAAGTCAAAACATTTTTCACAGTCAGCAAAATGATGTCGTTACATGATATTGATGTAACTACTTCTGAGAATGTGACCTCGAAGGTCTGCATGACTGCAATGAAGTCGAGGTGCCCTAGTGCTAAAGTCACTCTTGAAAACGGGACTTCAGGAGCTTTGAACCCAACCTATCTGGCCTTGGAAAATCTTCCCAAATACTTCTCCAGATTGTACGTCCAGAGCTGAAGTCAACTTCTCCCTTGTGTAGCCAAAGTGGACCTCAGCTCCTGGTGTGAGGACTTATCCCTCTTCTGCCGTGTCAATTAGCTTTTGTCTTAAATCTCATGGTCCTGAAGCCATGCTACTGCCAGAATCCTTGAATCTTTCCTTCGCAGCAGAATGAATTTCTCCTGTGGGTAAGGAGGAAGCCTCCAAAGAGCAGAAGAAGAAAAGAAGAAGAATAAAGAACCCCTGTGTTTTTTGTTTTGTTTTTTTTTTTTTGTTTTGTTTTTTTGGGTTTTTTTTTAACCCAGGATTATGAGATCCCTGAAGCGGCTTTGCACCCTCAGAACCATTAGATTCCCAACCTCCCCCTTCCCACCAGGCACCCCAAGAAGGCTTCTTGCCAACCACCCTCTAGAGCATTAGAGACAGCTTTATCAAAGGAGCTTACACACCTGAATGCCTTGGAGGAGCTGGCCCTGACTTCTCAGCAGGCTTAACTTGGCCTGGGTGGCTGACCAGCCTCTTCTGCGTGCTGAGAGTTGGGGTTTTTGTTTCTAACTCCAGGGCTGAGCAAACCAACCACACCAGAGTGAGGCAATCCCAAGGCAGGGTCTAACAAGGTCTCAGTTTGCTCTAAGGATTTGCAAGAAAGGGCTCCCGGCAGGCCTGGGAAGGTGCAGCTGCACTCAGGTTCTTCAGCCCCCCTTGAAACAACGGGGTGCCGTAGGCTCAAAAAGACACCCACAGGGACAGATGAGGGCTTGGGTTAATTTTTGGCAGCTTTTATTGGTTTTGAAAGGCAAAGGAGTTCTGAGAGGTTGACCACGGCTTGTGAGTGTTGGAGATTACCAGGAATATAAAAACTTCTTTAAGGACATGGTTTGTTACAGAAATCCAAGGAGCAATTTTTGAGTCAGACCGTAGTTTTTGCTGCTTTTGTGATTTCCCACCTGTCTTTTGCAGGCTTGGGGTGGAAGGGCAACAGAGAAAAGGAGAATTGCCAGGGCCTCTCATAGTGTTAGCTATGTTTAGTTGCTGTCATTCAAGTCAGTTATTAAATATAAACTGCAACATTTGCAATGATGTCCTTTGCAAACATTTACAGCTGACCACAAAGAGGTCGCTCACCAAAAAAATACCCCGACATAAAAACATCTGCATCTGTTAGAATTTTAGCCATTTGTCCTTTGCAAACATCTTGAGTGGAAGTTGTTCTCAAAAAGCCTTTCAAACCAGAGATAACAAGGTGACAAATCCTTTAAAGTGATGCTTTCAGGTACTCCTCTTTGAGTAGAAGTCCCAGTTTAGCTGCTGGCAGCCAGAACAAAGGGAGCAATCAAGCAGCTTTCCAGAGTCAAAATCACAGCAGATTCGGCCTCTGCTCAGAGAAACCTTTAAGTCCTTACCAGGGAAACCCAAAACAATTGCTGTAAAAAAAAGGCCTCTCTTCTTCCACCTTTCTCACAAGCCACTGAAATCCTGGCCAGAGTGCATTTTGCAATAGACTGGCTTCAGTGAAATAATGTTTGCTTTTCGACTTGCCAGCTTGCTCTTTTTTTTTAGGCTTGGTGATTTTAGGTCAGTAATGAACAGCGTCAGGAGCACTGATCAAGCCCATTGGTAACTGGCCTCAAGATGCTCTTGACCTGGCAGGACCATCCTGGTGGGCATGGCTGGAAGGATGGTGGTGGAGCACCTTTTACAAGGGTATGGAGTGACAGGACAAGGGGAGGGGGTGGCTTTGCACTGACAGAGAGCAGGTTTAGGTTGGATATCAGGAAGAAATTCTTCCCTATGAAGGTGGTAAGGCTCTGGCACAGGTTGCCCAGAGAAGCTGTGGCTGCCCTTCCCTCCCNGGCCAGGCCGGACGGGGCTTGGAGCAACCTGGGATAGTGGAAGGTGACCCTGCTCATGACAGGAGGGTGAAAAACTGGATGATCTTTAAGGTCCCTTCTAACCCAAGACTTTCTGTGATTCTCTGAAATGCCTGTCACCTACCTCATAACAATTTTCTCATTGCCAGATGCTTGCAGAATCCACTTTCAAGCTTCCTCTGTAATAACATCCCATTACTGTAGGTTAATGCCCTGGCTTTTGCATCCTGGAGCTGTACAATTCCCTTGCCAGGTTGGTTAACACAAACAAGATGTGGTACTGCACAAACAGAGCACTTCCAACAGCTAAAAATCTAAACAGATTAGGAAAAGGGTGAGGGAAGAAATGGAGGTGCCAAGAGTGGCAGCAATGTGCAGTGACATGGCCAAGGGAAGCCCAAACCAGAACTCGGATCCCAAGCCCTGATAGTAATCTGTTACTTAATGCCATCATTTTGGTATGTGAGATGGGTCATCTTCCTTAAAGGGTTTAGAAAGTAGCCAGACGAGTTCCTCTGTTTATATAAGGAAGATGTTTGTAGACCTCTTGATCCTAAGGCAATTAATACAGCCCACTGGGGAAAGGGAAAAAAAAAAAGGAAAGAAAAAGAAAAAAAAAAGGAAAAAGAAGAAAAAGAAGAAAAGGGAGAAAAAGAAGAAAAAGAAGAAAAAGAAGAAAAAGAAGAAAAAGAAGAAAAAGAAGAAAAAGAAGAAAAAGAAAAAAGAAATTAAAAAGAAAAATAAAAGTAAAAAGAACTAGATTAGATTCTCATGCAAACAGCACCCAGAATGCCTAAAATTCTAACAGATGCAGATGTTTTTATGTCGGGGTATTTTTTTGGTGAGCGGCCTCTTTGTGGTCAGCTATAAGCATCACATTTACATAGTTCTGTATTTTTGAAAAAGCCTATTGCATGAAGTTGGGATCCTACCAAATGAAAACAAAACACAGCACTAACGAAAAATAACAAGCTCTTCCAACAGTGTTCAGTAACTGACTTAGAGGTTAGTGCTGTGTTCTGGGAAAAAAAAATTATCCAGGCACCATATAATTTCATGCGCTAAAAACGTTAAACATTTCAGAGGAACATAACATATGACACAGGGTGTTTTTATTTAATGAATGGCTGGAAGAAATGGGGCCAGCATCCCTTCTCACAGATGAACGCCTTGTGCCAAGAGCGTTGCTGAACAATGTGTCATCACTCGGGAACCTAAAGAATTGTACTTGAGAAAACATTGCTACAAAATATCATGCCCTTCCCAGAAAGGTTCACTTCAGGCTTTGTAGAAAAACAGAACAACTCATTTCCACTGCATATAATTCTTCTGTTGAGAAACTTTAATCTTAAAGGTACAGGTGGCAGAACAAGGGGCTGGAAAACTGTTTAATCTCCTAGTGACAACAATAGCTCCTGGTTATTGTTGGTGCTCAGCTCTTGCTTTGGGCTTTCAGTACTCAGAACTTTATAAACATGGAGCAGGTTAATCCTCTCCACACCCTGAAAAAGGAGAGGGAGAAAAGGAGAAAGGGAAAGGGAAGGAGAAAGGGAAGTGGAAGGGGAGGGAAAGAGGAGCAGAGGGGAGAGGAAGAAACATGGAAAGGAACTTCAGCTGCCATAAGAAGCCTCTAGTTAAGACTCTTCTGTCAAAAACTTGCTATTCGAACAAAGTGGTGTGGATTATGAGATGTAATAAATGGGAAGTCTTACAGACATGAAGTTTGACAGGGTTGAAAAATCACTTTTTTTTTTTTTT
>VWZN01002775.1:624339-644277 GCA_013396955.1 Regulus satrapa
GTGCGGGGCCCCGCGGTCCCGGCCGCGCCGCAGCACGCAGGGCTGGCTTCCCCGGCCGCGTGTTCCCGCGGCGGAGAAACACATACGACCCCTTCCTTAGCAGGAGTATTTCGGACGTGGGTGGGTGTGACCGGTTTTTTTTTTTTTTTTTTTTTCGCTGGAGACGTTTGGCGGGGAGAGAAAGTACTGACAAAGTACCCTTAAAGTCAATGTTAACAGCCGCTGCTTTTCAGCTGCGGAGCCAGCCTCTTCCTCAGATGGGGAAATTAGCTGGAAAACGATGTTTTCCAACATCCCTACCCATCTGTACTTCTCAGTAGCTTCAGCTGAAAAAACCTGAAACCGAATTTCATTTTCAAAAGAAAATATTCCACTTCGGGAAATGTCAATATGTTTTGTTTCAACATCTAAAGCAATTTTGTCTTTTTAAAAATTTTTTAATTGAAAATTTTCTATCATTTATTATTTTGTTAAAATATCAAAATAAAAAGGCCACAGTATAGTGGCTTTGACAAAATGTGTGATCTGGAGTAAAATAATGAGATTATATGGTATGAATTGTTTTGCTCTTTCCCCAAATTCAATGTTTTCTTTCATTTTACTGGAAAAACCTTGAAGACTTCCTGTACTACTTTAATACTGATCTCCCCCTCCCCCCCCTCCCCGCCTTCTCCCCCGATGTTTCATTTACTTATGGAGCTGAAAAAAGGCTTTTTTTTCCCTGCTGGGCGGGTTGTATCTGCACTTGTGGTTTGCTGTGCTTCATCCAGGCTCAGCCACCTCCTCCATCCAGGCAGCTTGTGTGCCTTTCCTCTCCCTGCCTGTTTTCTGTCTTGCCCACATCAGTCATCGCAAGACTTAAAATTAGGAAAAAAAATAGAGGAGAATATGTTTTTCTTCTCTGTTTTTCTTCTTTCTAATAAAAATAATTCCCTATTCACTTTAAAAGCAAGCAAATGTACATTTTTCCTATAATATAAAAATAACGATAATAAGAAAATAAAAATAACATGTTGATATGGAATGATAGTACACCAAGTGCAACCGCCTAAAAACAAACCAGTATCAGACTCCCTGCTTCTCCCTGGGGAAAACAAAGGTACCACTGCTTTGTAACCCCTCTGGAATTCCCCCCATTTCCCAGCTGTGCCTGGCTGTGTGTACCTTCCCCATTTTAATGAACCTGCTGGTCCACAGGTTCTCCACGAGCCGTGGGCAGTTTGTTTGCTGTTGAGGGGGTGCAGGATCCTGTGGGGATCTGCTCTCAGGCCTCTGGATGCAGTTCCCTGGCTCTGGCTCCTGGAAAAGGGGAGGGTTGCTGCTGCAGCTGACACATTGCAGTGGAGGACACCAGTGTGTGGCCCAGCTGGACCTGGCTGACCTGGCTGGGTGCTTGTGGCAGGCTGTGCTGTTCTGTGCTGTGCTGTACTGTGCTGTTCTGTGCTGTGTGGTGTTTTTCTGCACTGTGCTGTGCTGGCAGGGGCTGCCCTGCTTCTCCTGGCAGCTTTGGCACCTGCCAGCCGGCTCTGGGTGGAAGCAGGGAGCAGCACACTTTGTGGTTCAGCATTCCCCATCTGCAAAGACAGGCTGTGCCAGCTCAGGCTTTTATACCTGGCCGTCCTACTGCGCCTGCAGCTGTTTGGAGGAGACAGCAGGCAGGAACATTAGTTTCATTCCAGTTTTATCCTTGGCCTCACATCTGAGTCTTCAAGCAAGGATTCCAGTCGTGGGCAGACGCCCCATTTTGTGTGCTCCAGACGCTACTCCCAAAAAATCCTGCAATCCTTTACATGGAGGCCAAAAATCCAACTGTTGCCTGATAAAGCCTTTCTGTCATGACTGCCTCTACCCAGAGTGAAACTGGGCATCTACAAGTGTGGAAAGGGCTCCTATCCCCTGCTACCTGGGCAGGCTGGAAGAGCTCTGCAAGCAGATGGCTGTGTCCTAGCAAGCACAGTTGCAGCTGTGGTCCTCACTTGCTTTAGGGAGAGAAGCTGGAGGTCTGGGACTGACCATACTGTAAATTCTTCCTGCTAGGTGTGAAGTCTGGAGTTGATGCCTTGAGCTTGGTAACCTGGTACACCACACTCACTTCCGTTTTTAAAACTTTTTTGTCTGGAACAAAGTATTTGTTCCCATCTGAGCTGCTGGCTTGCAAATGTATATATTTTATTCTACTTCAAGACTGAGGATCCCAAGTGAGGACACATGCATGCACAGATGAATATAGATATTTATTTATTTTTTATTAGTGGAAGAGAGACCTCTACTGGTTCAGCTCACAGAGCCACTCGACTGACCACAGCTGAGCTCTCTCTCACCTTCTCTTCACCTGCTTGGGAAATCTCCTCAAGCACCACAGCCATTTGCCAAGGGCAGCTAAGAAGCAACATCTCATGTTTTCTCATTAAAAGATTCAGCATGTGGGAAGTCCCTCAGCTGCAATTGCTAGCACATGACTTTGTGACAGCCTTGGTGTAGTAAATCAGGTAGCTGATTTCCTTTAGGAGGAGATGAATCTTGGGCACTGAGGCAGAGCAAAGAATTAGAGTGTTACTGCTGCTGGAGGACAAATCAGCAGGATGTTTTCATCCATGCCATTGATTTTAGTTGCCTTTTATTCTCTTTGTGTTCTTTCCCCAAGCTGGTTCTGTAGCACTGCAATGAGGAGGGCTTCAGAAACCATATCTTGTTGGTCAGGGCACTTTAGCATCTTGCTTCTGCTGGGTCATACCTGGGGTTGAGGATCAGTTGGATGCTTCTCTTCCTGGGTTGGGGAAGAGTTAATATATAGTGTGTTTTTCTAGCAAAGCTGTCTTTATCTGAGCACAAGTAATGCAAAACAGGGCTTGGTGTTTGCAAACAGGTGGAGCTGGGTGAGCCAATCATGGAAGGCCTGTAAGTCCTGAGCTGTCAGTCTGGCTGAAAGCAACACAGGCAGTAGGTTGACAAAGTTGATTCAGGGCCTGGAACATCTCTGGCAGGGAAAGGCTGAGGCAGCTGGGGCTGTGCAGCCTGGAGAGGAGCCCCAGCTGAGAGGGGCCCTCAGCCCTGGGTGTCCCTGTGAGCAGGGAGGGCTCCAAGCAGGGCCCAGGCTCTGCTCCGGGCCCAGCAATGGCACCAGAGGAACGGGCAGGGACTGAGCCCAGGAAGTTCCACCTGGACATGAGGCAGAACTTCTTCCCTGGGCAGTGCCCAAGCACTGGACAAATTGTCCAGAGAGGGTGTGGAGTCTCCTCAGTGGGGACATTCCAGAACCATCTGGACACAGTCCTGTGCCCTGTGCTCTCAGGGGATGGCCTTGCTGGAGCAGGGAGGTGGGACCAGCTGATACCACCATGGTCCCTTCTAAACTGACCCATCCTGAGATTCTGAGTACTAGTGAAATGCTGGCTTAGGCATCTCCTTCCTTCCTTATCCAGCTCATTCATTCCTGCCCCTGGCACTGCTGGTGAAGTTAGTTCAGGGACTGCAGTAGAGAATAGATCTTGCAGAGATTTCCCACCTTCCCTTCTTTGTTGTTGATTTGTGTCTTTATAATTTTTTTCTCCCCAGCTGAATCCATTTCTGATCTCACTCCTCACGCAGCTGGCACCAAAAGCTTGGCCGACACAGTAGGTGGGAGGGCAGCAGGCTGGCTGCGCTACCATGAAATCACAGCCTGGGAGCTGGTGTGTCTTGCTTGTTCCTTGCAGTAAAGCAAAAATTAAAGCCTCATGCAGGACATCTGCTGCCCATCTTATGGTTGTGAGTCTTGCTGGAAGGTGCTGGGCAATCTCAGGTGCTGCAGTCCAGGGCTCTGCCTTCTAGCTTTCTCCTCACATCTCTGGCCATCAAAATCTGCTCCACAAATTATCTGAGAGCTGCTTAGCTGGGGAAATAGAAGTTGGTGTTGATGCCCTGATGGTTGGTTTCTGTGTTGTTTGCCAGGAGATCTCGGTCACAGAGCCGGTCCAGAGAGATCTGCTAGTCACAGTTGTTAATTTTTTATGGGAAAGTGGTGGGCTGGATACAAAGATAAAAAAATATGCAGCAGTGGTTTCTGGAGCTGCAGGCTGGTGGAGTAGGTACTATCACTCTCACTGTGCCTTTCCTGACAGATCTCTATAGCAAAAGCATTTGCTTTTTTTCAAAAGAAAAAGATGCTCTGCAGCCACCTTTTATACCTTTTCCTTTCACCTCTCTCATGTGTACCCCTTTTCCAGTCACTGAGTGGTGAGAGCACCCACTAATTTGCAGATATTAGTTACCTCTTCTTAAAAAGTTTGTCTTCTCTCTGGAGAGCATTCTGGATGCTGTATTCTTGGTTTGCGTGGGTCCTTCTGTTCTTGTAAGGTGCTTCATCGTCAAAAAAAACCCATAAAAATAAGAAGAAAAGGAAAAAAAAAAGAAATATTCACTGTGTATTGAGTAGAATTCTGTTGAGCAGAAACTTGAACATTATTCTGTCCCAGAGGCTAAATACTGAGCGTGTTTTGTGATTTTTTTTCCTTTCCCTTTTTGCTTCCAAATCTTTTGAAAAGAAAAGCTTGACAGACCTGATCAGTTTGGGTCCTAGGGTGTGAGTCTCCAAGACCAGCTAACCTCACTGGAGCAGGTAAAGTCCTCTGCTATGTTTATTTAAAATCTTACTAAAAGCATACCTCTAGTTTCTACATCTTATTGCATCAGTCCTTCCCAATGCCTTTTACTGCTCCATCTTATCTACATATGTACTGCCCTGTTGGTTTGAAATCGCTCTTGATGACACCACATCATGTCCTATCTGCCACACTCACCTTAAAAGGTAGTTCTTGTCTGAAAACAATGATCAGGATGCTATTTATTTAGCTATTGTGTTCAGCACAAAAAAAGAGAGTCTCTTGGTCTTCCCCTGAAGAGCAATGCATTGCCCTCATTCATAGCGGGTGGTTAGCAAAAGTGTTGCAGGGGGCTTTGCTGGCTGGTGGTTTACTGGAATTTAAGGAGTCAATGTTGCTTCTTACAGAAACTGGCTCTCTGTTTCTGATTCCATCGGCTTGGAATAGAAGAGTTGCATCAAGCTTGTGTCTTCTGTCTTTATGTTTCAGGTGCTCAGTGGCTTGAATATTTCCTATCTATGAAAAATCTGAATTTCAAATCTCTGCCTTTCAGAAGGGATCGTAGAATCACTGGATGGTTTTGGTCTGGAGAAGACCTTTAAAGATCATCTGGTTCAACACCCCCTGCAATAAGCAAGGCTGTTTTCAACTAAGTCAGGTTGCTCAGAGCCCAGTTCGTCTTGGCCTTGAATGTTTCCAGGGATGGAGCTTTTGCTGCCTCTCTAGGTAACCTGTGCCACACTCACCATAAACAATTACAGATCAAGGGGAAATGTTAAACTTACCTGTCCAGAAGACAGCCATTTTCTCAAGGACCAGTCCAAGACCAAATGGCAGAAATTGCACCAAGGAGAATCACAGACTTCCGTCTTTCTGCTCTCTGTTTAAGGTATGTTTCCTGGCACCGATTTCTCTTAGCTAGAAAAAGTCCATAAGCACTTTAAAAATAAAATGCCAAAATGAAACAAGGCACTAAACACACAGACCTTCCCTGGGCAAGAGGATGGGAGTTAGCAGGCAAACCACATGTGACAAATGTTAGGCATGTTGCTGAATGCAAATCTGGAAGCTGCTCAGATGCTGTGGTCAGGTGAGTGGGTTATTACAAACCCATCTGGGCTAGAAAACAGAAACATTTTTCTAAAATAATGAAATATATCTGATGGAGAGAGCACTGAGAGGTAATAAACATGCAGCAGAAGCCCTTTTGGGGTAAAGCTGTATTGCTGTGGTGCTTTGTAAGTAAGTGATCCATCACTTCAGAGTTAGGAGGTACCAGATGTGCTCGTGGCAGTGCTGCTGGGACAGGAAAGATGAGAGACAGAGCTGCTGTACCTCTGTTCAGATTGGGTCTGCTTCTTTCCAAACAGAGACTTCTGAGAGGGTTGTTTTTGTTTTTTTTTTCCCAGTTTCTGGATGTCCTGCATAGGTTTTACAAGAAGCCCCAAATGAAGGGCTTGTTGTGAGTACCTGCTTCGAGTAAGAGTCCTTTGAGTAAGAGCTTTGTCCTTGCTCTTCAGTTTGTGTCTTCACTGGCTGAAGAGTTCAGTGTGCTGAATTGCTCTTCTTCTGGATTCTGTGGGCCTTTAAAGGAGACTAAAATTATTGTTTGGTGAAACAGTGTTTTGTAACTGTGGAGAAATTATGGAGGCTAAAGCTGATATACAAGTTGGTGTTTTGTCTGATGGAAAACTGTGATTCAGAAATCCCACAGCTATTACTGGACCATTCCTGGTACAAATCTCAGTGCTGAGGATGCTGTTGGGCTCCTTGGAAAAGCTCAGTAAACCAAAAAATGGGTGTGTTCCTCTTGGCCCCCTGATGGTCAATACTTTGAACTGAGCCTGTGAACCTCTGTGGTGATGGGACTTTCATTAGGGCATTTCCTTGCAGAACATGGGACTTGAGTAACCATATGGGAAAGCAGCCACTGTTTTAGGTACTCTGTAAGAAAAGGGTAGGAGAGTACAGGGAGAGAGATGGGGGAACCATCTGAATTTGAAGTCTTTGATCAAATGCAAGTTTGGTTTTTTTTTTTTTTTTTTTTTTTTTTTTTTTTTTTTTTTTNTTTTTGTGTGTTTTTTTTTGTTTGGTTGGTTTTTTTTGGGGGGGGGTCAGTGAACAAAAGCAAGGTAGAAAAGCTATAAGAAACCATGACACATAATTTTTTTTTTGTTTCTTGTTTGTTTGCATTGGTTTTGAAGACCGAGAAGTGTAAAGTTTTCTCACATATGACACATAAAACAGCACACAGGATGATGGAGTTTTCAGACTGCCAGAGTCTCTCTCTGTCTGGAGATAGATAATTTATTGTGTGTATGACCTTTTACTAATATCTGATGGCACCCCAGGGTGCCATCTCAAAAGACCAAAAGAAACTGAAGACACCAGGATTATGCTGAAGAATCTGAACTTTTTCTTTTCCTGCTTGTCAGAGAAAACACAAAGAATTACAGTTTTATTTGGTCAAATGAGGGCCAAATAACCATTTTTCACTTTTTCATTAGTACCCCACCAGAAGCTGTCTGTAATTTTACTTTTTCATTAGTACCCCACCAGAAGATATCTGTAATTTTACAGGAATACTCAGAATTGACAGATGGCCCTTGGTGTTTTTTGTGGGATCTCAGTGGAGGTAGATAACACTGCATCTTTAATCTGCCCTGAAACAGATTAAAAATGACAAATGGGCCTGTCTGAAGACAGGGTAAATGCTTTCCTTCTTTAAGAAAATTTGCAAACAACCTATCCCCTCTATCTCTTCCCTCTTTGCTCTGCACTTACTCTGTAATCTGGGCCAAAGCCCCTCCATGGATTTGCAGGAACTGTGGCCAAGGCTGGGGAGACCACTGATTCTGCACTTCCCTAGTTTGTTGCCCTTTTGAAGAGCAGCTGTTGCCTTTGAAGTGAACTTTTCAGAGCAAATGAGTATCTGCAGAGAGGGTGAGATTTTGGCTGGAGATGGGCAGCAGCAAATTCCCTTCCCACAGGGGACTCTGCTGGCAGAAAACTTGCAAGGTTGAGGTTCAGCTGCTCCACCAGCCCCTTCTCGCTCAGAATATACAAGCAGGCATGAAGCAGAGGCACAACAGAACTGCTGTGTGTATTCCTCCTCCTGGCCTGAAGTCCTTGGGAAGGAGGGAGGTCACTGTCCTGCCTGGCTCTGACCCCCTCAATCTTTTTGCTGCTTTTTTGAGCTGACCTGAAGCTCAGATAAATACAGAGTTTGAAGTCTAGGCTAAGCTGCCTGCAGAGCAGGACGGAGTGCTGTCTTGCATAGGTTTTGTGTATGTTACAGAGGCCTTACTGGGCAGGACTGAGTCATTCCAGAAAAGCACAGAGTCCTGCAAATGCTCGAATGTCTTTGTAGTACCCTTCTGCCACCTCTTATTCCTAGTGTTTTTTTCCATACCCAGTTATGTCTTTTTATTCTTTGCAATATGTCCTTATTTTCTCTACACTTGTCCAATCTGCCTCTGACCTCTGAATCCAAACCCAGTCTTGCTGGTGGTTTGTGCTGATATTTAGAGCTATTCCCTGTTTCTCCTGAGCATCTGGTATGCGCCCCACCCTGAGTGACTGCCTCTGGCTGTGAGGGAGGTGTCAGAGCAGTATTAGGAGACTGGATCCAGAGCCTGAGTTTTCACTTTAGGTGCTTAAACCCCAAATGTCTGTCCTCAAAACTCTGTGTTGTCTGTCACCCTTATCTGAAGATGCCTCAGGTTCCTCAGTTCCTGCTTTACATGTGATGCTGCTGAGGTGTCAAGGTCAGGAGTATGGAGCATGGCTGGCTTGCTCACATGAGACCCACCTGAGCAGGTCCCTCTGTCACTCCCGGGAACTGCTTCAAACGATGCAAATATTACCAGGAGGGCGAAGAATGAGAATTCACTAGGGGAAAATGTCACACTGACTTAGTCAGGATAATCCTTAGTTAGGATAATGGCTCTGTAACATAAACTGTCAGGCAGGTGTGGGTATAGGTGTATATAGCTGCACATCACATGCTTTGCTGTGTAGGACAGCCCTCTGGGAAGTCAAATCTGGAACCTTGCTGGATGGCTTTATTGATTTTTGGGTTTGCTTTGTGCAGGATGATTGCTGAAACAAGACTTGCTCATGGATGTCAGGCCATTCACAGCACTGTGTTTTCATGCAGCTTTTCACGAGCACTAATAGAGAAAAAAAGCAGTCTTCATGACCACTCAGATTTGTCTTGACTAAGCACATCATTGCTGAATAAAGTATGCACCTATTGTTTTTAGACAGCTGTAATCCCTCTCCAGACTTTAGGGTAATTTAATCTCTTGACATGACTGTGCAACTCCTGTTATTTTTAGGCACATACATTAAGAAAAGGAAAGCTCCATTTAATCTGAAAACATATTAGCAAACACTCCTGGTTTCACAAATCTGAACCAGGTACCGCAGGGAATAAACTGAAAGTCATTAACATGTGGTTGCTGTTTGATGGCCAGAATGAAGCAGTTTCAGACCCACTCCCTAGCTTCTTTTGCAGGTACTGCAAAGCAGATTTCTACTCTTGAAGATCATGTCAGCAAAGGTTAAAAACTCATTGCAGATTGTTCTTTGCTGATACCAGCTGTCCACAATCTGAGTGTGGTGGCCTGCTGGCCATGTGGGTGAGCTAGTAGGGATGAGGAAAAGGACTGAAGTCCTCTTGTGTCAGTGATGGTTCTATGTCAGTGCCCTTCCTGATGACGCCTGAGTATGCTGAACTCACCTGGCATCCCTGGTGTTGCAGCCCAGCAGACTGTCACTGCCCGCTCTCCTCCTCCTCCTTCTCTCAGACTCCTGAGTCACTCAGGACAGGCGACAATGGAGACTGTCAGGCTATGTGATGAAGCTGGTGGCTGTGGGCTGGTGACTTCCAGGTGCTGTAGCTGAGCCCCTAAGTCTCCTCTTTGGCACAGCAGGGAGCTCCTGTATTGCTCACCATGGGATTTGGGCACAGCTGTTTTCCTCCCCAGCTCTACAGGGGAGATGGGGATCGCTAAAATCACTAAAATCAAAGTAGTTTCCTGAAGGAGGTGAGGATTTAATTTCTTTCTGGGTATTCCTAGCAGTGTCATCCAACAGGCACAGGGACACGTGATGGAACCTGAGGAAGATGTTGTTCAGGCCTCCACAGACTCTTCTAGGCTTAGCTTGGGTGGGAAGGTGAGGCTCAGGGTCTGCTTATAACTGTTCTCTTTGAGAGAGAGTGAGGAAAGGCAACAGTGAAGGACAAAGTGAGGAAAAAACCTTAAGCTGTGGCATTTCATGGGGTGGACAGCTAACAGGAGATTGTTGACTGTTTGTTGAAAAGCCTTGCTGGCTGTGTTTGCTTTGGATACCACAAGTCACTGGGTCCTGGTGGGGACTGTGAGTCATGTTCCTCCTTGCAGTGGAAAACACGGATTCATCGCTGTGGTGCTGCACTCCTGGCAGGGCGGACGGCCCCTTGGGAAAATGGGAAGGTGGCACAAGGCAGGAGGCGTGGAGGCCTTCCCCTCCAAAGGGGGTAGGAAATTGTTTCTGAAATGCTTTTTTCCCTTTAGGCATCCATCCTTAGTTCTGGGGAGAGTTTTGCTGTGGCCTTGAAAAAGGGGTGTGCTGCAGTTCTTGTGTGCTTGTGTTGCTGTGGATACAGGGCTCTATTTTTGTGCCTCTTGCATAAGTTTACCCACATCTTGCAGTGCCTTAATGCATTTTTAGGGATTGGGGTCCTGGGTAGCTAAAAGCATTGAAGTTGCATCTTCTGTGGTCTCTGTGGGAGGTTTGAGAAGGCTGGTCATGACCACATTCCCTGCACTGTCTCTTCCTTTGGCAGAACTAAGCCAAGTGGTGGTTTCATCCAGTTTAGGGAGAAGTGATGCATTTTATCTTGACTCAAGAGATGCTGGAGCTCTCTTTCTTTGGCTCACATAGAGAAGCCCTCAGTAGAAGAGAAGAATAAATGCCAGAGCTGTTGGAGGGCCAGCACGAGGTCAGTGTGGTCTTACACTGCCAAAATAGCAGTGCTAATTCTGGCCCTGAGTGCACAGAGCACACAAATCACCCTGACTTTTGGTTTTCCTTGTACCAGTCTGGATTCAACCCTTGATTTTATTCCTGCTGGAAGGGAAGCACAGACCTGCCATGGCTCCAGGTGTGGGTACAGGCTGTCACTGGCCTTGCCTAGTAGGGGGAAAGGACCCCTGTGTCAGGTGGTGGTGAGCCGTTAACTCCTTCCTTTATGTCAGGGAGAAGAACTTCTTTCCCAGCTGAGGAACCAATAGGTTCTTTGATCTGCCACGCATTAACACGTGCCTTGGTATGACCCAGTAAAGGGTGGAATAACAATAATAATGTGGTTACAGGCCATCTGAAATGAGGTTGTGGCTGTAGCTGTCCCCATGGGCCACCTGCTCCTGCCTCCTGTGGGAGAGTGTGGGGCTGGTAAAGAGGCTGTGTGTGGTAAGAGAGTAGGTATTTAAGGAAATGGGGTTTAAATGAGAACTTAATTACTCACTTTTGGCCTCATATCTGAGCAAGAATAACATAAAAACCTGAAATTAGGCACTTGTTGCATTCCAATACAGGGAAGAATGCCTCCAGTATTTGAAAATAATTCAAAGATAAATAGAATTAATACTTAACATATGAAAGAGACAGTTAATGTTTTGAGAGACAAGCCTCATCCTCAGAGCCAAGAACATGCATTACCTAAAGGAGGAAAATCCTCATTTGTACTGCAGGTTGCCAGGAGTCGTAATTAAAGAACAAAATTAGTTGAGGAGAGGATGGAATGAAGAGGAAAAAGATTGTTGTTTCTTAGATAACTGTGCAGGTTTTGCTGAAGGAGCACACACACGTTTCTGTGTGGGTTTTGTTTTTCTTGATCCATCTCTGTGTCCATCAGAATACTCACTGTAGATTTCCTTGTACTAAAAATAAAACCAGAAATGTCCTGCTGAGCAAGGGGTTCTGCCATGGGTGGAGATGAGCCTGCTTGTCCTCTGTTGTGTAGAGTCTCTGATGTCTAATTATAGGCAAGGTGGGTATTTTGCTGTTTTAGTGAGTCCATCATTAGTGTTTCTTTCCTTTGTCATCCACTTGAACAGAGTGTGAGGGTTCCTACAACCCTACAACCTTGGATACAAGTGCCCTGCTGGCACATTTGATAGAAATTTCCTAGGCTGCTGAAAAGCTCCTGAAGGGGTGAAGGGGAAGGGCAGATGACCAGTGGACCCACCCACAGGCTGTATAATTGCTCATTTCTGCAGGAAACCAGCCTGAAATTTTGTAGAGGATTGGACCTGTTAGTAGGATATTTGTTGTTCTGATATTATTAACACTGGCTTTGGTTACCCAGATGTTCCCAAAAGGCAGGGAAGGGTAGGTCACAGCTGTGCCATGGTCAGAGAAATGGTTAACTGGAAAGGAAAATGAGGCATTTTTTTGTCAGAGAAAAACTGTCTTGCTTATATGTATAAAACACACAGCTTTCTCTACCTTGCACACCTTTCATAGCTGCAAATGTATAAATCTTTTCTTCCAGAAAGGAATCCAGATGCTCACTTACTTTAATTTGAGTCAAGATAAAGTGACTACATTTCCCATGCCTGGAACATCTGCAGAAATGTCACTGAGGGATTTTAGCTTGTTGTTTTAGTGAGAGAATTACAGAAGTCCTCCCATTTTCTCCTCTTTTGAGGTTAGACCAAGAATACATTCAGCAGTCATAAGCTGTGGTGTATTAATAGAAAGATTTTCTCTAAAAAAGTCTGCTACTCCTAGAAGGAGATTTATATTATGTAGTCCACCATTTCAAAGGCTAAGGTCACCACTGAACATGTCAGCCCACCAGGATATCATAACACATAAATTACATAATCAATAGCACATGTTTTCCCCTTTTCTTTACCAATTAATGGATTTTTGAAGTAGAGAGTTTGGCTTATATTTTTCCAGTCATGTTGGATGGGGAAACCCTTCAGAAGGAGGATTCAGTAGGAAAAAAGCTGGTGTTTAAAATGTTCATATCAAATTTTTTTTCTTCAGCAAAAGCACAGGAGCACCAGCTGTACTTCCAGTTCTGCTTCCTGCCTTCAGACAATTTTATTAATTCTTCACAGAAATGAATTTATGTTCTACCAGAATATATTCATTTTTTAAAATTTCATCTCAGATCTGTAACATGTTTTTATGTTTCCATGCCAAAAGATTTCTTCTCACAAAACCATCTCATTATCTTTTACCTCTTCAGTTCTTCTTGCAGATTCTGATTAGAGCATTCTTCTAATTTCGAATGGGATTAAGATGAGATAATGAGTGATTTCTATCAATTGACAGGATATTTCCTGTTCTTGCCATGAGGTTTTGGTATAAATTAGGTATTTCTTTGTCAAGATAATGGAAGTTTTTGCCTTGCTCAGCTCTTTGCACTAATTTTTCATCCTATTGATTTACTTATTGAAGCAGAGGTATTTGGGACTGAATTGTGAAACTCAGTGTCACTTGTAAGGATAGTCCCATAATAATACGTATCAGTGTAGCTTGGCTTAATTTTTTTTTTTTCCAAAAAACATCCAGAGCAGTGCAAGAAATATTTCATTATATTGATACCTGATCATGTCATGTGAAAACATATTTTAAAATGTGCACAGGGAAGAGAGACAAATATAAGCTCATTTTCTTGCTGATTTTCTTAACTGTTCTAGGCTTGGTTTGTCACCTTCACTTTCTGCTTAGGATTTTGTGGATATAGAACTAGTGTTCATAAATAGAAAAAAGTGAAAAAGAAACCAAACTCCCTAAAGCAAAATGTCTCTGCATTTGTGTTGTGTGGAGGATCTTCCTGAGTCCCAGGCTCAGCAAGTTTCCCAGAACATCTTTCCTAAGGTGGCCAGAGGCATCAGGGCCATATTTCTTTTTGGCCAGCCTCTCTCTGGAGAGATCCCTTGGAGGAAGCCCATGCTGTGGTAGGGTTTGTTCTCAGTGGAGATGAGACTCAAGGAACCAGTTCCTCTCCAGAGGGACAGTCCCAGTCCTTTTGCTTTCTTGTGGCAATGGTTAACCACTCTTAAGGGAAGATTTGTTGTGCAGTGCTTGGCAAATGCAGAGGCTGAGCAAGTGAGTGGGCATTGCTTCTCCTCTGGGGAATGACTGCTTGGCAGCAACTCACCTTTTGTGAGTCAGAAGCTTTTTGAGAGCCTAGAACTTGGGAAGACAGGCCCCTCATAATTTTTCCATCACTTCCCTTTATCACCTTATTCAAATGAGACATCTTCCTTCTTTTTACCGTGATCCAGGCTCATTGACAAAGCACACAGGGGGAGATTTCAAACCCTAAAAACTCTCCCCGAGCCTGCACAGACTGAGGTTTCTGGAAAGCTTATGTGGCTGCTTTGGAGAAAATCACACAGAGGTGGCAGGAGGTCTGGTATTGGTGACACAAATGTCACATTCCTTTTCCAGTGTGTGGAGCCATCACAGAATCCCCCAAACAACTCTTTTCATACATATAGTCTGTAACAGGGTCAAAATATGTTTTGTTTTGTTTTTTTTTTTTTCCCCTAGCCTTGTGCTGGGAAGCAACTGAACCATTTTGCTGAAGCTTTCGCAAAAACCACTTATCCTAGGGCAGGCAGCAAGTGTGAAAAAAATCCAACCCAAACAGCTGAAATCTGGCAAAGTTGAATACAAACTGAAACACATTCTTCTCATGGAAAAGTGTTGGGTGACCTCTGATATGCAGAGTTCCCTGCTCCACCTATGTGAGGCACACAGGCAAAGTGTGCAGCACACTCTCTGTGCTCCTTATCTTGGGTCTGTGTGCTCTGAACTGCAAGTTTTACATGTAAAAATCTACATCCTTGTCTATATACCTACAGCTGGACAGGATTCCTGGCTCCAGATTAGTTGCATCATTCCCCTGATGTCATCCTGGCATATACCACCTCCAGGATTCTTCTCTGCCCGGAGAAACAGTATAGTCCATGCTGGGTTTTATCTTTTTTTCTTTTTCCTTTATTTAAATTTTTTTTTCTTCCTTGGTTGGTCACTGCCACTGCAGAAAATCAAAGGCAGCCTCACACATTTGTCTCTGATTTTCATTTTGTTTTGCTACAGAAGTTTAGAAAGAAAAGCTTTTGAAGGACTTTCTCTCAGTACAAGTGAGGAAGCAGCTGTTTATCATGAAAAAAAACCCATAAGTTTGTGCTTCCTGAGCTACTGCTGCTGCTGCCACCACTACTGTTGCTCTAGACATTTCTTGTGGCCTAGGAGATGACACTACGCCACACAAGGCTGCAGGACAACACTGGAGTGGGGATGGGAGACCAGGCAAAGTCATGTGGCTCTGAATCACTGGAAGTTATTTTTCAAAACCTTTACTGAGACCTTATGGCCGGCAGTCTGTGCCAAACCCTGTAAGAAATCTACCCTGTGTTATACTTTCCTTGAAAGAGTGGAAGGAGCAAATGCTGTGGGAATGTTGGTCAGCAAAGCCTGTTTCTGCAAATTTGAGAGAGGAAAATCACTGCAATCCACTATCAGTGTTGGCACTCAGCTAAAAACTGTCTGTGTAGAAGACTGGGCAGAGGGGCTAGGGGCAGGAGGTACAGGCCTGCACTTGGCATGTGTGGCCTAATGTCACAGAATCACAGAATATCCTGAGCTGGGAAGGACCCACAAAGATCATCCAGCCCAACTCCTGGCCCTGCACAAATACCCCAACAATTCCACCCTGTGGACCCATCCAGATCCAAAGGTTCCTGGAGCTCTGGCAGCCTTGGGGCTGTGACCATTCCCTGGGCAGCCTGTTCAGTGCCCCACCACCCTCTGGGGGGGGGAAGAACCTTTCCCTGAGATCCAGCCTGACCCTGCCCTGGCCCAGCTCCAGCCGTTCCCTGGGCTCTGTCCCTGGTCCCAGAGAGCAGAGCTCAGGGCCTGCCCCTGCTCTTCCCCTCAGGAGAAGCTGTGCCTGCCATGTCTCCCCTCAGTCTCCTGCAGCTGAACAGACCAAGTGTTCCCAGCTGCTCCTCACATGGCTTCCCCTCAAGGCCCTTCACCATCCTCGTGCCCTCCTTTGGACACTCTCTAATAGATGAGGGTCTCTCTGGTCTTGTGGCATCCAAAACTTGACACAATATTCCAGGTGAGGCTGTCCCAGCCCAGAGCAGAGCGGGACAATCCCTCCTGACCTGGCTGGGCCTGGTGCCCCCAGGACAGGGATGTCCCTCCTGGCCCCAGGACACTGCAGCCTCATGTCCCACTGCCCAGGACCCCCAGGTCCCTTTCTCTGGCACTGCTTTCCAGCCTCTCATTCCCAGTCTGTCCGTGCATCCAGGGCTGCCCCATGCCAGGTGCAGAATCTGGCCCTGTCCCTCGCTGAACTTCAGGTGGCTGGGGAGTGCCCAGCCCCACCATTTGCAGAGGTCTCTTCAGGGCCTCCCTGCCATCCAAGAAGTCAGCAGCTCCTCCCAGCTCTGTATCATCTGTGAACTTGCTCAGTATCCCTTCCAATCCTGCATCTAAATAATTTATAAGGATGTTAAATGTGGGTCTCCTAAATTTGTGTGTGGAACTGTGAAACCTGTGTCAAGGGCTGTGACAGACCTCAGAGGGCCAGATCTGTTGCCTGTAGGTTATTTTTGAGGCCATGGAAGAAGTGTGTTGCTGGACAAGGATTTGAAGGCCAGTCTTACCTGCCCTAGGCTGGTGTTTTACCTATAGTTCCTTCTTTATGATTTCATATGTGCAAGAAGCTGGCATGTAAGCACAGGTCTCAGACATAGTCTGGTGTGATCTGGTTTAGTAACTCCATCACTGCCCCACCTGGAAGCAGGGGAACAAAGAGAACCTCTTGAGAACCTCTCACTTTTCTTCTGGTCTGCCCTTGCGATCTGTCTCTCCTCAGCAGGTGCTCCCTGCCAGGCTCTGCAGGGGAACTAGGTGTGTTTCACCTTCAGGTCCAGTGATCCACCTGGTGGGAAAAACAGTCACCATTTTCCTCAGAAAATAAGGGAGCAGTACTAGACAGAGACTTCCAGGAATGGGCTTGGGATTACTGTCACTAGAGTAGAACTCAGTGGTGAAGACCACCAGGCAGTGATGGTCAGTCAGGTTTGTGGGAGAATTTTTTTTCCTATACTGCTGAAAGCCCAATATTTTTGAGCATTACTTTTTTTTTTTTCTTTGGTAGGGGCAAGAGGGTGAAGTGATACATGTGGAAAAGGAGCATAATGAGGTTACTTTTTTTCCCCCCAGGAGGTCACAGTGACAAGTCCTTGAAGAACATGGAATTTAAGTGCATGCCAAGAGAACCCAGGAGACCAGGTCTGGAAAAACCTAACCTGTGTTTTTTTTCTGGAGTAAGGGGAAAATGCAGAAAGAAAAGGCTTTTACATAGGAAGTAACAAATTAGCAGGACCAGAAGATAGTCTGTAAGGAGGGAGGAAANTTTACAAGCTGCTCTGAACAAGGTGCCAAACTTCCCAGGGAGCTCACTGGGGTTAGACAGTTTTTGCAGCCGTGCCTCTAGCTCAGAATTTTGCCCTTTCCCGGTGGGCAGTTGACACTCTCCCTCAATGTCCGGCCAGTTTCCATCGCTGGCTAACTGGGAGAAGTAGTTCCCTCCTTAGCTTCCCTTCCAGAGTGGAAGTGGAATGCTTGGAGCCCTTCCTTTCTTCTCGGGGCTGGGATCCTGGAGCCGTGACTCAGGCTGAGTCCCTACAACCCTGGATGGAGAAGTAGTTGGGGACAAATGAGGAAGCGGTGGGTTGAGCAAAATCCTTGAGCTATAGAAATCTTTCTTCCAGAAAAGTGGGAAGGGGGTGGGGCACCAGCCACCCTTGCTGCAGTAGCAGCGTGTTTTCATTGTGATGCAAATCTCTTCATGTAATTTGGGTCACATTCAGGTTCACCCAGTTCTTGTGGCTGGAACTGAAACCAGCACGTCTTCACTTTTGCTCACAGCTCTCAGTGCTCTCCTCTCTCACTCTCACCATCCCAGGGCTTGTTTTGCGACAAGGCTCCTGTGTCCCTGGAGAGGTGCCGTTCCACGGAGCACATCAGGGACCTCAGGGAGCCGGGATGTCACCACGCCCCTCTCCCCCTCGCCGGTGGCTCTTTGGTGAGATGTACCCTGCACACATGGGCGTGCTCTGATGCTGGGAGGTTTTGGACAGCGGTTTCGTTCAGGGTTGCTCACACAAGCCGCGCAGGGCTGACACCCCAAGCAGCGCCTGCAAACACAGAGAGCAGCCCCGCACCACCCGGTTGCAATCGCCGAGACTGCCCTGCGCCCCAGTCCGGACGGCTTTGAAAACACTGCCTTTGCTTCTGGAAAACCCGACGGACACATTTAAACAGGAAATTTACAGTCTTCTTGCACCAAACTTGACTTCTCCTCACTCCCTGCTTGGAGTGAGCCTATAAATGTTTAAGTCACCTCACTGTTATCCCGTGTGGGGTCTTTGTTCCTCGCCTCCCCTGCTTATGTTGACCTTCTCTTGCTGCACAGTCGGCATTAAATTCTGGGGCACAGGGCAAAGGCTGAGCTTGGTCACCTCTTCCCTGCCCCCCTTGGAAGGGGCTGACTTTTGCTGCTGTCCGGTGTGGATTAGTGGGGGTCCACTCTAGTTCTGGGCCCTGGGCAGTCACCTCAGTTGCTCTCTCCTAAATCTAATTCTGTTTAACTTTGTCCAGAATATAATGCTCACTGGAATGCTCCCTTCCATTTATTTTAAATGCAGAGCAGGGTGAGGGGAGGCTTCAGGGACAGCTCAGATGCTGTTAGGACTCGGGCTGTGCTAAAGGCACCTCAGGCCCGTTTTGTACAATTGGCTGTTAAGTCACAGTGGTTTCCTGAAGCCAGCTGTTGGAAAATCACCTCCAGCAAGCTCAGCTCCCTGCAGCTACTGCTGTCTCTCCAGGTACCCAGGCTCACAGGGTGGGCTCTGTGCATGGCTCCTCCTCCCACCCATGCCAGCTCAGATCTAAAAACCTCTGGTGCCCATCAGTGGAGGGTCCAGCACTAGGTACTTCTTCATCCTGGTCCTATTCCTTATTCTTTCTGTCCCTGGCTCTGATGCAGCTGACAGGAACCTGCTGGTGTTCAACACTCAACAAACCATTTTGGTACACTGGGTGGGGACTGAGCACAGTGGAAAGGGCACAGTTCTCAAAGTCTTGTGTTTCAAAATCACCTCTTGCTTTGAAGGATCTGATCCCGCTTTAGTCTCACACTCCTGTAAGGCAATCTGGTCTCCTTGCACTTCACTGCAGCTGTTTCTGGTGAGAAGTATGGCAGCTGCTCCACACTGCATAAGAGAACACTTTGGCAAAGGAGACTTAATGATTGTGCTTGGCTGCATCTGCACAGGAAAATTAGGGAGAGGGAATGTAATTATTGGAGTTTGGCCAGGATGTTGGGATAAAACACCTGCACTTGTGCCGTGACATGATCATTTGCAGTAAAGGAAAGTGTACACAGTCAGTGTTAGGCCACTCTTCTGGATGCACTGTGTCATGAGGAATGTTCTGTCCTCTCCATCCATGGGGAATGGGGTGTTAATTCTTCATACATGACAATTGTGTGAGCCAACCATTTCCCTTAACATAACTCATAGAAAGAGGTAATAGTCCTCTCTAATTTTGTAGGGGCCATGAGAAAGCTGTTGGTATGTTCTTCTGAAATAACTCTGGTTTCCTGGGCTTCAGTTTCACGTATAATTAGAGAAATAAAGGCAAAAGCAGAATCTTGGATCTGTACAGCCTGAAACAACAGGGATGGAGGAATAAGGGTTTCTTCATTAAGACTGTGTCTCTTCAACCCTACCCCAGCTGAGACTCTAAGAGGTGAGGGGCTGAGTTTAGATTTTTGAGGCAGTAGTGCTCAAGATGCTGAAGTTCTAGTGGATTTGGTGTGGGACAAGCTGGTGCCCTGGTCACTTTGAAACTGAAGCTATGAGATCAGCTTCTCTGGTTTCTCTGTTGATTTGTATCATCTCTAACCTGTCAGCAGTCCTAAACCCAACTCAGAGGGAATTTTGCTTTGGTGACCATCTTCACAGTTATTTTAAGATCCCCTAGAGATGAAAATTATAAGATCACAGAGGAGAAAAAGAAAAGTGTATTGGCAGTGGCTAATCTGAGGGGGTGGTGAAATCTGTACATGTGCATGTGATTCATATCAAAGCACAAATGATAAATGAATGTAGCTGATATTGAGCCCCAGAAATCTGACATCACTTTGATCAGCTTCAGGATTAGCTGTGCCTGACAGCATTCATTCTTGGAGCTGGACTCCTTCTCAAGGTGAACAGTAGCATCAAATGATCTCTTAATAACAAAAAAAAAAAAAAAAAAA
>VWZN01002775.1:644314-657444 GCA_013396955.1 Regulus satrapa
AAAAAAAAAAAAAAAGAAAAAGAAGAAAAAGAAGAAAAACTCCTTCAAGCTCACTGCCATCCCTAAGAAAACAGTCAGCTTGTTTGGGATGAGCCATGGAACTGCTGTGGGAAGGAGCCACTGACTTTTTCTGAAGGAGGAGGAAATGCTGTGTTGATCAGAGAGCATGAGGAACCTACAGATAGTGGCACTAGCTCTTGGAAACAGCTCTACTAGTTTTTTTCACTAATGAATTCAGGAAAATGTAGGGGAATTTCCAAAGAGGAGATATGTGGCTATAAAGAATGGGGGCTGCTCCAAACCATCTCCAAACACAGTGATCCCCAAAAGAAATTGTGCTGGTTTTGTTTTTTTTTTTTTTTTTTTTTTCCCCGTTAATAGTGAGATAACTATTAACCCCAACAAGAAGGTTAAGAGGAAGTTCTTATGATGAAATGTTTATAAACAGGAAAACCCCATGGACTGTCTTCTTAGTACCTAAAGAAAATCCTAATAAAATCCTAATTCTGCTGGGGGGAGGTGAAAACCCTTAAACCAGGGAATGAAGTTTCCATTCTTCCAGCTCTTGAGACCTTCAAGGGGGCATCAGGCAACCCCTCAGCCAGGGAGTTGGGCTACAAGATCCCTGTCATGTGTGGACACATGGCCCCACTGCTGTCAGCTCATGAGTGGTTGATTTTGTCTTTGTTCCCTCTTGGGAGAACCATGTGTGATACCCAGAACATCCCAGAGAGGCAAGAAGGCAAGTGTAATTCTTCCACCTTTGCCTTGAAATGTTGAGCAATAGCAGCTTGGACCTTCAGCATTTCTTGGAAGCTGCTTTCAGTTTCCAGGACTGCTGGTTCTGGCTGATCTGCCACATATCTCCGAGGCACATATCTCCTGTGCCGTGTGTAAATCTGCAGTGGCACATCCTAGATTCCTGTAAGCTCAGACATCCCCCTGCCCCCATTCGATTGATAGAAACCCCGAGTTCCTTTTTTAGCTTCCTTTGTTGACCACAACTCGCGTCAGCAGTGAAGTCCCGCCTGCCATGCTGCCTGCCAGCGTGTGTGCATATGGTCTGCAGAATATGAATGCACCAAACCACTTCACAGCATTGTTGTTTTCTTTTGCCTGTTTTTTTTCATTCTCTCAGTGGAAACTATTAAGGACCGAAGGACTTTGCTAATAAAATTCACACAGCTGCTGTCGCTGCAGATGAAATCCTGACACCACAATAGGGATTTTGGGCCACGGCTGCCCCCCTTGCACAGTGCACTGAAAGAGTACAATGCATTTCCAGAGCATGGAAAGCCCTAGCAAGACAGGTCACTGTGTGCCTGGCCACCAGACCTGTGAGGCTCTCTCTGCAATCAGTGCAGGTTTGCCATTTCCCCCCTCACCCCTGCCCTTCCCCCAGGCACAACTTGGTTTGGTGAAGTCAGATGCCAATTCTGTCCTGAAGGTGCAGGATAATAGAGTTCATCCCGGGCTCACATTTGGCCTGTCAACATCTGGCCATTTGTCTTCTCAGCTTCCAGTTGTCTGATAATGAGATATTGTAATTAGAGTGCTGACACTACCATGTGGTTCTGCTAAAGGCTAAAGGTAGGGGGCAAAATGACCTCTGTTATTTCTTTCCCCTTGTTCTCAACAGAGTTGAAGGTGCTGTTTAAAGGACCCCAGCTAAATTAATTCACAGGTCTGAGTGGCTCCTCAGGAGGAGTGGCCTGCTACAAGAAATAACATTTTATGTTGGATCTAGCCATGCCACTCTGGGTGGCCTTTGTAGAGTGGCAGACACCTCACATTGAGCAGGAGTATTTAAAGGGCAGAAGAATGTTCAATTTCCATGGAGGTCTCTGTTTCTGATTTTCCCTCTCTTTTTCAGTACAAGCCTACACTTATCCATAGATTTGTGGAGGATGAGCCACATCTAAACCAGTACCTTTTGGTGCAAATATTACCTAAATAGCCACAACAAAAAATCACTCTTATTCTGTCAGACTACTCAAGTCATCAACACACAGACATAAGATTTCCAAGCCACGGGGCTTTCAGTTCTTGTGTGTGATAGTTTGTGCCAATTGCAATAGGGGCTACTCGAGTTGTCTGCTTGTAGTGAAAGAGTTGTGAGTGAAGAGTTGGTCTTGATGAGAAAGAGAGCACTTGTGCCCTGTTTAAGAGCCAGCAGAGCTTTTACAGAGCCTTCCTGAACTTTGCTTTACTATGCCTGTTGAACCAAGTGTGAGATGTATGGCTGAGCCATGAGGCAGCGGTGGATCCATCACTTAGGGGGAAGGGGAAGGAAGAGTCTTTTAAACACTCCTGGCTGTTTGTGTTGTTAAAACATAAATAACTTTAGGGAAAAAACAAATCCGCTCCTCCTCCTCAGTAGTGTTTCCCAATTTCTTCAAAATCCTGTCCCTGAGCATTTTGCTGTGTTTGTTAGAAACCACATGTTTATGAAGACACTCCTGTGAGGGTTAGGGTTTCTGCTCCTGTGGCCCAGGGATGGGATGTGCCAGCTGGGGTCTGTGGGGCTTGATCCTGCGGCTCTTGTTCACACAAAGGTCTCCTCAGTCTTGCACCTGTGTAGGGGTTCAGTGCAAAGCCTCATCCCATTCAAGCACGATGTGAAAAGGGCCTTGTTAAATGCTCAGCCTTCCACTGGGTTTACTGGGTTTCACTGGGTGAAGGGGTAAAGGAAAAAAGAGGACTAGGGGAAAAGAACTATTCATTGACTTCAGGGGGAATAGGCCTTCTGGCTTGACTGGAGACTGCTTGTGAAGGTCATTGCATGAGTGTGAGTTGGTCCTGTCAGTTCCTGCTGCCACCTTTCTCCTTCCATAATCATGTGAGCTTCCATCTCTCCATGCGAGAAGCTGTTAATTGCTTATTTATAAACAAGTTATTTATGTTGGCCTGATTCACTAAAACTGGCTATTCAAAATTATACCTCTTCAAAGGTGTTGCTTCAAGCTTTGCCCCCACCCATTGCTGCTTTTTTTCCTGGAGAAATAGTCCATGTTTTCTTGTAGTCTCTCTGCTCTGTCATCCTTCTCCAGCCTGGATGCAGGAGTCTTGCCTCCAGTCCCAGCTGGACCCAGAGCAGGTTATAGCCCATCCAGTTCATGCCCAAGCCCTGACAACCCCAGACATTTTGATTCCCAGGGGCCAGGTTCTGCTTTCCTGAGAGCAGAGGGCCATTCAGCTCAAAATATCCGAGGTTTTGAACCACCTCTTTAGGCCCTCATTTTCCTGCTGAAGAAGAGGACAGAAGTGTTTTGCTGTTTCCTCAGAGCCTTTTAGACACAAGCTTCAGGCTGCTGACAAAGTGCTGTTTGGCTTCTTACTAATCTGGCAGAGAGCGAGCCCCATATCTCTTATTTACAGCTGCACTCCTAATTAGTTAGCAGCAAAAATACCTAATAAAATACAGCTTGTACTCAGACGAGTCCTGGCTAAGCCAAGCTGAGATACAGTAAGGTAAAAAACCCCTCAAGACTCTGAGCCACGCTTAAGGTAAATCCCACAGAATACAGAAAATTACCTCAACCCTGGGAAAAGCAGAAATTTTAAGGTGTTCTCCATGCAGAAAAGCAGTGAAAGTAACAAAACAGAGCCAAGACTAGACTAATACTCATAATGTGCACATAATGAAGCCTCTGGATATTGAACAGGCTGGAGCTTGAATCTTTCCCACTGTGGCAACTCCTGCATAAAATATATAGTTGTGATGATGAAGTCAGAAGATGTTTGCTTTTTAAAATATTACTTTCAGATGAGAGGTACAACTTTTCCCATGTTAAAAAATAAGTGTATGTGGTACACCACCTTTGGTTTTACTTTGGTTCTTCTATCTCTTCTGCTGGGTGTTTGCTAGGAGGGCATAGAGAATGCAGAATGACCCAGGTGCCCTTGCATTCTAACCTCACACTTGTGTTTTGCCTGGAGACTGACAGTAGGTCTGTGATGGTAACATCCCAGACTTGTCCTATGGCTAGAGATGTGCAATACCCACAGCCCAGGGCTTGGAGGATTCCTACCTGTTTCTACTAAATCAGCTTTTTACTAAATATTGCTTGCTGTGACTTGGCTTTCAGGACATGTCAGACCTTGTTTTTGCCAACATGAAGTTGTCCTCTCGTGCTTTATCCCAGAGCCTCCCTGGGAGGGTGTTCATGTAGGCTGTCAGAGAGTCCTCCTTCTGCCTCCAGGGACTTTGGCCTGTCTCTCCCTGGTGAATGTGGTGACACCTGGGCTTTCGGGGGCTCAAGTCTGGCTTTTCTCAGCCCCAGAAATCAAAGCAGCTTTGCATCAGCCTTAGCAAGTTTCCAGAATGGAGACTGGATGCCAGTTGTCTCAGTCCTAGATGAGTGCCCAACCTGCTCAACTGCTGTTGGCAGTGGCTTTCTCCTCCTCTCACTTTCTCCTCTCTTTCTCTGTCCCTGCGAGCTTTGTGGATGAGGTGAGGGCTGTAACTCAAGGTGTGAACCCCATCAAACATTTGGAGTGTGTTGCCCTGCTTTGTGAATCTGGCCTGCCTCACTGAGTCCAGCTCACCAACCTAAGAATAAAGACCCTATTTCTTCCTGAGGCCCTGCAGAATATTGTCTGAGTCCTTGAGATGTGGTGATATGTTACAGTCTCTATTTTTATTTCAATTTTTAAAAAATGTTTTATTCAAGCATTTTCCAAAGCACAAGCAAAACAACCTTTTAAATTTCTTTTTAGTTCTCTGGTATGCATGAGTGAGTAATGCTGAAAGAGGAGCTCAGGGCCAGTGCTATGTCAGGTACTTGCCCTCAACATGAGTACTGCTTGTAGTTGCTCTCAACAAGAAATATCTCCCCTTGATGGTGAGCCAGGAGAAATATTTAAAAATCTTCTGCTGGCTGTATTTTTCCTGTACCTGTTAAATTGAAGGATTACCTTTTCATTCAAAGTGACTTTCTATGTGTCTTGAGTGATGTCTTTTCCAGTGCAGAAGACAGCAGTGGTACCAGGCCAGAATCAGACCACACACTCGTGTGTCCCCCTTCTTCTGACCACAACCTGTTTTGTCAGATGAACAAACATCGGTCTCAGGGGGACTCCAGTGCACCAACTTCCCAGTTTTTAAGTTTTGAGGGGAAAAAAAAAGTTTTTCTGTGAGATGTCTGATGAAATTTGCTGTGTCAAGATGAGCAGAAATGTTGCTTCCTCTGTCCTGTTTTGAGGGTTAGGAGTTGCTGTGATTAGGGCAGAGCTTTTTGCCCCTGATCTGGAGAAGTGCAGCCTTGAACACTGCCATAAACAAGGCAAAGGATCATGTGGTTGTGCCCTCCTGGTGAGGCCCAAAGGAGCAGTTGTGCTGGGAGCATGAAGGGGAAAAAAACCTCAATCACAGATGAAAAATACATGGAAAAATTAGAAAACAAACAAGAGATTAATTAAATAACCAGCCAATTAGAAAACCAGAAAATCTCAAAGGAATTAGTGTATTTTTATTTCCTTTTTTACTACAGTGTTGTTGTTACCTTTCCTTTTCCTCTCCACAGCAGTGTGGCTGTTCTTTGAGAGCTTCAGTGACAGGCAATGCATTTGGGACAAAAATAGGGTGTCAACAAGAAAGTAGAGAAATAACCTCTGCAGACTCTAAGATTTCGGAAGAAATGGAGAAAAGATGGTCACCAGACAGGTCACCAGACAGGAAGACTTGGCTAGGCTGGGCCACCCAGGGAAGACATCCATCTTCCAGTTCAGGGCTGCCTCCAGAAAGATGGGTGAAAGAGGTGTAGACCTGATGTACCCATGCCATGGAGTCGCCCTAACAGGTCATCCTAATAGGACTGCTCCTTGCAAGGCTTGGTTTTCCCCACTGGAGAAGCAACAGCAGCTGGGCAAAGGCATTTCTGCCTTTTGTTAGCCTGGGACAGAGCTCGGGCCTGAAACCCTTGTCCTGTGAAGTGGTGTAGGTTAGAAAGGGAAGGCTTTCAGGAAAGTGTTAAAAAATTAATTAAAAAATTGAGAAAACAGTGAAAATCCCTGGTGGGAAAGGTTTTAGGAAGAAGCAGGGGCTTCCCCTGGGGAAACTCACTTTGGCCTTTTTAAGATATATGTGCATCTTTACTTTGCACTGCCCTTTGACTTGACAGGACCTGCCCTCTTCTGCAGTGCAGTGGGTCTGTCCTCTTGAGGCCCTCCCTGACCTCTCCCTGCCCTCCTGGAGGGCACCATTGATGCACAGAGAGTCTTCTGCGTGGTTTTGGCCACTCTCCTTTCTGCAGTTTTCCCTTGAGCCTCTCTTTTGATGACTAGCAGCACCACCTCCCCTCTCTCTTTGCAGGAGGGTCTGTAAGCCAACAGCTCATTGTCACCCTCCTCTGCCCTGGGATTTTGAGGCTGAGCTGGGACTTCACCCATCCAGAGGATTTGCACAGGTCCGCAGGTCCGCAGTGCTGGCATAAGCTCCATCAGTCATAGTGCTGTCTTCCCATCCTTTTCCACATCAGATAATGTCCTGAGGCTTGGAAGTCTGAGTCCAAGCCATTGGTTATTGAAAACTGTTCCTGCTACATCTGCTTCCCATCCTTGCTTCCCTCCCCTTCCCCAGTCTTTTATTTCTCCTTCCTGGCATGGGCTTAGGTGGGCATGCATGGCTTACGAGTTTTAATTTCCTGTGGGAAACATTTCTCATGGCCTGCAGGTAGGTGCTTTTTTTTCCCACCCTCCCCTGCCTCCCCCACTAAGCTTCTCCTTAGCTTTAAAGCTTTTCTGTGTCCTTAAACTGCCCCTTTTAAGATCCCAAGCACCTTTGGATCTCACTTACTCCAGAATGTTACTTGACTTGTTTCAGTTGTTTTAGTGCTCATTCACGTACTGGATAAATGAGGGAAAAACCTTTTTTTTTTTTTTTTTTTTTTGTAAGTGTGAAATGGCCTGTTCATGTTGATATTTGCAGCTGGCAAACTTCCAGTGTCAGTGTATCCTTGTACACAGCATTTAATGGTCTACCAGGAATGGGAGACTCCAGGGGAAGGGGAAGGTGAAATGAAAACTTCTGAATTCCATGCTTACCATAGGGGCAAGCACACATGGGTGTGGGTGTGTGCTGTGCACGTTTGTGTATCCCAGTGGCTAAAGAGGAATGGTATCTATACACACACAGAGACACATCTAGAAATGTATACACATAGCCTGAGCTTTGAAATCTGTTTCCTCCACCCAAATGTTTCCCTCTGGGTTCCCAAAAGATACTCCTTTTTCATTTCACTTCCACCCACAGATTCCCTTGGCCTTTATGATCTAGGGTTGCACTTCATAAAATCATCCTTCCCCAGGACTCCTGTGGCCCACAGGGCATTTAACCATCACTTGCAAAGACTCATGGCCAACACGTGTCCTGCTGCTCCCGGGGTCCTCCCCAGCAGCCAGAGAGCCGAGCTTGTGGGTTCTCTGGGGCCTTGGTCTGTCCACCAAAACCTGAGACTGCCCCAGCTGTGCTGACTGATTCCCTGAGCTCATTTCAGCATCGTGGGGAAAAGCCATGGCAGGTCTGTGCCACAGCCTGCTCTGCTTGGGAGCGGCAGAGAGGAAATCATAGCTCACGAAGGAGCTCTGGCAACCTGCAGGTTTGGGAGAGTCCAGTGGGGCAGCTGCTGAGGTGGGAAGGGCAACATGGACTGATGTTTACTCCTTTTTTTTTTTGAGGCAGCCCTCATCCTGACATCCCATATATTTAGCTGGCCTTTTAAAGAACAGTCTGGAAACACCTCACCTAAATTGAGTAAAAGGTTTGACTGGAGAAGCACAGAACTCAGTGCTTTGTATTGGGAAGAAATTAGGTGTAACTTTTTTTTGCTGAAAAAAAAGTTTGAAGCTTTGCTGAAAACTCAAGCTTTTTTCTCTCCAGTCCTTCCTCACTCATTTATTAGCTGCCTCTGGCTTGGGTACCTGCATAGCCCCACGTAGCACTGCACAGATGCTCTTCCTTGCTCAGCAGCCCCATAAAATCCTGATTTTCAAATGAGCTGAGTGTCTGAGCAGGTTCCACTGGCTTCATCTTATTATCACAGAGCTCCTGCACCAACTTACCAGTCAGACCCACCAACATCAAAGGCCCTCTGCCGATTCGCAGCAGATAAAAGCCTGGCCCGGCCCTCGTGGGATACACCCATTCCCTGCCCACGTAAAGATGCTTTCCCACCTGGCTGTGAGGTGGGAGGAAGGGTGGGACCATCAGGGCAGCCTCTGCCCCCATTGCCTTTCTGCTGGAGGCACCCACAGCCACCCCACATTCTGCCTTTGCTCTGGGTTTGGCAGTGCCCTCTCTGGCAATAAATGCCACACACTGCAGACAGGCACAGCATGGTGTTTTCCTGTATCCACAAAGTGCGTTTTTCCAGGGACTATTTGGACAGTAGCACTTTGCCTACAGATTTGTGGGAATCCAGCATGAAGTGTCTGAAATCCTCTTTGTTTACACCCATTTTTTAACCTGTGGGTTGGAAAATTCCCAGTCTCTGTCTGCCTTGCATCCTCCCCATCTTCCAGGGTAACTTGTTCTGGACTGCAGTTGATTTGGGCAAAACTGAAAGCTTTGATCTCCTTTCCTGGGCACAGGGCTTGCCTGGATGCAACCTCCTGATTTTATTGAAGTGAATTTGTTTTAAAATCCTGGATTCCACTGGGTTTCCCATGGAATTAAATCCTGAAAGCAGGCTGCACCTTTTCAAAAAAAGGCTCTGCTGTCAGCAAAATGCAGCTCGGAATAGCAGCATCCCTGTGTGGTGTAACAGGCTGCCTACAGGCTGGAAAGGGATGAGTTTGCACAGCTTAGCTTATATAAATTGAACAGCAAGTGCCAGCAAACGGCAGCCATATGAGAGAGCTCAAAAGGTTTGAAGTGTTGCAGAACAAAGCTACTTTTATGATTTATACACTTGCCAGACAACCATCAAATTCTTTGCTGAAACTGGAGCTTCCCTGGTAGCACCACGAGGGCTGGCCAGCCTGTGAGGAATTCTTGGCATCGGAGCAGCTGTCCCAGAGTGGTACAAAGGGCTTTGCCAGTGTGAGATGGAGCTATCAATAGGATGTCTATCAGGGCAGGCAACAAATGGGCCCCTGATCTTGGCTTCCTCTGCTTCTCCAGCCCCAGAGAGTGTGATAGACAGTGGTAACAACCCCCAGACAACTGTCACAACATTTCTGTGCAAGGTGTGGTAGCCCCTGAGCAGCCCCTGTGCCTCATGAGGAGCTCTGGGAGAGCTGAAGGGCTGGAGCTGCAGGGTGTGATGCCCTTGTGCAGACAGGCTTGGTCTACCCCTGGGGCCCAGTGTGCTCAGGGACTGTCCCTGTGGGGCAGGACACTCTTGGGCCTTCCTGTGGACTGTCCCCCACAAATGTCCAGGGAAATGGTCTGGAAGTCAGGCTTACATAGGATTTTATTCACGAGGAGAGTCATGCCAGGCTCACAGCTTTGCAGGGCTTCTAAGCTCCTGCATTCCTGGTGAGGGGGACCTCAGCCGTGACCTTTATGAAGGACTGTTCTCTCCTGTGTAAAATGAAGATGATAGCAATTACTTTATAGCCAGATGAAGCCTCTTTTATAGGGAGAACAGGAAGGGTGAGGACTCCTGAAATTTTGTGAGTTGAGTGACTGTACCCACCTGGGTGTATGGCTTCATGAAGGGGGATTGGGCACCAGTGCCTCCCTGAAGAGGAGTAAGAAATCTTCAGACCTCTTTGCTAATGCTATGCTTGTATGCATTGAGACTCTATTTATTTGGAGAACAGCTCTTATTGCTGCTGTTTTTCCAGAAAACATCCCCTAGTTTCCGCTGGCCTCTGCCCCTGCAGCATTAGAGATTATTTTCCACATTTGTTTGCACATTGCTCTCATTAACGCTTCCAGCAGAAGTCTGTGGGCACTAAGCGAGGAGACAGGGCACGAAACCAATGGCAGACAGGCAAAAGGATGTGGCATGTGAAAGCCCTGCAGGAATGTCTTTGAATACCACCATAGGAAAGGGTTTGGAGGTTTTGCCATGGTTGTAATGCTACACAGCTGTGGTGGGGCTGTCCCATTAGAACTGTGTCCCATTAGACTGCTTGGGTGAAGGGATTTCACCTCAAGAGCTGTGTCTGCTCAAAAGATTTTACAGGGCTGACAGTATCCAGGGATCTCCTGTACCCAACAAACTGTCACTGGAGAGCACCAGACAAGTGCACAAAATAAATAGCTGATTTTACATTGGGCATGGATCATGGTAAGCCTGGCCAGTTCCTTCCTCTGGCTTCTTCTTACAAAGTGCATGTCATCAGGGATTTCTATACCAGCTGGAATGACTCGTTTTGCAGGAGTGTAATGGTGGTGGTGTTCTGTAGTGAATAGAGGCAGAGGAACCCATGCCAGAACAGAAACATGTCAGGTTATTCTGGAACCAGGTGGTATGGGGGACTGGTCCCATTTAAATAACAGATTTTGGCTCAGGCTCCCAGTGCATTTATTTTTTTAGGGTGAGGTAAAGAGGAAGGCCAGTTAACACATGGTGAAAGAACTGGTCCTTCCTGTTGGGAGCTGTTGGTTTTGCCCTGCTTACCCTGTTTATTTGCAGGAAGCTGACTTGTCTTCTTCTTGGTTTTTTCTTCACCCAGCTAATGCAGACTGACCATCTCTTCCATTTAAACAGAATCCAGCAGTATTTTGATGCCAGGAAAAACACCAAAATGTTGCTCTGAAAGCCACAAAGGGTTCAATTATTTCCTGGAGATGATATGAAGCCTATTGAATTGCAAGTGATGGTTATCATCTCTCACTTGTGGAAGAAAATGGCTGAGAGTGAGTGGAATAGAAATCATTGTGCAGGCAGCTTTTGCCTATGAAAGTCACCCAGCTCAGTTGGTAAAATTAGGTTAAGAATGGAGTACAGGAAGAGAAAAGGGGGACTGAAAAACTTGGCACTTGCTTATCGTTATCTCTTCTGGTCTGCACTGAGTCTGGGCTCCAGGGATTGATGACTGTAAAATGGGAGCATGCCCAGCTCTGATAGCAGCAGAGGCAGGGTTGTTTCCAGGAGTCCTCTCTACTGCTCCTCCTGGAAACCAGCAGACCCCAGTAGGGCAGAATTGCAGGGATGAGAGGGAGCTCATTACCTGTCTGAATTTTTTTTGGGTGGAGGTGGAAGGCTGTTAGGGGAGAGCGAGAGAGGAGAGCCAAAGAAGTAATTTTTAGGCCATTGTTTTGTAGCCCACTTGCCTATTTTCTGTAAGAACTGTCATTTTCTGAAGATGGAAACCAGGAGATGTGTCAAGAGACCATCAGGAAACTGGTTTATGTAGTTGTGCCTAGTAGTAAACAGGAGGCATGTGGGAGCATGTGTGCATAATGCCTGTTGTACAGGACTGTCTTTGTGTGGGATTTCAAAATAGATCACAGACTTAATTGTGGTAAAAACAAGTAATATTCAGTGTGTGGTGTGAAAGAGCTGGGAGAAAGTGCAACCTGCTCTTTGAGACAGCCTCCCTAGCAGAGGCTATTGCAGTTATTTCACCAGTGAAAGCACCTGCATTTTGGCTATTCAGTGACAAGAAACAAGGTTTTATATATGGGCTTTGTAGGCTTAGCCAAAAAAAAAAAGGCATTTGTTAGGTAGCCCAGTAACAGAGTCTGGTACAAAGAGATCGTAGCTTCTACAAAGAAGCTCAGATAAGCAACAGCTGATTCCAAAAGCACTGCCTGAGATATAACCCTTAATCCTATTATGGCAGGCAGTGGCCTCTCCAGGTCTCTTTCTGTTTGCTGCTGTTTTGTTTTTTAAACAGGCAGGATTTTCAGTTTGCTGCATGGGAAGACACTTTTTTAAGGAAAGAGGAGGAAAACAGACTCACATGGTGTGTACGTGTAGGACTAATTGACTTGTAGGGACTGCTGTGGTCACATCAGGATTAAGGAGAAAGGGGAAGGTTCCTTTGAGTGCCAATAGATGGGGATTGGAGCTCAGTTTTCAAATTAAGAGTTACTAAGGAGAGAAAGCAATAGCCTGATAGAGTCCAATATGGTGGGAGAGTCCATGAACAAGAGCCGCTGTCTTGGCCTGGCCTCATGGAGTTGTTGCTGCAGAGGAATGTGTGCAGAGAAAGAAAACATGGCTTGCCTCGGCTCCCAGTGGGACTCTGAGGGCCAGGGAACTGCCCTGTGCTGCCCAGAGGGGATGATTTCAAAAGGGCTGCTTGCCACTTTCCTTCTGTCGCTCCTAGCTCAGAAGCCGGCAGCATCAGGCGGTGCTGGGGATTCAGGAGCATGCCCAGGCTCTCTGCTCTCACTCTGCTGTGTGTGCACACATGCTCTTCTGCCTTGAAGGTTTACAACAGCAGATCTGGAGCTGCAGCTAGCTCTGAGCACAAGTTCTCCTCTCAAGTCAGATCCAGGCCTGTGGGTATTTTGGTGTGAAAGCCTCGAAAGTCCGGAGCTGCAGTGTGGATTGCTACTGACAGTTTAGGCTTGGGATGTAGCTTTGAGCATTTTGTTTCTCACCAAACAAAGCAGGGCATTTCTTGATTGTGGAAATGTCCATTCATTGTTTATTTTCCTACTTCAAGGCTTAATACAGCAAACACTGAAAATGTATCAGCTGGTCCTCCTGCTGTCTACCTCCCCACCTTCACTTCCTCTAGCTATTTGCTTTGAGTTATTTGCTCAGGATTTGTTTTCCCTCTGATTTTACAAGTTTGCCTTGCACAGCAAAAATCCTGCTGCTTTGTTCTCTCTGGTATTTGGCAGGAAAACAAAAAGAACACAAAGAAGAAAAGGATAATAATTGTTTTTTTCCTGATGATTTAGCACACAAGAGTTCTTTATAGTGCTACTGTTGCTGCTGTATAAAGCATCTTCTTTTCTTAGGCATGCCAAGAGCTACTGTGGAGAGAAGAAAACAGGGTGTATCTTAACTGTGCTTTGCTGGGCTGGCAGTGGGCTCTGAGCTGAGACCTGCCCATCCGCCTGATGCTTGCTTGCTGGGCTTCCTCACATGTTATTTTGATCCAGGTGATGGAAATGGACAGAGCAGCTTTTGTGCAGAGATTTGCAAAGCTCATCTCTGTGCTGTTCTACTCCAGTGGAAGTTGAAACAGGTGTGCCGGAGCCGCTGTGCTCATTGCTT
>VWZN01002775.1:665263-688843 GCA_013396955.1 Regulus satrapa
AGGGGGATTAGGTGCATGAGTGAAAATAATAAACACTGCACTGGTGTACATATACAGAGTCACTGAATTTTTATTCTGCCTTTTTACTGTGCCTTTTGCTGCTCCAAAAATGCCCACCGGCTTTAGTGGAAAAGCCTTTGATCCTAGGCGAAAGGAAAGACTTGTCCTTTTAATACTTTTCTTCCCTCTGTCCCAATGGACCATCTGGGAGATAGAAGAATGGCAGAGTTTTACCACAGGGGGAGAGGGAAAGAAAAACCAGCATCCCTCAAATACCCATCCAGCAACCCACGAATACCGAAGGAAAAGCAGGGATGCCGTGTGCTGTCAGTTGCTGGGTTCCCCCCACTTTCCTTCTGCCCACCTGTTCCCAGCTCCTCTGGAAGTGTGAGATGGGATTTCAGGGAGCGGTATCCTTGGGGGGGTGAGGTGGCAGAGCTGACACAGCCAGGATAAAATGTCCAGGTGCGTGGAGCAGGGACATAAACATTAAAAAAAAAGAAGGAGGAGAAGAAGTTAAGGCTCATGTGTGCATTCACACAGATAAGTAAAAAGTGTAATGCATCTTTCTTTAATTAAATCCCACCCTGAATTGGCTGGGCAGCCCCGACCTCTGCCCCTCCAGTTTGCTGACTGGCACAGCTGTTAGTAAATCACCTGCTGGGGCGGCTCTCCGGGGCTTTAAAGGTCATCTGTCAGCCACTGCTGGGGAGAGATAAAGAAGAAAAACAGAACCAAAAAAGTCTGGGGGGGGAAAAAAAGACACTTTATGAAAGCAAAGCCATTTAGGCACTCCAGCCTTTCCAACGTTTTTGTTGCTGGCACCTGGGGGTGAGGGGCATTTTATTCATCCAATACCCCTGACTCTTTTGTATGCATTTTGCCAAGTTTTCAGCTACTTTTATTCTCCTTTTGTTTTAAGCTTTTCTTTCCTGCAGGGAATATGAATAGCTTGAGCCTGGATTTAGTCCTGTGGGACTGGGTCTCTGTCAGTGACACCATGGTCTCTGCTGCCCTCGTTATCCCTGGGACATCTCCTCTTCTCACACAGAGCAGTCAGCCCTCATACCCCTCAGTCCCTGCTCCAGCTTATGCCAGAAGCAGCCAGAAGGAGCTGTGCAAGCTCAGCCTGCTCTTTCATTTCCGGCAGCCCATGGCTCCAGGTTCTACACAGCAGTCACTTCAAATAGGGCTGCCTGTTGAAGGCCAAAGACATGATTTCACCCGAACTGGGGAGCAGGTTGGGTGGAGGGGGGAGCACACAGAGCACCTCTGTCCCAGAACATGAAAGAGCATGATTGTCATAGGTCATTCCTTGCCACAAACCACTCCTTCATCTGTTCATGCTTGAAGGGATAAGCTGGCTTTATCCTTATTCAACATTTTAACTGTCACCATAATTTTCAGCCTCATGCAAAATGTTGCCAGTGAAAATGATGCTATTTTTGCAAAATGGGTACATGGGCAAGGCCCAAATAATCTGGGAGATTTCCCCCACCTGATAATTACTGACATATTTTCAATAACTAACCATTTTAAATCAGCACTGAACATGCAGCAAACTTGTCAGACATTGATCCAAGTCAGTCAGAATGTGCAGATTCTGCTGGAGTTGCCTTCTTTTTTTCTTTTTTTTTTTTTTTTTTTTCCTTTGGGTTCATTCATACATTTAACTCAGATGAAAGCTTAGGGATCTGAGAACCCACTCAAAGTAGTGCCATTGACAAAATGGTTCACAGTCCCTGGGCACCTCTGTGATATCTGTCTCTATTTGTATCCAAACTTGGATTTTCCATGGAATATATGAGTTTGAAGGCCACTGGGAAATTTTTATTCTAAGTCAGAGCTCCAGTAAGGTTAGTGAAACCAGGGACTTTTTTAAACCTACCAACTGCTTATTCAGACACATGGTAAGAGAGCCAAAGCCAAATTTATCTGTGGTGTAAGTCCATGACTCTAGTAGGTCCATGTCTGCATTGAATTTCACCTGCTTTGAGCACAGACTCATAAAGTACGAAACCTCTGAGTGGTCTGAGAGGTCTGCAGAAATATTCCCCCTTTTCCTTAATGGGAGGGAATGCCCATAGCCTGTCAGCTGCAGCCCTTTGGACTAGTGTGATGCTGAAGTTTATTGCCAGCTTTCCTAACTCAGTAGCCTTCCTTATCTGGACAACTGGCTTAACTGGACTGTTGTGTGTGGAATAACATAATATCAGAGAGGGGAGAATGCACTGGCTCAGTACAAGGGACACACATGGCACTGAGGATGGAGACTCTGTTGCTGTCTTACTGCACTCTGCCTGTCTCCAGCCAAAGCAGCAGCTCCCTGGGAGTTGGCCAGTGGGGTTGGTGGAGTCCAAGAGTGATGACACTCATGGTGCAGCCAAACTGAAGAGTTTGGCACAGCACTGGTGTGTAACAGGAGCTGTCCCTCACTCTTCTTGGCCTCCTGACCCGCTATCAAACAAACGGAAACTTGTACTTACAATACCAACCATTAGAAATAGAAAGGAGGGAAAAATCAGTAGCTGGCAGGATCATTTGTTTAGGTTGGAAGAAGTGAGCTGTTTAGTGTTTCAGAAAGGGGAAAATTCTCAGCAAAGAAAACAAAGGGAATGAGGACACTGAATCAGGCAATTGTTCTTCTGCCACAGCAACTGTGCACAAATGGTCCCCCTTCCCCCTCACGTTGCTGATATAAACCCCAGCCCCTCCACCACAAACACTGGCTGCTTGAAGGGTCTCAGTGACCAGGGTGCTAACAAGGGATGGGACACCCCAAGGTATGTAGCAGTTAAGAAGAAAAGCTGCATTTTAGCTAAGCATAAGTAATGCTCGACAGGTATTTTTGAAACGTGAATTTTCCCCTCTAAGGCTGAGGTGAGTCTCAGGCAAACGCTTCAAGGCATTGTTGTTGAAAATTATGATTCTTTGGTTAAACAAAGAACAACCTTTGCCTGTCTGATTGGCCAGACAAGATACAGCAGTTACATTAATCACAGAGTTCAAAAATTCCCTTCCCCTCACTGCTTATGTCAGGTCAGCCCCTTGCACGCAATTCCACCCACCCCAGGGGGAGATCAAACAACATAATGAAGATGAGTTAAAATTCTGTTCACAAACCCTCAAGTGCCAAATCCAAGCCCTGAGACTAACGGGTGTTCAGCCAGGAATCTAAGCAGAGACACTGTATTTTCATGGAGTAATTTGGGCCCCACCGTAACCCACAATGAGGGCTAAACACAAGGTAGTAAGTGTTTTGGCAAAACAGCTCCTTGTAGGGAAGATGCTCTTTGCTGTTTCTCTCTTTCCTGCCTGACAGGCACTGTTTGCTGGAGGACAGGAAGGGAGCTGCAGGGAGCACATGCACAACCCCACTGCCGGTAACACGAGTCCAGTCCAGAGCTCGGGATCCTCTGAAGCTTAGAAAAGGATGTGGGAAAAGGCACAAAGACCATTAGTTAATTAGACTTTTTTTCTCTCTTTTGGTGTCTAATATTTCCAGCTACCTTGGAGTGTCTTTTGACTAAGAGCAGAGGTTGCTTTAACGGAGAGAAGAGGTTGCACTTCAGGCTGGTTGAGAGAGATTCAAACTTTTTCCTACCATGGAGACAGCACAGTACCATCTTTTCTTGTTCTGCTGGCTGGGCTATGCTGCAGCTAGAAATTATGTCTGAGAAGGATCTAACCTGATCCTTTCACTAGGCTTTTCCTTGGTCATTAATTACAATGATTCCAGCATGTACTTCTTCAGAATACTAAATAATGCAGTTTTGATGTTTGAGGTTCTTTATCCAGTGGCGTTGTTTCTCCCAAAACCATGGTTTTCTTTTTAGACACATTGTTCAGATTGTTCAAAAGAGTGCTGAATGAGCTCTGCTGTTTAGGCTGCATGACATACAGCACATCCTGAATGTATTGTCAGTCCAGACTCTTCAGGGCTTAGGTTGGAATTATCAGTGAGAAGAGAAAACTGCTTGAGCTACTGAGAAAAGAGGCACCAAAAGAACCCTGCTCGTTTGCCATAGCTACTGAGCTGGGAATGTAGCTGCCCTGGTCCTACAGATAGTGGAGGGACTTCCAGCACAGGTTTCTCTGGTGATACCACATCAAGGCATTTGGATGGAAAACATCCAGGGCTGCTGGACAGGCCCCCTTTTGAAATGGGCAGCTGTGTCTGGAGAGTCTTTTCTCACTTTTTGCTCTCCAGAGATGAAGAGAGTGTTCCAGATGAGGCAGCAGATCTGTCACCCCTATCATCTGTTCTGGGAGCACAGTTACCTTTGCTCAGGAATGAAAGCCCCCAGCTGATGGAAGTTGAATTTTTATCTCCCTCATTGCTGCAGCCTTATCATACACAGGACTTTAATCCCACATATCACTTAGGAAATATCACCATTAAAGATCTGAGTACACGTTCTGAGATTAGATTGGTTCACGATATTATTACTGACTGTGTAGTTATGGAAATGAGAAAATAATCCCCTTGGGCTTTGTTGTAATGACTTCTGAGCATCTTGCATCATCACAGGCAGACAGCAGACTTCAGGATGCCATGCCTTATTAGAAGGAATGTGGAAAAACTTGTTTGGATCCTGTCGATGTCTCTGGTAAGGGAGGACAGACACCATGCATCTTGCACAGTGAAACTGGATCAGGTAGAAAACCATGTGATCTTTTGGAAAAAAGGTATCTCATCTTTACTTGCTCTGCTGCTCTCTTGTCTTTTGATACACTGGTAAACTGCACTCCTGACAGCTGCCCCTGTTGATCCTGTGGCCTTGGGAAACCTTGGCTGCCTGGGCTATGTCTCTGTTCTGAGTCAAAAGGCAACGTGGGAGCACTGCAGCCATGGCTGCACCACGCTGATGGCTCCTGGGCCTTGTCTACTCATGGCACTGTCACTGGTGCGAGAGGAGGTGCTGTAGGAGTGACCTTGCTGTGTGTTCCCTGCTCAGCAGCTGCACTCCCATCCAGCAGAAATGAATAGGGTGAGCACCACTGTATCAGTGCCAGTACAAATGGAGATAAAAACACACACATGGACTTCCCTGGGAATGCTTTCTGCAATTTTGGCTTGTGTTAGAGCCACTGACAAGGGGGAATGCATGGTAGCCACATGTGTTTTTACAAGGGAGAACAAGAAGGACCCTGGGACTGCTGACCAGTCAGCCTCACCTTAGTGCCCAATAAGGTAATGGGACAGATTGTTCCAGAAGTTCTGTTGAATTATCTGGAAGGCAAGGAAGAGATTAATGAGACTGAACATGACTTCAGCAAATGCAGCCATGCCTGACTAATCTATTTACCTTCCACAACACTGACAACTGAGATCAACTACTTTAAGGCCTTTGATAGACTCCTCCGTGACATTGCTAGTTCAGAATTGGAGAGGTACGAATGGAAAATTAGATGGACAAGGAATTGTGTAGGGTTGGATCCAAAGAGCTTCAGTTTACAGACCAATGTCAAAATGGAAACAAGCAATGAGTGACATGCCTCAAGGGTCTCTACTGGGAGAAAACACTATTTAGTATCTTCCTCAGTGCCCCAGCCTGAGGGATGGAGTGCTCCCTCAGCAGGTTTGCAGATGACAGCAAGCTGAGGCAGGCATGGATGGTCTTGAGGGAAGGGATGCCATCCAGAGGGACCTGGGCAGTCCTAAGAAGTGGGCCCAGGAGAACGACATCAAGTTCAACAAAGCCAAGTGCATATGTATTAATAAGCAGTTTGTATACCTGTATACAAACTGTATACATCTTTGCTCAGAAGAAGGGTCAGGAAGGGTCATCACGTGGTCACATCCATGTTAATTTTGTGTACTTTCCCCCAGGGCAATCAGAGAGATTTTGCTGGAGGGTAACTTCTATTTTAGCTGTGGGTGTGGAGATTTTCTTAAGTATAGCTAATCTATGTTGCTTGAATTTTTTTACCATTAATCGCTTCATATGGTGTGAAAATGGGTGTCTCCCACAAGGCTTTTTCCTTCCTCCCTGCATTTTGCTCAAGCCACACCCTCATCTTTCTCTTCTAGCAAAGGGGAGTGTTGTGGTCACAGGTCCTGCCACACTGGTGTCCACAGTGTGTAAAGTGGATGTATGGCCAGCACTGCTGCATTTTAAAACCTGTGAAGGTTCAGGCTCTGGCCTCACTCAAGACTTGCTGGGGGTAAACCCTGGCTTGAGTTTGAAAAAGACACGTGTGCACACACACATGCATACAGACACTCTGGCACACATTCTGTTTTTCTGGAGGGACCACTGTGTGCCTCTTTATCTTTTCTTCCTGCTCACTCATCCCTTCTGACACTCACCTTGGCTGTGACCACTTGTATTCTATTTAGCTGGATTTTCCAGGCTCTTCAGAGTAGTAGGTGTTGCTATATATGTAGTGCCTAAACACTTCTGTTGAGGCCGAGTAGTAAGTAAAACACTGTTGCATTACTTGGTCCACCAAGTGATCAGGATGTCCCTCACACAAACATCTGCAGTGTTGCAGAAGGAGATGTCCCCTTGTGTTGGCCACAGCCGTCCCTGAGCTCTTCTGCTGAAGGCTGCACAGCTCCTCTTAACAACCTCTGTGGCAAAGGGATCTCCAGGCAGATTTATTTTCTTTTACCTGTGACTGATGAAAGGGTGTTAACCCTAATTTGGTGTCCAGTTGCCCATTTAGCTCTGGCTGGCCAGAATCAGAGAGGTTTTATGAAGGACCATTTGCAGAAGCTCGTGACCCTGACTGAAAGCCAGGGGCAACTCAATGCCCTGGCAATGATTATTTACTGTTTTTCCCATGTTACATGCTGTATTTGGTCATATTCAGTAACTCTGTAGTAATCAGACAAGATGGAACAGCAGCTTGTCAGCTGATTTAATTAAAACCACATTGTTTCTTTTCTTTTTTCTTTTTTTTTTTATTTTTATTGCCTCTCACACATCATTAATATTCTGTCTAAGACGCGCCTGCAATCTAAAGATTGGAATCAGTCTCATTGTGCTCTTTCCAAGCTTGAATTCCCAGACACACAAACCTGGGAAAGAGTTTTAAAGGGACAGGTAATAGTTAGAAGCTAATTTGATTACATTGAAATGGACCTCTCATTTGTCCAAATAAATGCTTATTAAGGGACCAGTCTTTCAGGTTGCTTTTAAATGCAATGCAGGCTTGGCTTTCATGGATATGAGTGGGAATAGAATATATTTAGGATTTCCCAGGAATCAGGTCTTTGCTCTGCAGTCTTCTGCTCATTCAAATTGTTGGTTATGCAAATATATTAAAAAGACTCGAGTAAGTAACACTGCATCCATTTTAGCTTGGTTTATTATTTAGGTCTTTAGCAACAGTGCTGTATTTATACAGTGCAGTCCCTTTTCTGAAGTGCCAGGTAAGATCCTGTGGCACTGTTGCACACTGCTGGCAGTGTTAAGGAAGCTCCCCAGTCAGACCATTCCTGGGACTCTGTGGCAGTGGCACTCCCAGGGTCAGAGCTTTTCTGGAGCTGAAGGCCCTTCCTTGGCTCCAGTGACCGACGGGTCCCTGCCTGGCTCCCCACACACCCCACTCACATCACACCATCTTTACCATGGCACAGAGTCCCAGATGTCTCATTGCACAAAGCCATGTATTCCTGGGGCAGTAACACAGGAACAGCCCCGGCTGGTGCCTCCAAGGAGGGACCCCAGCAAAGGAACCCCTGGATTTTATCCCATCGCATTCTCCCTGTGGCCGGTCTCGCTCTTCCTCCCGAGCCTTTGGCTCCTGCCCCCATCTCCGTGCCCATCCACCTCGCTGGCATCACTCGTTTCCATCTCCCTTGTTGTCCAAAGGGTCGGCAACTCCCGGCTGCTGCTGTGTCTCAGTGTCCATTCACCCGGCTGGGTGGCACCTGCCTTTGTGCCATTTCTCATCCCAAAGGTTGGCAGCTCATCCTGGGCTCCCACCCAGAGCTCAGCCAGTACTCCAATCTGCATTTAAATCTGCATCTCAACCTGCATTTCCATCTGCAGACTGTGAGCCCAGCTACCTGCACCAGAGCTGCTCCTCAACAACAGCACATCAGCCAACACCTGCACTCGACTTACAGCCAGATTACAAGGCAAAAAATAAATCCAGCATTTAAAATTATACACAGCAGTTTATTTAAACAGCGATTAACTTTCATCAACAGTGCGTGCATTTCTGTTTTCTTTAAGGAAGCCTGCCGCACTCAACGACGGCTGCAGCTCTCCTGCTACTCGGCGGCTTGAACCCAGGTAGTTCACAGACAATTACCATACGGGTTTCTTATGTTAAAATTAAGGCGACTGGAGTCAACAACCGCTGCTGAATGAAGGTAAAAGCTGGAGAACATTTTGCATAACAGTCATCAGTGTAGCTGATAGCTATTACAGTGTTCTGGTGAAGTAAGCCTACGCAGATCCTATCTCTCCTGCCTGTCTGTTCCAACATGCATCTCATCTCACTGGCAGCCCTTTGCTTTAATTAGCTGAAGTCTCTGCTTCAGCCTTTCATATGTCAACCAGCCTGTGTACACTTCCATATTTTTAATCAGAAGCCTGTTGTCTTTACTTTGTCATTCGCACTAGCATATAAATCTGCCCTTCTTATGATCCTCACTGCTTGGTAGAAGTCAAAACATGCTGTTTAATTTTCCTGTTCACTGATTTCCATTTGTTTCATGTTCAAATGCTGGCTCCTTTCCCCCTTTAGGGCATGCTGTGAGCATTTAACTTAGTGATTAAATGCCAAAAGAACAGTTCTTTTCCCCTTCCGTGCCCACAAATGGGTCATCCTAACCCTGGCTGGGATGCTTCCCTCGACAGCGTGCCCTGTGCCTGTGTGCTCAGCCCGAATGGGGCTGGGGGGATGGGAACGGGACTGCCGCGGGCTGGCAGAGTTTAGCGAACGATGGCTAAAATAAAACAGGTGCAAAACTTATGTGCTCTCCTAAGGTCATGACTGTAGGTCGTGACTGGCTTCTTGCTGTTTCCCCCCCTCTCTCTCTCTCTTTTTTTTTTTTTTTCCTGTAAAGAATACTCACAGAATATGTAATAAAGTTAAGTGCTATNTTTTTTTTTTTTTTTTTTTTGTATTTTGTATTTTGTATTTTGTTTGTTTGTTCGTTGGGTTTTGTTTTGTTTGGTTGGGTTTTTTTTTTTTTTCTCTATGTTTCTATTTTTTTCTTCATTAATCTACTACTGCAAAATATTTCATTTCACCCACAACACATCTGAAGACACCAAGACTGAGAAATACCCGTGAAAGAGCGAGAGCGTCCCATGTGGCTGTCCACCGGCTTTCACATTTTCTGGTTCTCCGGGGGGCACTCTGCTGCTGTCCGTGGATGTCTGACAGGTGGGGTGGCTGGCCCTGGCATCTGTGCCTGGGGCTGATCCCCCAGCTGAGCCTGCAGCATGCCCAGGATGTCATCCAGCTTCTGGTCCATCTGCACGACCTGTTCAGGAATCAGAGAGCAGAAGAGATGTCAGATGGTTGCAAATGCTTCTGGTGGGAGATAGATATTCTGAGGCCAAAAGCAAGGAAAAAGCCTGGCAGGGAGCATGGGCATCTGAGAATGAGCCACTCCCCGAGGTTTGTTCAGCTGCTGTTCTAGACCAGATGAACTGCAGAGTCACCGGGAAAATGGCAGCAGAAGGACAGGACATTGCTGACCCAAGGACTCGATTCAACCGTTTTGCCTCTCAGCCTTTTCCCAGGATTAAAGATGATGCATCCTGCAAATATCTGCCCTGAAACGCTCCTTCACTCCTCAGTTTATTGTGAATGTTTTTTTCCCAGTACCTCTCCCAGCTTTCACCACCCTTGGTTGTAGGACATCATGCTTTCCATTATGGTCCTGGGAAATGAAACAGCCTCCCCTCCCTTCCCACTGTAAATAGATGCCTCAGTGATACATGTTACAGTCAGAGATCCTACCAGATATGGCATTTATTCCCATGCATTTTTAGGAGGATAGCCTGCTAAAAACCACATAATAACACCAATGACTTCATTACAAAAAACTAAAAACAACAAAAAAAAACCCCAAACCAAAACAAAACAAAGCAAAAAAACCAACCAGCTATTCTATAGGAAGACACGATAATATATTCTCTCATTTATTTGCTTTCTAGCTGAAATTTTTCAGCTGTAGTCCATAGGTAGAGGAGTCTTTCCTAATTATTATCATTATTATCATTAAGCGTGTGTGGGCAAATATGGATTTTCAAAGGGAAGCTGCTCTCATGCTTTCTAGTCTTTTTAAAGTTCTGATATCTTTTTAGGAGCACATAGCAGGCATTATTATTCCCTTGTGCTGGTCGGGCTTGCCTTCACTGCAAATGGCTCTCACTCGCCTCAGCATCACCCAGTGGGACAGGCTGGGGGCCGGGGGCTGCTTGACTTTTCTCCAAGGGCAGAACTATGGCCAGCATCATGTAATCATCTGGGATCACTTCTAATGATGCTTGAACACAATGCAGCTTTGTGTTATAGATGAGTCTAAGAAAATTGAGCATTTTGAAGAACATTGAATGGTTCACTTTACAGTTATCTGCTGTGAAACTATGAGCCTCTGCAAACTGTGATCCGTCCCAGTGGGTCTAATAAACTTTGATAGCAAACCTTTTAGAGTGATATCAGATCTAAAATGAGCTTTCATTAAAAAGGGAGGCAGAGAGAAGGAAGGAGAGAAGCACTCCAGCCTTTTTCTGTGCAAAGATAACTTTGGAAATAGCCATTGGCAGCATGGACTGAAAGCTTAGCAGGCTGAGATTGCTTTAAAAACCAAGGCAAGGAAAATCACCTTATCCACTTTCACCTCTTCTGTCTCTTCTCACTCCAAGTGTTGTCTCCCCTGGGGGCCCCTCAAACCTGAAGGTACCAGGAGCTTATTCAAGTTCTATCTTTTTGGCAACTACTATTCTCTCCTAAACACAACCTGCTGGGGAAGAAGGAGTAGAGGGAGATCTGCTACATCATAGAGGGAGAGTCGTGCTGGTCTCTCTTCCATTCCTGTATTTACAACTGCTACCTCCTGGTAGAAAAGCCCTTCTCTCTGCCTCTGTTTAGGTGTGGGTCTGGGTTATCTGAGGCAGTGTTTACAAGTGAGAAGGGAGTGTTTAGGACGTGGGTTGGACAGCAGAGACCTTCCCTACAGTTTCTACCTTCCAGGTGCATGGCCAGCACTGCCTGAGCAGTCAATCACTGTGACAAAAGCACTGACATTGCTCTGTCCCAGGCACAACAGCCCCAAATTATGCTCAGCATTGACTTGGAGTCTGAAAGTCACTAGTGGTTTAAGGGTTAAGCCAGCATGGAATTAATTTAAAAACCACAGCCTTTATTTTCTCCTCCATTCTTGAAAAGCCTGTTTGGCTGATGCTGATAATGACTCAACAGAATCTTTCTTAAGCAGAAATGTTGCTGCAGAGCAGAAACTAAAGCAGAACTAATGTATTGCAAGAGGGTAAAAAGAAGTATAGGCAGGGAAATGGGATCAGGCAGATGAAAGCTCTGTTGGGGCTTTCTTTTGTGAGGTTTTGTTGATTTTGATCTGCACGCTTTATCTTAGATAAGCTATACCTGCCTATTCCATATAATTTAAAACTCTCTGTATTTCACTATATTTTGCCAACTCAGTGAAAAAATGTAATGGGGAATAATTTATGCACTCTTCTTTCCAGGAGAAGAGGAGGGTGGAGAGTATTCATTTGTAGGGATGGAAACTGAGAAATCCTTACACAGGGGAGTAGATTACACCACATTTCTGTCACACCTTCCACATGAGGATCAGTAAATATTTCCTGAACACCAGCAAACAAAACTGCAAAGTTCTCCTGTGCCAACCAGACACAGGAGGGTTTTCCTGATAATTTTTGAGATTAGAAGTAGGACCCTGCAAAATGAAGTGGCCCATAGGAAGATGTAGTCAGCACCTTGTCAAATTGGAGGATTTTAAAGAAGGGTCAGATTTGGAGGCTGGTTAACTCTGATCAAGGAGTGGCAAAAGAAGAGCTGTGGACACTTGGCCCGAAGTCAGTAAGGATGACTTGCAGCATTAGAGAAGTTTTCACTTTAGTGGGTGAAGGTTTTTTCCACAGGAGGGTCCTGGTTTCAGGTTTCTCCAAATCCACCTCACAGCTCTCACTTTCCCTAAGCCCAAACAGAAGTTGCCTGTTTTGAGCAACACCCCCAGGCAAGCCGTGAGAAAGGGTTAAACGGTGCAATGTGTTTTGCAGAGGAGTAAAGTGAGAAGCCATCCAGAGCTGGCTGCAGAGTTTCCAGAGAGATGTGATATGGCCGTCGCTGGCTTGGTGGAGACAGGTGAGTTTGGCAGCTGTCCACAAGCAAATGGCAACAAAACTCCCGTTCTCCCACATCACAATAGTGCTCTGGAGATGATCTATAAAATTGTTAAAACGCTTTTATATCCTTTCAACTGCCCTGCAGAAAGGAGACTTGCAAAAGCAGTTTAAAATATTGCACTGTTGTTATTGGGACTGTGAGGTGAGCTGAAGGAGTGTTGAAATGTGTATTTATTCTAACTTCCCCCCGTGAAAGGGGGCTGGACTCCATGGTGACTTGCAGGACTGTTAGAAAAAAAAAAAAAAANCCAGCTCCAGCGAGGAACAGCAAGCCTCAAAGTCACTCAATCACAAATCAAGGGGGCTCAAAGTGTCCCTCCCCTTCACCTTGAGCACCAGATTGGCTTTCAAAACACCCATGGGCTCTTTGAGGATACTTTTATTCTTTTGAGTGTCTGTTTGTGAGAGCTGCTGATGTTTAAATACTTCAGTTGACTCCTGCTGCAGAAATGTCTTGTGGATAAAGACCCCTGGCATTGGCAGCAGGACAGACAAAGAGGGCTGGGTCATACAGGGCGTTTGCCACATGCTGGACAGATTCCTTACTCCCCTGAGAGCTTTTTTTTCTGACGTATTTTGCACACACAGGCCATAAACAAAATGCATGTGTGGAAAACTCAGCTGGAGTAGCCACACGGTCTCCCCCAACTCTTGTCACTTTAGGCCAGAAAAATCCCTCCCCCTGTCGGTTCAGTGACAGCCGTAGGTTTTGTCTATTTTTTTAATATGATTTCTGGAGGTTGGGAAAGCCAGAACCAATTATGTACACAACGCACTGCTGACTTGAGCTATTTCCAGAGCAGCAGCAGAAGAGTGTTCTCCCGGAGCACTGGAGGGAATCTGTAAACCCACAAACACACTACCATGTGGCTAAGTCAGTGAAGCTTTGCACCAAAAGCTTAACCCCATAGAGTACATAAAGTCACTGCCATCTCCTGGAGGCTCTGCTCTCTCCCTCCCTGCCTTGGTGCAGTTGTCTGCAGCACATCTGGGCTCCTGGTAGCAGGGAAACAGCACAAAATGGAGGGGAAAGAGGGGGCAGCTCAGTTTGTGTCACCAATCAGAATGCCGTGGAACAGTCTTGGTTGAGCTGGATTGACTTTTGGCTTCCCATTTCTCTCATTCCAGTGCAGAAAGCCGTGAGCCCACAGGACAGCCCAAGACGCCCTGGCAGGGGTGGAGGACGGGAAGAGAGGGGGGCTTTGTCCTGGGAGATGAGATATCCAGACCTCCCCTCCTTGCCATGCAGCCCTCATCCCAGAGCAAACTGTAAACCTAAGCATGGACAGCCCAGAACCACCAGAACCCAGCGGAACACGGGATCTCAGCAAGGGCATCCCATGGGGCTTTGCCTGGTGGTGTGATATTTTCCAGCTGACACTGCAAAGTCCACCCCATCTGGGGCCATGCAAACATGATATCCCAGCTCAGGGTTTCCAAACCACCAGAGTCCTGAGTTCAGTCCTCTGAACACCCCTTCTCTAGCAGTGGCACATCACTGTGCTCTTGGCTTTACCATTTCCTCTGTTTCCAGCCCTTGCTGCAGCTGCTGCTCCTGAGGTAGCCCTGAGGTAGCTTCAATGAATCAGGATCCACTCTTCTGCAGCTCTGACTTAAACACACCTGCCTGGAGAGTTTTAACACCAACTGCTTGGAAAAGAGCTGTTTAATAGGTAGGATTTTTTTTTTTTTTGTGTGTGGATAGAAATGTACATTTGAACCTTAGTCTGCCATGAGCTATTTCTACCTGTGGGTATGTGTTTCTGATACTCCCAGCTTGGTATTTGTGATAGGTCACCTAAGGTCAGTTTGTAGGAGAAAATGGTATTAATGTAGTAAAATCAGATGTGATTTAGTTGAACTGGTACAATCCATTTTATGGATGCTTCAATTTCTGGCTCATGTGACATATTGATTTAACTTAAGCTCGTTATCCAGAAATTTGTACCATTTTCACATATTGACTAGGTCTGTCACATGATATTTCTTCTCATTCCAGATGGTGGACTGATTTGATTAGATCCTGTAAAGCCCATGCACATATGCACATCTGGTCTTGTAGCTTCTCTCTGCTTGCAGTTACACCCAATTATTCAAACTAATTGCCTATTGTACAGTTCGAAGCTTGAATTGTTTATTTTAGGAATTGCTTTATTTTTTTAGCATGTGGATTTATTGCTGCCCAGAGACTCCTGGTTCTGGGAAGAGACATCTTTTGTCTACAGCACTGCCTGCAAAACTGCCTCCCTCTCCCCTTGCTTGTCCTGTTAGAGATACTGCACTGAGGTGGAATCCACTGAAATCCACTGAAACTTTTTTCTCTTCAGCAAGGCTGGGCAATGTCAGTGTTGACATTGGTAGCTGAGAGGAAGCCAGTGGCCATACCAGGCACAGGGACTAGCTTGGGGAGATTTCTCTTGTGCAAGGTGTGTCTCTAGAGCAGCCTCTGAGCCCGCTCCGACAAAGTGCTTATGAATGTGCTTGAAGCATGTGAAGAGTCTTCCTGAGTTCACCAAATATTTAAGTGCTTTGCTGGAGTGGAGCCAGAATGGCCAACAGTTTGCAGGATTATACCTTTAGGATAAGCTTTTGGAGTCTCCTAAGTACTCAAACACACATATGCCCAGAGATATAACTACACCACCAGTTTTTAAGTCTCTGAGGAGTAATAATTGTCATCTATCACATCACTCTTGAAAAGACTTTGGCATTCATGTTAGCAGAGAACTAGCAGCTTGTGTCTCTTAAAAACCAGGAGGGCTTTGATGAACAGGATCGCATTAAGTGGCTGGTTTTGGAATGAGTTGTGACAGAGTTGGAATTGGCCTCAATTCTTCAATGATGCTGTAGAATAAAAGCAGCACAGGTGGCACAGACACAGGGAAACACCTCACAGTGGGACATCAGTGTCCTGTAGCCAACTGTCTGCACTCTGTGGCCCAGCACTGAACTGTGCTCCCCTTGCTGGGCTCTGCTGAGGGTGCAAACAGCTCAGAAACACCAGCTCCAGACCAGGAGCTCTTGGCCAGTAACCTCAAAGGTCAGGTAAACAGGTGCCTGAGTAGAACCTAAATAAGCTCCACTTCCATGGCAGCCTGTTGTTCTGGCAGATCCAATTCTTCATGAATACCAAAAAAGACCAGACTGTCTGGTTTGACTTTTTCCGTGTACCCCTTAGCAGATCTTGGCTGTTTATTTTCATTCAATGAACTTATCTAGATAACGCCACAATTTTCCAGGCCTCCCTTCCTTTATCCCAAACATCCACACCCATTCTTAGGTCAGGTGTTACAACCTCTGTTGGCCTAGGGTATGGTAATCTTGTTTTTAAGTATAGCTTCATTTATTTTGGTTTCCATCTACCTTTCCTGTTTAAATGGAAGCACAAAATCTATCCCTCTGTCCTGTGCTCTTGGGGTGTTTCCTGCTGGCACCCTCTCAGTGAGCATTTTATTTTTGTATTTCCCATGCCATAGTTGCACTGATGAAGCTGTTTAGTGAGACCTGTGTCTGTGGGTGCTGTTTCTGGTGTAAGATGCCATTTGCTTAACTGGCATGCAACTATCACAAGTTGAGCCCTGGCTTTCTAAAGCAGGCCTGATCAGCACACAAATTATGTGTTACTGCTTTGGGTAAGGTGTGATTTATTTTTTAAAAATGAATCCTTGTTTCCTAAACAAATAAGGTTTGGCTGATGATGTATCTGTGTGTATATTGCTATGGCAGCTTTGGATTAAGCTGGTCAACTTCAGACATATTTGCCAGAGAGTCCATACAGACAAAAAGTTCATACAGATTTCTGGAAGTTTGGCACTTGTGCAGAAGACAGACGTCCAAATTAGTGCCTCTTTGAAGGAAGGGCAGAAGAGGAAGGTGAACTGTATTATTAGGCCCCGGAGAATCCACACAGGATGCCATGACCACAGGAAAAGCTTTATTCAGCTCTTGCCCCTTATTAGCCTCAGATAATCAACCACAAAATAGAGAGTCACAGGAAACCAGACAGCACAATTTCTACTGCTCCCAGAAGTACATGTTTCTGGCTCAAGAAATTCAAGTGATGCCATTCCAGGGTTAAGTACACAGCACTTTTATTTTAGACAAGTAGTTTCAGGGATCCTTCCTGCTTGGTTGAAATAATTCCCTCCACTAAGCATAGCAGGCACACCTTGGCTTATCATTATTGATGTGCCCCTGTGCTGCTACAGGACCAGTCCCTGCAACATGGAATCACCTATCCATCCATCCTGGGTGTATTCACATAGCAATGTCAAAGGTGTGGGAGTACTGCCTGTCCCAGTGCACAGTGGCGTACATGTACACACAATTATCTATGTTCCACATGACATGTGTCTGAGGTCACACATGGTCCTTACAATAAAGCAGGGAACAGAACTTGCACCTGGTTTTTTTTTTTTTTTTTTAATTTTTTAATTTTAATTTTTTGAGTGGACACAAGGGTAACTTCCCACAGCTGCCATTCCACAGCAGCAGCACTTGGCTGCCAGCTGAGCTGGACTCTTGTGAGAGCTTGTCCCATTTTAGCTCTTTGCACATGCACCTGTCTGTCTTTGTGTCTGCAGCCAGTGCCTTCTGACGTTTGGAATGTGTTTCCCCCAGTAGGTGAATGAGACTTTGCAGAACTCTCTAATGTTCTTTACAGAATTTGACATTATTTGCAGAATGTCTCCCAAGCCTCGCACATAAATGGATATTTTTATTGTTGCAGGACATTTTGTTCCTCGCCCTCGGGATCCTGCTCGGATCCTCCCTGTAATCTCACCATCTCTCTTTGTGACATCGCTCCTCAGCCACACCTGAGATGACGCACTGCCATTTCTCAGCTCATTGCACTGTGTGGCTACAAGTCCTGCTGCAAAACCAGCGTGGAGACAAACAACAGGCAAAAATAACAGAGCCAGGCCGGCCTCAAAGGTGGATCTGCAACCTCTGTGAGTCACACTGCAATTTCACAATAAAGCCGCCTTGTAAATTCTGCTCCAAGATGCTGATTAATTTAATTTTGAAATCTCTAAACAATTCTGGACAGAGAGGAACAATAAAAAGAAAAAGCAGCACTGAGTATTCAAACAATGCCAAAGGAGCACTGAGGAAGGAGTGACCTTAAGCCTTTCACTTGATGGGTGTGATAACTCAGCATTTTAGATGGGTGTGATGAACTTGGTGTTTGCATCTCACCTAACCCTTTGAAAAGATGGTATCAAGCCTTCTACACTCTGATTGCTTTGCCCTCACTTTGGCTTTTCTGAGCTCAAATAAATCCCCTCTGTGAAAACGACACCTAACCACACCAGCCTCATGGCTAGATAGGGTTCACCAGTTCCTGCAAGGGGGAGGTCACTTTGGACTGTTTCTTTTCAGCTTTGTTGCAAGAATTATTTGCTGATACAGAAGCTGGTGGGAGAATTCCCTTAATCCAACCCTGCTGACCTGACATACCTGATGGACTGTGAGTACCAGGGTAACTCTCAAACACTTTATCACAGGTGTTGATATACAACTGCCCCCATTCATGCACACATACACACAGACCACACACACACATCCCTGCTTGAAATTATCAGCGTGTCTTTATTTATAGGTTGGTGAGAAAGGCAAAGCAAGAAGGAGAGAGGCAGTGCTGTTACTGAGAGGAGAACAGGCATTATGGTGATGGCGATTTAGATAGCAAGACATGTAGGTGCTAGAAAAGTTCTAGACAGTTCTTATAGGACTTGACCAGGAGCTCAGAAACCCAAGATTCAGTCTACACCCGAGGCCAGGCTTTGTGCACTGAGCACAAGTCACTTCCTGAATGAGCCTTATCAATATTTGTTAACCACATGGATCACAATCTGTTATTTCCTGTCTTTCTCACATGAAATCACTTGAAATTGGATGGGTTTCAGTCTTGGAACAAAGCAGAAGACACAGACCAACAAAAAGGTAAGAGTAGTCTAATATGGGGGCTGAAATGTTGACTACAGGAAGGAAGAAAGGAAGTTGTATTAAAAAAGACCAGTCCCTGTTGGCAGAGGACAGGATGAGAGAAGATGGTGGTGGTGTTTTGCTCTTTGAGGACTGGTGTTGGCTCTTTGAGGACTGACATGGGCTCGGCAGGACAAGGTTGGAAGTGTGGTGTGCTGCTCATGGCAGGAGGAAAAAAGTGATCAGGAAGAAAAAGGATGATTGTCTGCAGATCAGAGGGTATCACTGGGATGCCAGTGTCTGGGCCTCTCTTTTCAGCTTACACTATTTTAACCAAACCCTATAGCCAGACTAAGGGTTGGTCTGTGTGTAGATTTGTGCTGCTGTCAAAAAAACCCAAGCTCACAACATGCCCTAGGCAATGGGGAGCCTGTTTTTGGAAAGCCCTCATTTTGCTGTGTCCTGTTTCAGTGAAAGCGATGCAGGAAGCTGGGAGAGGTTGACTCGTGAGGCTCTTGGGAAGTGAGAGCTGTGCCTTTGCTCCATGAGCTGTTGAACAGGTTAAATGAAAACTTCTGCCCCCATTCCTTCTCTGCTCAGCATGGAACAAGTCCCTGGGGTTGCCTTTACAGAACACACTCACTGAAACTCCCACAGCTTCTGAAGGTGCCACAGGACTTTGCACAATGCTCAGGAGGTGACCGGAGGGAGAAGCTGCAGGAGCACAGGGTGGTGTTACATATTTAAATAGCTAGGATTACAAAACACCATTATTTCCTCATTAAAACACAGAAACCCAAAGCAGGTGAAATATTATCTGGCAGTGCTGATGGAGGGTGTAGCAGTTCTTGGTTCTGTCTGACTCAAACACGTTTTGCTGAACCCTTTGGTTTTAGCCTGTCTGCCTTATCTGTCATTTGATGGATTTCACTGTCTTGCTGGTGTATTCCAGGCTTGATTAACAGCACTGCCGCATGTATTTTTAATGAGTTCTTGAAAAAGTTGTGGCAAGTGGGTGGACTCTGGACTGCCTCGTCCAGATTTGGGAACACAATGACCACAATGTGGTGCTGAGGGTGTCAGTCTGTCTGTTCAGTCACACCAAGCCACAGCATTTGATACAGATCAGCAAAACCCACAGGCATAGATGGTGCAGGAAAAACAACACAGCAAGGAACAGCTCCTGACTTGACCTGGGACTGCTCAGCACCTGGAAGGGTCTGAGCAATGTGTGGGGTGTGACAGCACAAACCAGTGCATGAATGGGCTATAGCTGCCGTACTGTGTGCAGGACAGCAAAAGAGGTTGCAGGGACAATGAATTTGGCTGGATTTGTCTCTTTCTCCTTCCCAATCTAGAGAATTTATTGCATAATATGTTCTGTAGCTAAAGAGATGTCCATGTCTATTTAAAACGCTGACTGAGAACAAAAGACCAAGCAAAGCAGATTTCCCAAATCTAGAATCTCAGCAGAGGCCATTTTTCATTTCTTTAGTGCTGGAAAAATAAGCAAGAATTTTGAAAAATCAGCATGGCTACGTCCCCAGGGAAGACGCAAATAAAGCATTAATTAAAGCAAAAAAAGGGAGGTGTCTTATTTGAACTCTGCTGAGCTGGATGGATTACCTATGAAAGCTGGCAGTGACAGGACAGCTGTGTGAAGAAGCCTGTGGCAGAAGCACCGGTGTCTTACACAAACAACAGCAGACAGGGCGGGAGATGCAAAGCCATAATTGCCAGATAGATTTCTTCCTCATGAGGCACTTGCTAAGTCAGCAAAAACCTGCCTCAATTTTCTGTTGCAAGACACTGTGCTGTTAATTAAGGGGAAAAATAAATTCAGCTATGCCTACTATCGCTTTTACAGCTCTTTAGGCTTATCCTGCAGGGAATACTGCCAGGGGAGATGATAATATTATATATATATATATATATATATATAATATTATTTCTCCTCCATGTTTCTTCTTTTTCATGTACCATTGCAGGGGAAAAGTACAGCAATAAAAAGGGACGTGTGTTAACATGAACATGGAGGTGTAGGAATATGAGAATGGCCTGGTGAAATTTCACTGTCCCAGCATTTAGCAGAACAATTTAAACCAGTGCTGCAGTTTAATTAAGATTTCAGCTTACTGGCTTTGTTGAGATTCTAGAGGTAGAACTGGGAAGTCATGGAGATCTTTACACAGCTTTCTGTCATGAGGGAAGCCATATAATTTTCAGGTCAGAAAGCTAAATTCCATTAATAAAAGAGGAATAAGCTCAAATTCATTAAGAAAATAGGTAAGACTTGTGACTACTGAGAACCCCACAGATTTAATTGCTTACAATAAGTAAGCAGCTACATCTACTTACAATAGAATTATAGAAATCTTTATGGTGGGGAAGGACCAAGATCATTGAGTCCAACCTTTGATTTACTTTTACTCACCATGAGCTGTGACTTTGATCTACTGGCTCAATATAATCTATATGAATGAGCTATATTAAAAAAGGTCTGGGTTATTGGCTGGGGCTACCCTTAGTCTGGATGCCATGGCCATGGATGCCTCCTCCTCCATGCTGAAGTGACAGTTTTACTGCTTGCAGATTACACAGGAGCAGAGAGAAAAAGCAAAAGAAGAGGGTCTTATGCTGTGCTCCAGCTCCAGCTGAGGCATGGTGCACCCCATTTAAAAAAATGGGGCTTCTCACCTTTTCTCCCCTTACCTCTGGCACAGTCAGCTGAAATGTCCATGGTAAGGTACACAACTGGGTTTTTTTTCTAGGAATTTGAGCTAAGGTTTTAATTACTGTTAATAAGGATGTGGATTTTCTGTCTTGCAAAAAGATTAAGAAAAAATTCTCCAAGTTCCCATACTGTGTTAAGCCTGGGTACAAGCAAATAGTTTATTTGCCATGCAATCTAATTTTCCCCCTTTATTATTTGCTAATGATCTGCAGAAGACAAAAAATCACTGTGAAATACATTATCCCCTCCCCTTTCACTCTGAAAACATTGAAAAACCTCAGTTCAAATATTTGCTTGTTTTTGCTTATTACTCCTGAAAAATTCATCAAAATCAATGTGATTTCTTGTAGTGCAGCAGATCCTGCACATTTTGTCTGGGAAGGGACTTTTTGATATAAGAGCTCCTGCCAGCTTTAGTTCAGAAACTTGTGACTTTGCACATGCCGAAAGCACAGGCCGTATCCCTGGGAGGTGCCATGAAATTGGAGAGGAGGGGAAAGTAAGAGTTGCTCCACTAAGCATCCTGGGGCTGTTTGGCTGCTGCAGAGACATCATGGCTGTTTTGGGGCTTCACCTCCATCCCCAGGCCTGGCAAGAGAGACAGAGGGGAGCAGGACCCATGTGCACAAGGGGTGATAGTGAAGGTGTGCACATCTGTGGTGCTAGCCAAAACGCTGAGCCTTCCCCAGCCCTCTTCAGCCTTTTCCAGGGCCCTCCCCAGGGACTCCAGGGATTACTCAGCTCACAGTGGTTTCAGTGCCCTGCCTTGGGTTAGAGCAGGATTTTGGATGTGACTCTGTTTACCCACATCACTTGGGCATGGTCAGTGAATGGCAATCTGAAACACGGTTTGAAAGCCAGATGTGGTGCTCAGGAGTGGATCTGCTCGGGCAGCTGGGGAGGATTAAATCCTCTTGTTAGCCACAGGACAGCATAGTGTGGCACTTGGTACATTAGGCGGAGCTGAGAGAGGCTTTTGTAATGAAATCAAAAACTTTGCTGGCCTCCAAAGTCTGCAAGGATTCAGGAACCTTTCAGTAAACCTGGATTGCGCAGATTTAAGAGGAGGAACCTCTTAAAACACCCTGGTATGTGCATGGTTTTGAGCCTAGACCCGGCCACACTTGGCACTTTGAAAGTTTTGCTTTGGGTTTTTTTGCATACAAATCCAAAACACAATGTAGACTCAGCAGGGGGGAACCGATGCAGACCAAAACTGCTGAGTTTTGCACAGCTCTAATTATAATCTCTTCACAGTGCTGGTTTTATTTATTATTGTTTGTACTGTGGTAGCAGTGCGGGGCTCCAACCAGCTCTGTGGAAAAGGCAGGAGAAGGAGGCAGCATCCCCAGCCTGAAGAGTGTATATTTTAAATAAACAAAAAAATAATAAAGTATGAGGGAAAGACATAGAGCACGTAAGCAGAGCGATTAAAGGGTGTTGGCAAGACAGTGCTTTTCTTTGTGTCTCTCTCGCCCACACACAAAATTGTGTTTATTTATCCTGTAAACTCTTTAGGGTCAGGGCTGCATTTCCAAAATGTGTAGGGAGATGGGAGACAAGAAATGTGTGGAGAAATGAAGGTGCTGAGGTCAGCAGCAGGAGATCAGCAGCCCACATGCCGGATTTCAGCAGTGAGGGTGGAAGCAGGAGGAAGGTGATAGAGAGGGAGGGACAGCGGAGCAGACTGTCTGCCTTCCTTGCTTTGGGTCAGGTCAGAAAACCCACTGTGACAACCTGGGACAAGTCACCAGACCACTCCATGCTGCAGATTCCTCTAAGGTTGAGCAGGGCTAAAGTGGCATAATTCTTCCTTGGTGTAAAGTGCTTTGAGATACTCAGGTGAAAGGTGCCGGAGGAATGCAAAGATTTATTTTTCATAAACCTCTCCACATATTCTTTTCACTGCCAAGTCAAGGCCTGAAGCCAGGAATATTAAAGAAACATACTTATCTCTTATTTTATATATATATATATATGAATATAAAAATACATTTGCAAAAGAGGCCGGAGTATATTTTTCAAAATGAAACCTGAAGTTAGATTTCTGAAGTCTATATGTAGGATCTTAAATGAACAGCCAGATTTAAAATCAGGACACTTCATTAAAACTGAGTTCAGGAGTCTAGCTATAAGTTCTTACTTGAAGATGTTTTGTCACAAGGTAGCTGGAAGTTTCGTATCTTAAAAGAAGATTTTAATGTCTGGTTTTGTTTCTTATTTTTTTCCTCAAGGATTTAGGTGAAGGTTTGAGCCAGCTATTTTACCCCAATTATTCACCATTCTGCAGCTATTAATTAAAACAAACAGCTCTCTGAAGCTATTTCTCACAATGGGCAAGATTTATATCTTGAAACTAAAGCTTGTTTTTTCTCTATTTTCTACACTGCATAAACATCCACAGTTGTTATTGCAGCAATCACCAACACAAGTTCTCAGAGCTCCATGCCAGGCTTGTGTGATATTTATTGTTTGAATAAGCCCCAGCTCCTGGAGAGAAGTGATTAGATGAGAACCTCAGCTTTCAGTTAAAAAAAAAAAAAAAAAAAATTAAAA
>VWZN01002775.1:696190-723167 GCA_013396955.1 Regulus satrapa
AGGCTTTAGTAACTGGCTACAGTTTTCCCACTGTTGTTCAGGATTTAAAATGACTTCTTTTTTTTTTTTTTCCTGACCAAATTCTGAATGTGACTCAATCCTCCCCCACCCCAGAGCTGTGTCCTCTGTAAGAGGAATAATGTTTAGGATTTGATTCATAGTCCACCAGGCGAGTATAATCAAAGTGACTCGGCAGGGTGTGGGGGGGAACAAAAAACAAAGGGAAAAAAACCCAAACAAGCCACTCCTTCCCCCCCAGCCCTTTCCTGGTACAGAACAGAGTGTCTTGTACTCTGTTCAGCTGGCCTGGCTGCAATGCTTTTGTGCACAGGTACAGTGATCTGCTGCTGCTGCTGCTGCTGCTAAACAATCAGGGGAGGCCCTGTGATTTTGGGGATGAAATTCCCTGAGGTAGAGTGGATGGATGTGTTTCCCTGGGTCAGCCCAGGGCGACAGCTCCTCTCTGTCCCTGTCCTGCCATTCCGTGCATGCTCTGTGTGTGTGTGTGTGTGTGTGTGTTTTTAATACTTCTAGGGAAGTATTAAAAAAAGAAGGAAAAAAAAAGAAGAAAAAAAACCAAAACAAAACATTTTCAGGGACTGCACAGAAACCGCTGCAGGAGTTGCTAGAGCAGTGTGCATACGCTCGAGAGGAATCCCTTTCAGTTCCTCTTTTCTTCAGCTTTATTTAAAAAGGTTTTGAAGGCTGGTTTAATTACGAAAACCAGCTCTCTAGACACCAAACAAAACGGCAGCCTAGCCTAAGTTGGCACCAGGACAGATGCATATTTTGCTCCCTTCTCCATACCAATCGGCTGTAGCTCATCCAGTATGTCAATCCAAGTTGGCTGTCTGAAATCCAAGTTTAGTGGCCTGAAAATATCCCAGTCCAGCTTTGTTTCATGTGGTAAACAGCTTGCTCAGTTTATTTCTTCAACGTTCAAAACAAAAACCAACACATACCCTCCCACCCCAAAAAAAACCAAAACAACCCTCCACATTACTACATATTTTGGTAATAGCCTCTTTGGATTTCACCCCACTGCAGGATTTCCCATTTTTCCCTCTGTATACACTGGCCATGAAATGCTGGCAAAATACAGTGCTTTTGAAAAGATAGGCCTGATTCTGCCCGGGACTGAGCTCTGGTGAATGGACTCAAAGTTAAGACCAAAACAGCTGAGTTCTGCAGCAGAAATGTTTGAGGCTGTTTCGTGCTTGCAGCTTTGCCAGCTCCTCTGAGCTGCCTGGCCCTCTCCTGGACCCAGCTAAAATTGGATCTGGCCACCTGTGAGAGCAGGAAGGGCTTGGAGATGGTGGCTTTGTAAAGCTGGGTCTTTGTGGAGCCTGGTGGCACCTTGGGGTTCAACCCCCCATCCTGTAAAGGTTTTCAGGATAATGTGCATCAGGCAAGAATAGCAGGCAATAGCAGGGAGGGTTTATCATGATTTACCATTGATGCAAATTCCCTCCCCTCCCTTCCCCCTCTGCCATTTTAGTACAAATAAAGGGGCCCAAGCTCCCTGGTCAGCCAACAGGATCGGGGCTGCCAAAAGAAAACAAACCCAGTGTGGGGAGGCTGCCCACAAAACACGGCTTAGTCAGTACTGCGGGGATGAGAAAAAACCAAACAGCCTCCTGAAGGCCAGGGATGGAGCATGCTTTCTTTGATAATTAAACTCAAGTAAGGACTCATCTCTCTGGGTTTCTTACTGCCTGTTTCCTCACAAAGGAAATCGGACATCTCTGAAAACCTGAAATTTGGTCTCCAATTGGCAGCTTTCTAAGCACAAGCAACAGTTTTCCACAGGGTACAGCTAAACCAGGGGAGATGATTAACAAGTCACTCATCTAATTTTCACCTTTCCTGATAACTTTGCAATTGACCCAGGGTTTACCACACATTTATGGGTCACTGAAGAAGAAAAAAAGAGTGATAGAATGTGAAGGGATGGAAGAGATCTATAGCTTGGTTTAAAAAGGCAATTAAAAATGTCAGGACAGCTGGACAAATCCCTAGAAAATCAAGAAATATCCCCAAATGTCACCTTTCTTCCATCTTCCTAGTGAGAAGTTATATGGTGATAAACAAGGTAAGGGTGTGCCACCTTTTAATTACCATACGTCTTTGGATGCTTTAGATGTGTGCTTCATATAGTGGAAATGCTGGGCAAATATTAACTCTGACTCTTTGGAAGCTCTGGTTTAAAACAAAGAAGCCTGGAAGGCATGGGGAAGCAAACACTGGGAGAAGAGGTTCAGGTCCAGCTTTTACCCTGTCAGCGAGTCTGATGGCAGAAGATGCCACTGAGCCCAGAGGAGAATTCAGCTGTACTGAGTGCACTGTGAAGCCAAATGTTCTGTATTGCTCTGTGCCTTCTGCCCCAGTGCAACCCCTGCTCTGTGTTTACATCGAGACACCACAGAACAGAACCTGACTGCAGGCAGGTCTTTCCTTCTTAGTCTCTCTTAGCCTTTGTCCCTCTTAGTCTGGGCTTTTCTGAACAAGCTTTTCCTCTTCCAAACTGCAAGGCAGGAAAACAGGACAAGCACTGCCTCTATTCCAGGGCAGTGTTGCTATTAAACTTGGCAGGTTTGGTTAAAATTACTAGCAACAAGTGAATAGCCCTGCCCTGCCCTGCCCTGCCCCGCCTGGGGTGGAGAAGCATGGATGCAGCGTGGCTTGGGAATATGCCACCCCATTCCCTGGAAAGAGAGCATTTCTGAGACTCGGGTCATCCATCCTGGTGCCACAGCGCCATGGGGAGAGAGGGTTTTGGGGAGCAGGAAGGGAGGGCACCCCTAGAAGCTGCTCTGGAAGGCACCACACCAGGCACAACCCTGCCAAGCCCAGTCGAGCCTGGGCAGCACGGGCAGGGTTAATCCTGCCCACAGCACACACTTCCCCTTTCCCCTCCCCGGAAAGAAAATAACATATTTCCTGCAAGGGGATGATGACTTTGCAGTGCTCATAGCAGCTCTCCCAGCGGCCAGGTGATTTTCCAGGCTGGGAGGCTTCAAAAGCCTCTGTTTTTCCACCAAAAGGCACTTTCAAAATCTCTTGGGTTCAATTTCAAATTGCTCTAGTGAGGAACACATGGATTCATCTGGCTTCGGTACTAACCTAACATGATAAAGGCACAGAGGGTTATGCTCCCAAAGGGCGTCTGCCTGTTTGCAGGCAGTTATCAAGAAACACACATCAGCACATGTAGGCAGATGCATGGGTGCATTGAGAAAATGCCTGCTTGCTGAAGAAGTCTGGTGGAGCTTTTATCTCTTGGGAAAAATGATACATTGCCTGCTGAAACTCAGGCATTTGATTTCTTTGCTGCTTCCCAGGAAAAGGAGCAGAAGCTCCATTTAGATAGTTGAGGAGGAAGAGGGGAGGAGAAGCAGCAGAAAAAAGAAAGAAGAAAAGGAGGGTGGGACGTTATTTGCTGGTGAAATCTTAGCAAGGGGTCTTGGTGTTATTTCACTGGAAGTGAAAATTCCATGCTCCTGTGTTTGAAGGGGGGATAGCACAGGCTGAAGGAACAGAGATCTGCCCTGGGTGAGAGAGGGATTGCTGCGTCACTGCCAGGCAGCCCCACTGACCCCTCAGGTGTAGGCAGCCTGGCTTTGGAGGGCTGTCAGCAGGAGGTAGCAATGGAATTGTGTCTCCTGGAGAACCAAGGGGACTCTCAGGGATGCAGGCCCAACTCCAGCTCAAGAACATTTTGATCCCAATGGTAAACAAAAGCCAAAGTCATTTGCTGCCCCGGGTGTGGCAATGCAGCTATGTTTAACGGAGGTATAGACATCCAAAGGACAGGGACGACTGCCAAACCCAGGCTTTATCTTTCTCAGCAATACCTGCCTTTTTTTTTTTTTTTTTTNACATAACCTTCTTTTTTTTTTTTTTTTTTTTTTTTTTTTTTTTTTTTTTTTTTTTTTTTTTTTTTTTTGGTCTGGTTGCTGTCCATTCACAAAGTCTGGCCCCCTTCTCTGCTCTCAAGTTTCCTCCCAGGATTTAGATCTTAACACCTCCAAATGCAACTTGGCTTCCTTCCTAGAAGGAGCAGGCCTGTGGGAAAGGGGTTGCACAATGGCAACACCTCGGTTCAGTAAGGACAACAAACCTGCAAACCTTTTCAAGCCCAAAAGACAGGGTGATTTGCCTTTATACAGGAGGGGCAGCCCCGTGTCACTGGAACAGCTTCCATTCCCAGACCTGAAGGACTTCTGCTTCCTCTCTGTTCCACATCTGCACAGATGGAAAGGGCACAGTGTTCCTATTTTGTATAATTATGTCTTATTTGCACAGTAATCTCAGCTGTGGAAATGTCTTCTCTGGCCCAAGTTGTGAGCTGTTAAAAATCTGGCAGATCCCATGCTGGAGGTGGCTGCATTTCAGTGGTGGGAAAAGTGATTTTCGTATTGTTCTGGCATGGTTCTTGTAAACTGAACTTCTGTAACACTTCTCTTTGAGATCCATGGGAGTTTTTGCCTTCTGTTGGCCTGTGGTGCAGGACCATAAGTTTGTAAAACTGACTGAGAGGAATGCTGTAATGAGTTTGTTTGTCAGAGATTTTCTTTTTGACCTTTTGTTTCATTTCTCTTGAGATAATCAGAGTTGACTTTTGCATGTCCCACTAGAGTCTTTTTCAAAACTATCTGCCCTCAACAGGACACAACTCATTTGTATAGTTATGTCAGTGAAGTGTGTTTTTGATAGTTGTGCGGATGCAAATGACTGTTTTCTGATGATTGTCTTGCGTAAATGACAATGACTTTGCCTAATAATGAGGTGTGCCACTGGGTGCCATTTAAAATCAGATCCTTTCTGAGGCTGAGGTAAACATTCAGCATGAAGACTTCATGAACCAATGTTAGCAGCTGTTTTTCCCTGCTCCTGCATTTGTGGGCACTTTTTTCTGCTTGTCACACTGTGGGCCCACGTAGCAGTGTGGCTCCACAGGAAACGGATAGAGGAAACTGATGCAAGTTAAAGATAGTTCAGAAAACAAAAATGGCTATTATTCAGCAGGATCTATTCCTTGACCTGCTCCATTGCACAGGCCCACGAGCAGTGGTGCTAGCACAGTGCAGAAGGTGGTGCAAAGGGGGAACAAGGGGATCAAGTCTTCACAGAATCCCAGGATGAGTCAGGTTGGAAGGCATCACAGTGGCTCCTCTGGTCCCACTTCCCAGCTCCAGCAGGGTCAGAGCACATGGCACAGGATGTGTCCAGACAGTTCTGGAATATCTCCCATGAGTAAGACTCTGCACCCTCTCTGGACAATCTGTTCAGTGCTCAGTCTCTGCACAAGGAAGGAGTTCAGGTAGAACCTTCTGTACATCAGTTCCTACCCATTCCTCTTGTTCTACTTCTGGGCACCTCTAAAAGGAACCTGGTCCAACCTCTGACCCCTCCCTGCAGATCCTGACAGACATTGATAAGACTGAAGCAGCTGCAGCCTGGGCTCCTTCTCAGGTACTCCCAAGATTTATTTCTGATGATCTGTTCACAAGGTCTTTTCCCAGGAAGCATCTTACCCTCAGTGACTTAACAGAGGGTCAGAAACAAGTGTGGGCTCACCTGGACATGCCTGAGGCTGCAGTTTGGGCAGTCCTCAGGGTGATGCCCTGTTCTGGGCCCTCAGCACAGCCTGGCAGAACAAGGGCAAACAAAGAGTAGTCTGTTTGCTCTGGCTTGTGCTTGTATAGCTTAAACCATCAATGCCGTTAAGGGCAGGCTGTAGTGGTATCACACAGTAACTTCCCAGTAGGTGCGTGAGATCTAGTGTACAACCTTGTAAGATCTAATGGGAAAACCATTTAGTTCAATACACATTTTGCACTGCATTTTGTCTCCTTATATAATTCCAGGGAACAGCTGAGTTTTTTCTCATATAATAATACTTAAAAAACCCCCAAAAACCAACCAACCCAAAAAAACAAAACCCAACGGAAATTAAACCACAAACAACTATATTCAAAAAACAAAGGGTCTGGCGGCTGCCCAAGAAAACAAGGAAATTTAAAGATAAAGCAAAGTGTCCTTATTTCACCCGGTTGTGCCTGAGGATGGCTGGGGTTTCCAAAGAAGGCAAGACATGGCTTGTCCTGCTCTGCCAGGGAGTGGCCAGCAAAGGCCAGGCCCTCCCAGCAGATGAGCTGGACTTATCCCCACTCCTTAATGGGAAAGCCATGCAACGACGTTGAAACCCAGATGTTGGAATCTAAAAGACCTCTCAGCCATGTGTGCGGCTGGGATGGATTAGGACTAAATGAGGCCGGACTCACCGGTGGACATGGAAAAGAGGCAGACTCAAATGGCATGAATATCCCTCAAACCCACTGATGGGGATAATGTTTTGAAAGAGCAAGTGGGCCCTTTAAATATTGTATTCTTCTGTGATACCAGTTTTACTGCTATTCCAGGCCTCCAGAAAAGCTAACTCTTATAATTTCTGTTTGTAAGTCATCATTAATTTAGCAAAATCTATTTGATTTATTCTTGAATATTTTGAATATCAAAGGATTTCCTCTATCCTTCTTCTGAGCCTACTTGGCCCTGGTGAATGTCTGTGCTTTCATTTATTATTAAATTAAAAGGCATAGGCAGTGACCTGGAATGGGAAGATGTTCCAGACCACTGGGAAACAACATACCAGCCTTCGCCTGGGACATCTGCATTCCTGTGAATGCTTCTTGCAAATGCATGTCCTGGGACAAGGTAATATGCACACATCTGATTTTGATGTTCGCTTTGCTTGCTGAAATCCCATTAAACAAATGAGCTGCATACTTTTTTTGCTGTTATTTTCTCACTGTCATGTTTAGACTCTACTTTCCCCTGCACTCGGACCCATCACTATTTTATGCCATGAACTGAAAGATCAGCAAAAAAGACAGTCCTTTCAAACCTCCTGTGTCATAAAGACAGAAATTGTTTCCAACTGGTCAGAACATTTTACCATCTTTTTTTTTTTTTTTTTTGGTGCCGTTTTCTATCCAGGAATCAAAGGTGGATCGAGGTCTTAGAGCTGACTTCATTTATAAGAAAATTTCCTATAGATAATGGGGTGCAAAATCTACCTTCTTGCAGTTCGATTGGCAGAACCAGCCGCTCTGAAATCCAAGCTTTTCGGCAGTTTGCAGGGGCACTGGGAACCTAAAAGCCAATTCTGAGGAAGCACTCATTCCTCTGAAAAAACAAACTCCCCCCAAGGTTTCCAGCCAAGAACTTCTGGGGAACCTCAGCTCCCCAGCAGGCTGGGAACATGGGGAGCTGAATTGGGCCTCCCATGTCCCAGCTGACAGCTCTAATTTCAGACCTGCTGATTATTCTGGGGTCTGGCTTTCTTTTTTGACACATAACATTTCAAAAAGTCTTAGTTTCAACTCAACGTGGATGAGGGAAATTTGTGGAAGCTTGAAAAAACTTGGCAGGATGGAAAAGCTTCTTTCTCACCCATCTAAAGTCTTCTGTTTTCTCCTGGATGAGAGTAGGAGTTTTCAAGCTTATCTAAATTTTCCCAGCGGAAGTGAAGACTCCTGCTCAGTGAAGTAGCTTGCTTCGCTCACTTATCTTTGTTGAGCCTTCAGAAGTGGCACACACACCTCCCTGAGCTGGATACTGCTCAGTGAGAGGGACAAATGCTGATATCCAGCATGGGGACTCCTATGTGCAATTCCTCCAGAAGCACTCCTTTACTCTGCCCTTTGAAATGTGTCTATGGCCAGTTTTTTAAAACAGCACCTTTCCTTATTCCAGCCCTGAGGAATCAATGCATCTGGCAGGAGACTGTAGCAACATTTCAGAGCCATTTGTGTGAGATACTGATGTCCAGACTCCTAATAGTTCTTACCAGCTGCTAAATAAGAACATATTTTCCAGTGATTCCTAATTTACCGAAGGAGTGTAGTGCTGCTCAAGCCATTTGGCAACTGGGCCCTTGTCCATATTTTTCAGTAGTTGGGTTGCAATGCAGGAAGCTGTTGGAGAATTAGTTTGAACTGGACACACACACAGATAACACTGCTAAAAAAGTGCTTCCTCTTCAAAGGATTTGTGTCTGCTATGCCTGTTTGCTTGACAGTTTGCAGCATGGACTTTCTCTGAGGAAGCCTCCTTCCAAGCCCAGTCTCTGTGTGGAAGCTGGCACTGAGTCCCTGCTGTGGGTGACTCAGTGGGGAGCATGTCCAGCTCTGTGTTCCCAAAAGCCAGATCCTTGCCTGCCAGCAGCATCCCAATTTCATTTCCCAATGAGAAAGGACTAACAGGATGGGCATCTGTCTCACCCTGATATTCGTCAGCAGCCTGAGAGCCACAGCTCCAGTGTGCAAATGCTCTGCTTGGAGCCGGGGCTGCAGCTCTGCTCCCCTGCGGCTCTGCCTCAGGGCACTGCCCCTGCAGCAGGGCATGTGAGCTCGGATGGGATTAGGCAGCACAGGTGGCACCACCTGCTGCAAAGCTGTCCTGCCCCAGCTCACCCCCCAGTGACACCCAGACGGGTCAGAGCCAGCTCAGTTGCTGAAGGGAAAGTGGCCAAGGGGACAATGGGCTCCTTGTAGCTGCTCAGCAGCATCACTGCCTTTGCCACTGGCTGGCGTTTGGCACAGCTTGCTGGGCTGGGTGCAAATGGGCGAGCGGTTTTGGCTGAGCCCCTTGGAAAGGTGTCAGGAAGAGCCAAAGGTTTGTGTTGATCTTTAACACAGAATGGGGCTTTCTCTTTGCCACGAGATCCACAGCAATGTGAACCCCTGCAGCCTGTGTCACAGCCAGTGCAGGTCAGGGGTTTACAGCTGCTTCTCTCCTTTATTCCTTACTGTGCTTTCCACTCATTTGGATGAAGTACCTTACTGGGCATGTTTTCTGGGGGGGAGCTCAAAACCTCCCTAGAGCCAAGGTGCTGCTACCTTTGCCTGCAGTCTAAGGATCTAATCCAGTGGAGTCAACTATTGATAAAGCCACCACTTTATGTCCCTGTCACTGTCATTGCTGAACACAAGACCTTTTTTGAGCAAGGGATCTGGGGTCCAGAGGGGTCCAGCATTCCGGACTCCAGGACTTTGGGTGACGCATCCAGAACCTGCAGCTCTACTGTCCTTAGCATCTTCTGTGTTGGCAGATGGAAATTGTGTGTGGCATTTTTATACAAATCCCACATGGAGTCCAATCCAAACTCTGTGAATCTCCCTACAAACCTCACCCCTCTGCACCCTCTCCCTGCATCCCTCAAGCATACCAGAGATGTAAGTCCCCAGACCAGACCCCCTGAACTGGCTGGCTGCATTGCCAGAATCTTGATATTCGAGGATTGCTCAGGGAGACTTTTGTTTTTTTTCTGATGCAGCTGCTTTGTATTTTTCACCAGGGCCCCAATATCTCATGCAGATGAATGCTGTATGCTCCATGGGCATGTGTTGCATGGCTTGGCTTTAATAGTCAATAAAGTGATTACAGAAATCAAAGTGATTATAGAAATCTATCCCATGCCACAGAGGTCACTACCACAGCCACCTCTTTTCACGAGCTTTGCCAGAAAGCCAGGTATCTGCAGACTGACCCCAAAGCAAAGCACAAAATCTTCTCTAGAACACCACTGCCCTAAGTTTTTAGGCCAATTATAATTTATTAGAACTGTGCCATCCTGCAGTGCCAAGATTACACATGGAAAATCAAGATTAAATTCTGCTTCTTGTGGAAGGGCCCCTTGATAATGCCAGGAGGAGGTCTGTAGGTGAAGTATGGAGTGCAAACAGCTGACAGCCCAGTTCAGCTCCAGGAAAGTGAGAAGCAGGACTGAAAAATTTACCTGTATTCATAGCTTCAAGCTTCCTCATTAATTAAAAGAAAGTTCAAGTGACTTCCACTCTACAGCCCCCAAATGATGAGACTTTTCTTGTTGTATCTTGTCCTCACACACTGTAGATATTATTTGTATATGTAGTTCAAAGAAAGCAAGGTTTTGAAGTTTTTGGAGGGCACTGTATGTTCATTTACAAACTCCAGAGGATCCTTAAGTGATGAATATTCATAGCAATGCCAAAGTCAGGAGGAGCAATTGGCACAATTTTTCAGAGTTCCTCCTTCAGACAGTTCACTTAGGATCAATTTGATTTCAGGTAAGCCAGTTGAGAAAAAAGAAACTGTGTTTCCTGCAAGTCCATTTCTAAATACAGGGACATTCTGATCTACGTATCTGTGTGAGTTAAGGGAAAGCTTCATCTTGTGGAGCTTCTGTTCAGTTTTCTTCATTTCCTGAGAGCACATCCTGCAACAAATGCTCAAAACCTAAAAGCCTGATGACATTAAAGTGCCTAGATTCATTTACTTCCCTGAATGTCATGTGGTGGGAAGACGAGACAGATTTTCTTGCCTCTGGCCTAGTCCCTCCTTTCTGATCTGGAGATGTCCGCACTGCTAAAGCATCTTGGCTTGGCATTTGCTTTATCTGTTGTTTGCACAGATACTGCTCTGAATAGTACTTTATTTTTTGTGGTACCAGATGGCTGGATATTAAAGGAAGAAAACACTAGTGGAAGAGACATTTGATTTCTCTGAAGAACAAAAAACAGAGCTCAGTGTTGACCTACAGCCTCCAGCTGTCTGGTGGAGTGGCTGCCCCAAGCTGCAGAATATCCATCCTTGCTGGAGCCAACCTCCCAGCATTCCCATGCATTCACACACTGCCATTCCCACTCCACAGCTTGGGTCACTTCAATGCTGATTCTTCAAATTACTCAACAGTACAAAATAATGAAAATTATAACAATGTTTTCAGCCCTTGATTGAGTTACTCAGATTCTACAGCTGGTGTGTACAGGTTCTTGTACTTGTGTGTGCTGTAGGGTTTTTAAGAGCGTCACTAAATTGACAAGTGCCAGTTAGGGAGGCAAGAGGAGGAAGAAAAGGCTTCTACTGTCACACACAGGTTTAATTGAACAGGAACAGTGCATGACTTTTAAATGATCATATTCTTAATACTGCATTGGCATATTAATGTATCTTTAATACAGTAAAGTTTAAAAAGATTCCTTAAAGCTCCAGCAATCCTTTTGCTGTCTTAAAATCACAGCTGACTTAGGAAAGGGAAACTTGAAGTTATGCATGTTAATTTGCATATATTATATGCATGTTAATATGCAATAAATTGCACACCTGATAACAATCAATTTTAAATTGTTAAGCATTAATACTTTTAAATGATCTTTTAGTATTTGATCTATTTTTCATCATTAATTGTTATTATTATACTTTAAAATTATCTATTTTTATTATTTATTTAATGAGAGCCTGGGAGTCTCTGAAATCAGCTGCCAACCCTTTCATATCTGAAGGACCTCACTAGGATCATATCCTTCATCAGAAGTAGCTACCCAGGAGTGAGCAACAGGCTGCTTATGCAAGCCCCAGCGGCTGAGGAGAGGTCAGTTTTCTCCTTTTACCAAGGGATGCAGACTCCAATCTTCAATGATGACAGCTCTTACAGCTGAGAAAGAAGCTGTGCCCCCCTAACTCCAGCTAAATGCATTTTTCCTTGCTAGCACTCTTGTGCAGTGGCCCAAGTAGGAAGGCTGGGAACAACCTTTCTCTCTCAGGACAGCTCAGGGAGTTTGCCTGAACTCGGAGGGGAGCAATCCTTGCCTGGCCCCCAGCCCCAGAAGCTGGAGTCAGAGCCCCTGTACTCCCCAGAGGAATGCAGGCATTGTTGGAGCAGGAGACGCGCCGCCCTGTCACCCCCTGTGCTCGACAGGAAAGGCAGCCCGACTGCAGCATCTCACACAGAGCATCATTCAGGGGGCTGCTCAGAGACTGAGGAATGAATCGAGCCGTTTGTGTGAAATATGTAGAAAAATGCCACATCTGTGGTCATGATTTGGGCTAGGATTGAGGCAGGCACTGAGCAGCACAGTCCAAGGGCACTGCTGGTCGCACCCTGAAGCACCGACAAGTACATTTGTAGACTTCTGTGCACAGAGCTGTGCATGCTGGGGATGAGTGTTGAGTGCGAGGTGCTAAAGTCTTATTTTGGATGCCTTCAGCCTCACATAGTTCTAGATGTACCTACAAAAAGCCCATTTACATCTGCAGAAATGCCTTTGTAATGACAAGAAGAGGCTGCCAGTGCTACACTAACGAGGCCCCAGGACCAGAGTGCTCTGTGTCTGAGGAAGGAGCCTGGGAGAGAGGACAGGAATGACACTCCCTGCCTTCCCTGGGATACTCCCAACAGGCAGAGAGAAAACAGAGTTGTCCAGCCTGTCTCCACCTGGCTGAACACACTTAATGGAGAGGGGACAGGGGCTACAAGTCCCTGCCCAGCACCACAGATAGGTCTCTTTTGTGACTTCCCCACCTCACCACCTAACACATCCCAAACCCCAAAGGTAATTGATAATTTCCTGTTCAAGCAACAGGACAAAACTGCTTACTTAGTGTTTGTGCGTGTGTGTGTTGCAGAGGGAAGGCTTGCTTTCATTATTTCTTTTCTACTGTTGGTATATCCACACTTGAGTTAGCTTCAAAGTGCTCCTGCCTGCTCCCTTGGATGACAGAGGCAACCACAAGTAGGACAGTAGGTGACAGTGGAATTGAGAAGTGACAGCGACGGTAGTTCTCTTGTATGGAGGTATCAGCCTATGCCCCACCTCAAAACTGCTTCCAGAAAGGAAAAAAGACTGGTTATTGGTCATGGGAGATGGTGTTCCCAAGGGAACAGAAGGGCCTTTATGCAAACTGGACCCACTTGGTGAGAATGTTTGATGTCTCCCTGGGGTTCAGGTTAAAGATGTGGAGATAATGAAGATAAATCTTCCCAAGCCTGGTACAGCCCTCAGATTTCTATTCATTGCTGATATTCCAGTTGGACAACAGTGAAGTTCCTACAAGAAGTCTGAGGTCAGTCAAGAGACTTCAGGGCCTTGGGATGACTGGTTAAAGGATCTGGAGCATAAATAGTGCTCCTCTCTGTCCTTCTGGTGGCAAGGAATGAGAGAAGAAACAGGAAGACCCTGCAGATCAATACCTTGCTTTGAGCCTGGTGTCAGGGGCAGAATTTTGGGTTTTTTGATGGTAGAATAATAAAATAATTTCAATTGGAAAAGACCCCTCAGATCATGGTGGCTATGCCCTGGCTTATCTCTAACAGGTCTGGTTTTCTCTCTTTTTCCCTTTAAGTCTAGTGCAAAGCTCTTTCTGTGAGCCCTGCTAATGCCAGCACAAAGATCCTTTTCCCTCTTTAAGGCAGATGGACCCTGCCTGTCACCAGCGGGGGACATCTCACTCCCTGAACTATTGAAGGAGAGGTGGGGTCAGGCTCTTCTCCCAGGTTACAAGTGACAGGACAACAGATAACACCAGGGGAGGTTTCGATTTGATATTGAAAAAGCTGTCCGCTGAAAGGGCTCTCAAGCACTGAAAGAGTGGTCAGGCATTGGAATAAGTTGCCCAGAGGGGTGTAGTCACAAGAGGTGTCTGGATGTGGCACCTGGGGACATGGTTTTGGGGTGGTTATGATGGTGCTGTTTGTGGTTGGAGTAGATGATTTTGAAGGTCTCTTCCACGTTGATGATCCTGTGGGATAATCCAGGATGAAACCCTACTTGCTGTCCAAGCAGCACTTGCCCAGAAGCACAGGCAGTAAATGCAGAGCACAGTGCTCAAAATTAAGGAGCTGCTGCAGACACGCTGATATATCCAGCAGCTAGTATGGGATAAATTCAGTGTAATGCCTTGTAAAAATCTGTTTGTCACTTCCAGATGCTTTTGCTTGTAGCTGGTTTCTGAGCTTGGGGGGCTCAGACGTAAGTAATTAACGTTCTGGCCCTGTTAATGTTCTACTTCCATTCTGATGAAGTGTCCCATTGTAAAGCAGACAACAATGAAAAGCATGCCCATTTTCAAATTGTTTAAATATATTAATCATACAGGCTAGGGTGGATTTTCATTAATCATTTTAAAAGTTGTGTATGGAGGGAGGGATTAACTGACAGAACTGTGCAATGTCACTGCCAAAAGCCTTAACTCTTTTAGTAACTGTGTATGAAATTAGGGAAAAAAAAAATCTTTAGCTTAGTGGCCAGACCAAAAGATATTTTTACAGCTGCCAAGGTTCTCACTGCAGATATAAACCAGAATCTAAAGGGATCCTCTGTAGGTGTGTGCTGCACTATGGCATCCTACTTCCAACAGCACTGGCATTAGTTTGGTTGGAGGCTGAGGGTGGAAGGGGAGGGCAAGGGCTTGGCAGCAGTTGCGCCCTGGCCAGTGCTTGTTGTACACCCAAACAAAATCACTTAGGGAGATGAGTTTCAGGCCACAAGTCACTGCTGTATTTGGAGTGAGTGTAATGTCTGTGTGGGGGATGGATTTGCTCCTGTGGCCCTCAGGGGTGAGGCTGGGCTGTGAGGAGATGCTGCTCCTGGGAGCAAATACAGAATCAGAACCACAGAATCACAGAATTAACTGGGTTGAAAAAGACCTTTGAGATCATCAAGTCCAACCTATGACCCAACCGCACCCTGTCACCCACTGACACCACCGAGTGCCACATCCCATCTTTTCTGCAGCACCTCCAGGGACAGTGACTCCACCGTCTCCTCAGGCAGCTCATTCAAATGCCCAATCACCTTTTCTGTGGAGAAATTCCTCCTGATGTCCAGCCTAAAACCTCCCCTGGTGCAGCTTAAGGCTGTGTCCTCTTGTCCTCCTGCCTGGGAGTCACTGTGGTCTCTCAGCATCTCCCACTCCTTCCCACCTCAGCCCAGGCAGTGCAGGGCCAGGTGAGCTCTTCTGCAGTAATCACCCCCTCTAGGCTGTGACATCATCTAAGGAGCCCCTTCAGCCCCCCACAGTGCCCCATGAAAAGCCTTTTGCTTTGTCAGAGAATGAGCAGACAGTCAGGAGCTCAGGATGAAGCTGAGTCTCAGCACTCAGCTGGTGGCTGCTGCAGCTACAGGTAAACACTGCAAAATTGCAACTCAGCACACAGAGAATTGCACTTGTGCTTTTGCCCTGTTTTCTTTTAAGTTCACTCAGTACTTCTATTGCATGAGCTCTGAAGGTCTAATGTCATAATTCGTAAGTACCATAATGCTGTTTCCACTTAACTTTAAAGTTTTCAGCAAATTTTGCAAATAAACAAATGACTTTATGACACGTATTAAATTCAAACTGGACAAGATGAAGACACCTGAGAAAAACAAAGTACAAAATAAAGGAATAGTCACAGTAAAATCACAGTAAATAAATTGTCAATCACAGTTCATAAATTGCAGATAATAAATCACAATTTATAAATCACATATTATAAATCTCAATTGCCCTTCAAATTCTCCCACACAGACTTCTGAATTTCTTTTCTGATGCTGATGGCCTAATCTATGTCCATGTTATTACTTGGCACTTGCAATAAATTCTTAAGACGAATGAAAAAAAATTAGTTTGTTCTATTAAATATGTTAGAAAATGTTGGGCAACAATTTGAAACATACCCTGTCAGATGAATGGAAATCAGATGCAACCATGTTTTCTTACAGACTGTTTTTTCCCACTTTTAACAAAAAAACTGCAAAGAAACATGAAATGAGTCTGGAAGTGCAACTAGTTTTATAACTTTTTCCTGGTGAACAGAATAAATCAGATTTGTTTCCCCTTCAGACTAAATCTGAAGCACATTTGAAAAATGAGCAAGAATCATATGTCTGAAATTTTCAAGGGACATTAAGGCTAACAGGCTAAATGTCTGCCTCAGAGATACTCTGGAGGATGACATTGGCTAAATGATGTCCAGCCTTTGAAAACCTGGATATGCTCCAGTTTGGGTCTTGGAGAAAAGGGCCTCGACGAGCCTCCAGTATCTGCATCTAGTGCTCAGCAGAGCATCTCGGGCTGGCTGAAAGATAGATGTAATTTGTGAGGATCTAAACCTAAGGCGGTAGCTCCTGCCCTTATTTGCACTGCTTCAAAGACTTCCTGTGAAGTCTGGGAGATCAAGGAAAAGGGAAAGGTCAAGGAGAAGGGAATGAACTGCCTCAGCCTGACCGGCCCTTTGGCCAGGATATCTGGGGAGGCAGCATGGGGGAGCTTTCATACCATTCTGCTCCCCAGCCTCGCGACCTTGGGCTCAGGAGAAGCTGGGATTGCCTCTGCCTTTGCCCACACCCTCAGCTGTGCCATCACATGGACCTGAGGGTTTGGGTGGCCACGTGCTGCTGCTGCTGGGCAGTTCCACTCTTTCCCTCCTACACACTGAAAAGGGAAATGTACTTGAAGGTTTTCCTCTTTTTTTTAACCTCCTTGACTGGAAGAGAGTACCCAGCTACTGAAAGAAAACATAGGGCAGGATGCAGGAGTAAGAAATAACTTAGATGGACTCAGGTCAAATTTCTGGAAACGGACACCTCTATCAATCTTCAAAGTGTGAATCAGGAAAAAAAATGTAATTTGTAGTCCATGCCACCCTTGGCTCTCTGCAGTCTATAAAGGGTGTTTTTAATCCCCAAAAGCCTCACTGCTGCTGGCAGTCCCAGCTCTGCTCCTGTTGCCAGGAGAAAAATGGGGGAGAAGATGTAAAGTGACTGAACAGAAATGGAAATTTTAGTGAAATACTCCATAAAACTATTAGCTAGAACACATTGTACAGATTCATCAAACACCTAAAATTCCCATCAGATTGGGTTTGACAGTGAGAGGGTCACCTTGAAGAGTGGCAGACTAAACAAGCTTTTTAAATCCTAAGAGAATTTTAGAAAGTATTATTTAGCCTTGGTGCAGACAAACAGGGTACAAAAAAGTCAGCTCTGCTCATGTCTGGATAGCCTTGTCTCCAAGAGTGCCCTGCTCCTGGCTCCCTTAAATGTCTTTGGACTGTGCTGTTCCTTGTTTCTATTTTGCTCCACAATTGCCCCCAAATTTAAAAGCATTTCAGATAAAACAGGAAAAACTGATTGGAAGGTTCTACCAAGTGTGCAAGTTCCAGCCTCCTGAAGTGAGACCAAGCCAAGAAACGTAATGGAAATTTTGGCTGCACTTGAAAATTATTATTGTCACAACTTCAAAACTACTCAACTGGTTTTCTGCATACCTTATCTGCTTTTAGCATTTCACCAGTATACTCAAAATCTATTGCCTGTATGTCCAACCATCACAATAAATTCACAATGTTGTTGTTGGCATCTAGGGCCCAGTTATGTATTTGCTTGCTTGCTTTTTGAAGCACAAGTAAGCCATGCCAGTTTTCCTGGTATTCTAACATCAACAGAAGGGACAATTTTGATCCAGTAACATTTGGTTGTGAGGGTCATGAAAAAGTAAAAAGCTGTGTTCAGGGGTGATAGGATGGAAATTACATGAATAATTTGCTGGTGTACAATTACAATAAAACATTGTTAAACAGCTTTGATGGAAAATGCAAGTCTGTTACTCCAATGGATTCTGTGGGAATAACAAAAGGCCTTTTTCTCAGATGGGGAAGGATCACCAGCATCCTTTCATCCAGAACACTGGCCCTCTAAACTAAACATACCTCTAGTCTAAAATTTTTTATGCAGCCATGGAAAATAATGGAAATGAAGGTGCATGCCCAAAATCCCTGTCCTGCCCTGGGAAAGCATTTTAAGAAATCTCACTATCCATGGGCAACACTTACTGTAATCCTGTCATAAAACAGGTGAAAGCTGAGCTTATGATAACCCCAGATGTGCCAGTTCTCCTGAAAAGAAAATGCAAGAGAAGGCATGTTCTGTTTCCATTAGGCTGGAAAGGACAAGAGTGAATTGTCCTGTACAGAGCTGTGCTCCATATGGTACCCAAACTAGTTCACTCAAAGCCAGTGTGGCTCTCTCTGCCCTTTTCTGTCACTGATCGTCCCTTTTGGTCCTCCTTAAATGACCAAGTAAATCAGTCAGCGTGTTCTCAATCCATGAGATTTTGAAGTCCATTTGGAATCCATGAGTTTCCCTTCCATAAGGTGAAGAGATAGAGCTGTTGAGGTCAGCTGGGCTGCATTTATTTTGCTATTTTGTATTTTATTTTATTGAAGGAGGGCTAGCACAGGGTGGGGGGCTATTCTGCAAGCAGAGGATGAGGCAGCACCAGCCCATCAGCTCTGGTGGTGTTTTGTGCCATCAGAGGGAAGCCAGCAGGCTCTTGTTCCCATTTGGCCTTAGGAAGAAGGGTTTGCTCACCCCCAATTTTTGCCAGCTGGGGAGGCACTGAGCCAACAGATGTTTGGGAGGGGAAGCAGGAGGCAAGCAGCTTTTGGGAGGGGATTTGGGCTGCCAGGCATTGCTGTTTGTGTTTCTATTTCTGTTTTTAGTTCTGATTTGAAATAAAACACATGATTACGCCTCTGAAAACTGTTGCATTTTCTAAGGCAGCCCAGTAACACAGCCTATGATCTCATGGCAGCAAAGTCTGGGGGCAGAGGTAAGAACAAAAAGGCAGAGGAAGACAGGCTGTGGTGTCAGCAGCTCTATGTGCTGGCAGGAGCAAATCTCTGCATGAAAGCAAAGCTAGGAAAACATCCATCTGATAGCCTTTCCAAACTGTAGCTTGACTCAGCCACAGCTCTGCTTTTCAAGCTCAGCTCCTTTGTTTCAGTCCTACTACAGCTTGTTTTTCAGACCAACGATTTGCTGCAGGAATTTTGCTTTTAATTTCCCAGGCTCCAGCTGGAGCTTATTACATGTGATTTTCCAGAGCAGTATTTTATATCAGCACCGATAATGGCTCACCTGTAAACACCCTCTCTAACGAGCACCTTAGGGCGCCCCTGGCCATGGTTGGCACGGGGGGATGCTGGGTAACAAGTTTAAGCCCCAGCTTTCTTCGGTGTGTTTTTTCCCCGCCTCCTAATCTCTCCTGACAAAATGTTGAAAGTTATTACTTAGCTGCATAAAGAAAACCATCTGTCAATTATTCACCTGCTCACATGTGGGACCAGGTACCCAGAAGCTGTTAATGCAAGCCAAGGCAACCACTACCCAACTTCTGAGAAAGAAAAAAAAAATCAACTTTTAGTCCTCTGATTCAATAATCTACCTAGAGTAAATCAGTAAAAAATCTGGTCTCCCTCAGAGAACAACTGAGGCTCCTCCAAATACAATTTTTGACATCTAAGTCACAGCTGAGGAGCCCTTCAGATTCTTTTGAGCACATTTGGAAAATGAGACTTTTAGCAGCTGTAAATAGGTGTTTAAGTGCACATCTTGTTTGTGCTCATTGGGGAAGTTTATCCTCATGTCATGTAGTAAAAATGCAACACCCCAGTTCTAGAATACTCCTGTCAGAAATGACAAAATTTACTGCTTCTCCAGTTTCTCTGTCATGGAAACTGGACTTTTCAGAAGCACTTGGTGTATGCTGGAGTCTGGTCCTGTCACTGTGAGTTTAATGGTTTCAGCTGAGCTAGGCCCTGAATAGAGGGTTTTGCCTATGTGTGCCTTGACTAAAATGCCCATTTTTTTGTCTTACATCCTGCGAATAACAGGAAATTGTACCAAAGGTTTTGTGAGACTGCTCTAAAAGACCATCTAGGAAAAAAAGTCACTCTTGAAGAAACTCAACGACCTGTAGGCAGACATTTGCTAATGTTGCTCCACAGTAGATATTTTTCTGCTGTGGATGGCAGAATCACTTGAGGTCTGTGGATTACTTATTGGCCTCTCCAGAGCTTAAAAGGAGAAAACCAGGACTTCTTGTTTTGGCCTTGTATGCTTGAGTTTGCTGTAGCATAGTCTTCAGTGGACACTGCCCCCCATGGTCCATAGAACAGGGGAGAAGCCTGAAAGCCAGCATTTAGGAGAATTCTTGCTTAAAACTAAAATATATCTTTTGGTAAACAAAGATTCTGCCATTTAAAAATCTGGCTCGTGTTGTTAATGTTTTCATTGTTCTTAAAATCTTTTTTTCTTCTGGTGATCTCCAAAGAGAGGCTGGGAGTTCCGGAACAGAGTGGTCTAGATGGGTTTTCACTGACACCCTGAATCCAAGGTGGGTAAAGTTGGCTGGGTTGGTGGGGATACCTCAGCTGAGATTTACCAAAAAAGCCTAATTCCCAAAGAATTGATTCTGTATACCAGCAGCAATATTGCCAGACCTGGGGAGGGTTAAAATACTTGCTAATAGATAATACCAGGCATATGTTACTCACTTCCCTGTAAAAGGACTGAAAGCTTCAGGAAGATGTTTTTCCTCCAAGTCTCCAAACTGGATAGAATAATAGATTAGTTTCCTTGAATTATACACTCACAAATCATAGCAGTTATAACACAAACTCTGAGAAATAACGTGCTAAAGATTTTGTAGAAGATAAACTGGGATTGCATTTGCTGTAAATAGCCAGCATTCATGGAACAGTGTGTCAGCTACTGGAATAACTGTGCCTTAACTTTGCAGATGATCTGCTATTTGTGCATGCTCCATCTTTTCAAGAATAAAAAGAAGAGGAAAACAAAGCACACTCTGTAACCAGGTGTTGATTACAGTGAGCTCAGTCAGCTCGGTGCCGAGCATTTTCAGAAATCCCAGGCAGTGGATGCTAAACTACTTGTTGTGCTTGCTGGATAGGAAAAATGTGGAATCTATAGAAGCCAGAAGCAAAATGGCCAGCTTAAGGCAGCATTATCAGCAGCTGTTTTTTGGTCTGAAATAGAAAGTGCTTTTTAAGGAGGTCTGTTGGGAATACTCCTACGACTAAGTGAGCCCACAGCAGCGTGCTGCTGATGACTAAGTAAATGGAGATGGAGCAGGGTTGAATGGTTCCCAAAGGAGTTGCCATATTTCTTTCCAGGATTTCTTGGACAGGAGAATATGTCTGAGCTGTTTGTGATGCCTTCATAATAAGTATGGTCCTTGTGAGACCTGGTATGCATGTGCTGCTCCACCGTTTTGGTGTCTGCAGTGTTTTCAAGGCACTGAGAATGCCCTGGGCTGTCCCTGCATCCAGCTCCCAGAGCCCAGGGCCAGCCCTGATCAGCCCTGCTGTGAAAAGCAGCATGGGGCTGGCTCTATTTGGGCCAGCTCTTGTTCTCCCAGACAATGCATGGGTATGGAAACACTTGTGTTGGGACGTGCAAAAGGATGAGTGGGAACTGAGCTGGGCCTGTTGTATGCAAAAGTCGCAAAAATTTGCATAAAGGATATTTCAGGATTTATATCTTTCTCTCAGCAATATTTGAACAATTTTGCCAGCATCCAGTGTTCCTGTTGCATACAAGATGCTGCGCAGTCAGCAATGACGAAATCACTGCTTTGCTACAACTTCAGTATAAACTCAATTTATAGCTCACAGTCCAAGGATGCTGAGACCTAGCTATGTATAACAGTGTGTTCTAGGTCCTCCTCTCTTTAGTTCTTAAAACCACCTCTTCCATTCGGGACATGCTTTTTCTGACCACATTTCCTTGTCACTTTACAAGTTTTCTTTCATAATACTTTGTTTTTACCTGCGGTAGGAGAAGACTGACAGCACAGAGGACAACTGTCAGGGGCACATATGCTGCAGATGCCATTAGAGGCAAGTCAGCCCTTTCAAAGACATTTTTAAAATATCATCTCCACAGCCGGTGTGGCCATTTGTTAAAGACAAATGGCACTTGGGGAGCCTGGAAACCAGGGTCAGCCATTAGGTGGATCTAAAATATGTGTCATCTGTTTAGTGTTGTATCCCCTTACACGCTGCCTTTTCTCAGAAGGCTGGTCCCTTGAGGCTGGGGAGATCAGAGGAAAACAGGAGACCCATCTGCAACCTGGTGGTGAGCCAGTCATCATCAGATTATCTCTGCTGAGGGTGAGAGCCACGGGCTGAGTGCATCTGTGGCAATGACAGCACCAGTGCCACAGCCATGGCAAGGACCAGATAATGTGACCTCTGGGGAGGGTGGCTTCTGCACGCAGACAGAAAAAGAAGGGTGGGATTATTGGGTGAGTCCCCCTGCAGTACTTGGCATGGGCATAAAATCAGTGGGCTCAGCCTGGCCCTGCGGTTTCCTTTCTTTCTGGGCAGGGATCTGCACAAGCCGGACGAGCTGCTGGGTGGATGAGATTTGCAACCGCTTTATTTTCCCTGGGCTAAAAATACTCTGCAAACTTGGGTTTTATTTTCCATTCCTAACAGCTGAGCCCCGGTCTGGAGGGAATGAATGTGTTATCCCACTGTGAAAACATCTAAACAGGTGGAAAGGACAAGGGAGGGTAGAGAGGGAGGAGAGTCTGGTTTTAGAGAGAAATCCTGTTCCTTTCTAAAAACAGACTGATGGCCCTGTAGGTAATTTTAAATGAAAACTTGTATTCACCATGTCATCTATTTTCTTATATGAAAGAGCCTTGTGTTGGAAAACACCAGGAGGAAAATGGTTACAGAGACCCTGTTAGAGGAAAGAGAAAATTGTGGGCACTCTGCTGCTCTTTCAGTCAGACCCAAACATTCTGCCAAAACCCCTCATTTTTCACCTGTAACTTCTGTTATGCCAGCTGGACTCTCCCATTCAGCTTTACCAAAGGGCTTTCTTTTATCTTCTTCTGAGAAAGCTCTTTATGAAAACTATCCTGGCTCTGTGACTACCCTGTTGAGGTATCCCAGTGCTGCCTGGTGGTACTGTTTCTGTGGCCACCCCCATGCCTCAGCACAGAAAAGGCCATCAAAACAGGCTGAATTGTGCTAAATGTTATGTTTCCTATTTTTTTCAGTATGGAAATATTTTCCGCTAAGAAGCGTGATCCTGCCTGGTAGAGTCTCCCTTCATCCAAATCCTTTCTGGATTGCAAGTAAGTCTGCAAAGGCAAGGGCTAATGCACTAATCCATTCTGGTACTGTATGTCTTTATAGGAGCTTTTCAGAAGAGAAAAATAAGAATAAGAGTCCAGAGACTTGTGCTATACAGAATGTAATCAATAAAGTTATTCAAAGTTTTACACAAAAGCACTCACATGGATCATTAGGGCAGAAACTTTAATCCACTGAGGTTTAGAAATGAGGAATTTCTTAAGTAGCACCTGAGTTTTTTTTTCTTCTACAAGTCTTTGGGGCTTTGTGGATTGTAAACCCTGTGAAAACATGTTCTTTTTTCAAATAAACATTGTGAAGGAAAAATGAAAAGAGGAGGGATTGTGCGACACGATGCTCCTGTGGTAACTTCTGCCACTGTTATCATTTGTGTGGCCTCTTTGGTCCAAGGCAGAGCAAAGTCTGGGAGGTGTGGCATGTGGGAACAATGGAATAAATTAATGAAAAGGCACATCTAGCTGCTACACTCTACTCAGCAAGGCTGTTGTACCTAAAGCTGTGTGTTTATTGCACATATTTTATTTGCGATGTTGTTGGCTTCAGACTGAAAGTGTGTTTGAGTTGTCTCTCTCAGGCCTCCAGAGCAGGTCTGGTGGAGATGTGAGGGCTCTCCCCTCCACCAGGAGATCTGTGGCCCTTACAGTGAAAATTTAGGAATCCTGCTGCTGCTGGATGAGTCTGGGCACATTACTCAGAGGTGCCACGAATGGCCACATCAACTAAGGACTTGCGTGCTTGTTAGTTTTATGGGTAAGACTAAGAATAAGTTAATTTTAGGGCTGTCAGAGGCTCATGGCTGGGAATAGCTGATTTAGGCTTGTTTGAGGGGCCATGTCTGCTTGAGGGTAAAGGAGAACATGTGGGAGAGCTCCTCAGAGATTTCTTCTGCTTGGTATAAGCCACTGGAGCAAAAGCTACGTAGAGTTTGTTATTATTCATTCAGACTCCAAAACACTAATGGCCATTACAATGCACTCAATAAGAGAGAGAAAGAGAGAGAGAGAGAGAGAGAAGAAATAAAAAAAAAGGAAAAAAAAAAAAGCAGAGCAAAAAGAACTGGTTGGATCATCACCAACAGAAAGATTTTTACTTGATCCTGGTTACAAATCATCACAGTTCTGAAAAACTGAAATGAAATGTTTCTAAAACAACTGAAAATGTTGTGATGTGGGCACTGGTGTTCCAGAGAGCACCCATGAATTGGAAATGCAGCCTGGCCAAAGTCAAACAGACCAGAAGCAAGTGCCTGAGAGGGCAGAATACAGAAAGATGACTGAAGGAAGAAAACATGAGCAGGGGAAAATTATTTTGCTGCCTGATTGCTGGTTTCAAGGTTAAAGAGAAAAGATTAAATCAAAGTAGCCATTAATTCTAACTATTCAACCTAACTTAGTTTGCTAATGCTGCAAAACCACTGGTTCACTTTTATCTAAAATTGCAAAAGCGTAATTCAAAGCCTGTTCAAAGAGAATAACGAGATAGGGTGGAAGACCATTACCTAAAACCCAGTTACAATTATACGTTATCTGTATGGACTCAAGTTTTTATTAGCTTGCATTTGCCCTCGAGGGCATCAGACAAAGGCCCTCTATTTGTCAGGCTCTGGAGGAGTGCTAAACCCTGGCCCTTTGGACAGGGTTGAGGGCAGGACTCCATCTCTGTCCCAGGGTTTCCTGGAGGGATGTAAGCATGTGTGCCTTATCCTGCGCATGTCCTGCACCAGTCATCTGCAAACACATGGCTGCATTCCCCTGAGGTTTGGACTGCAGCAGGAGCCCTGGCTTGGCTAAAAGACTTGCAATCTTATCCCAGGCAAATGACTAAAATTGATTTATTTTTCAGCTGAGGAAGATTTCTGGACAGAAAACTGGATTCAGACCTTGGGGAAGTAGGAGGGGGGTTGGTTAAATACCCCTTGCTCTTGTCTGCTGGTGGCTGCCTGATAATCTTGTCTGAGTTGTGGTCAGAATATGGCTCATGTAGAGACAGAGGAGGTATGTTAAATCCAAGTAAGTTCATGATACACTGGTCAGTTGGGAGCAGCCAATTCTTAATTTGCCCATAAGAAGCCCAGTCCCTCCCTTAGCAGCTGTGATTTAGCAACAGGATACTGTTTCGCAGTCTTAGATTAGTCTGTCTTTGAGTACAAAATTAATTCCTTACATAACTCAGCTATAAAATTAATGGATTGATTGATACTGATGATTTGATGTTATTCTATTAAGTGTTTTTGCCAAGACGGAAAAATGTGTCATGGTATGTTTATTTGTGTGCTGCAGATCATGACTGAAAGAGTTGATTGAATTGTTTTTCATTTAAAAAAAAAAAAAAGGGAGAAAATAATATCTTGGCTGTCAGTAGTCTTTTGTATCTTTATTGTCTGATTCTTTATGGCCTTTACTGGCTTCAGTGGACTTTGGATCAGACAGTTGCTAATTCATCTTCAAATCTTTACACAAATGACAACGGCAAATTCACCATGTGTGCAAATTCCTTTATCTTCTGGGAAAATGTGAAGTTTACATCATAAACCGGAGGCCTACGGTAAGTTCTGAGGCCACTTCTGTCACCCTTATAGAAGGATCATTTATCAGCCATCTGATGTGTTTCCTTGCCAAACTGCCAGTCTGAGGAAAAGGAGGTTTGTGTGTGATGCTGTGTGTGATGTCAGGTAGCTGTGGGTGAAGAGAGATTTTAGCAGACACATTTTTAAATAAAGAAACATCCAAGAGGTTGCCTAGCAGAGAATGGTGGCTAAAAGCAAAGGTAAAGGATTGTCAGAGATGGAAAAACTGTTACTTCAGTGTGTGGTGGTAACATACCCCATGTGAGCAAGAAGTTCAAGGTCCCCCTTAAAGTGTTTAGGACATGAGTGATGCAGGGGTAGAGCACAGAAGGAGACAAAAACTCTCTGCAAGTCTTCTAAGACTTGAAGACAGGTCGGGAAGGAGCCTCTTGCCGAAAGAGATTTTAAGAAAGTGGAGAAGCCACTGCTGTAGTGTGGATTTGGATCCAGGCAAAGCTTAACATCTGTGGTGAATAAGGACAACTCCTTTGGCAGGTGACACAGAATGGTGTGACTGTCCTGTCACCATGCTGAGCTGAAATCCCACATGATCTGGCTGATGTGATCAAATTAATGTTTCTTCCACTTGACTGCAGCTTCTCTGAAAGTATCAAGCCCCAGTCTCTGGGGTGAATGTACAATTTTGCTCCTCATTATTACAGATTATTGTATTTCCTGTGCCAGTCACTGGAAACCTGCCTGAAAAGACATAGATCCCCGTGGAGCAGCAGCCAGAACCTGGATCCCAAAGCATCCCTGAAAGGGCTGCATGATAGTAAGTGCTGGGTCATTCTGAAGCACTTCCAAGCCATGACTGTTATTTTTCTCTGCTAAAAACCGTTAAAAAACTCCGAGGAGTAAAACAAATAACAGGATGAAAGTCTGATCTTTGTCAGAGATCCAGACACTGACTGCATTGTAGTTTCAGCAGCGGGCATGTGGCTGACTTAAAATCAAGGACGCAAAATAATATAGGACCACTCAATGTGACCATTAAAAACAGGGATTTAACCCTTTTTCAGCCCATCCAGCTTGGAGTTTTCCAGTTGCAACTTGGAGTGAACAGTGGCTGTATATTTTGTAAAGGAGGAGCTGGTTTTTTTTCTTTTATTTTTTTTTTTTTTAAAGAGCATTCAGATCAGTTGAGTTTGAGCCAATGCTGAAAACAGAGCTACCAAATTTATCATTGACCAGAAGATTTGTATGGGGCCAAAGGAGGTTGGTACAGAGAGATTAGAAGCAGATTATCAGCATGCTTTTAGCTTTATCTGTTTCTAGAAGCAAATACTTAGCCTCAGACACAACCTCATCTTAAAATAAGTTCTGAAATATAAATTATGGGTGTAAAAAGACTGATAAAAGTTTTAGAAACTGTTATTTTTGCCAGAAGAAATTAATTCCCCAAGGACTTAATTTCAATCAATGTGGTTCCCGTAGCTCTGCTATGAAAAGCCACTTTCAAGAAACTCATTTAGTTCCTTCTTTCAAATCCTCCCTGCAGCCTGCCTGGAAAAGAGGGGGAAAAAAGAAACAGTTCTGATGACAGAAATGGAGTCATGCAACTTCTGGAGCTTTGTTACGAAATGGAGAAAATTGCTTGTAATGCTTTTTCTTTTATTTTCTTTTCTTTT
>VWZN01002775.1:738068-800075 GCA_013396955.1 Regulus satrapa
CCCTTTTTAAAAATCTACATCCACATTCTAGCCTTGTATTTATTTCCAACAATATTTATCTCTACAGATTTGGGTCAAAGTTAGCAATAGTTCTGGGACAAGAAAGTAACTATATTTAAGAAATCAGTTTTGACAGAAAAAAAAATCATATATTTTTCTCCTTTTGTTCAGGTCAAAGTTTCTCTGGCCTCTAGATAGCCCAAACTGCAAATGTATCTGTCTGCATCACTGTAAGTAAACAAACTTCCCCCAGGAAGAAGAAGAATATTTATTTGTGCTACAAAATGCTTAATGGATCTCCTACTGAAGGACATGTTCCTTACTGTGTACCTTCCCAGCTGCATTAATTACAAGTAGTAGGTTCAGGTAAAGGCAGGGGATTCACATGATGTGCCAATGTAAAAGGTACCTCATAGAGGACAAAAGAAAAAAAAACAAACCAGAATTTGAAAATATTTTTCCATAGGTCTCTTTTCTCCCTACAGAATCAATGAAGATGTTACACTGACATTTATTTGTAAAAAGATGTATTGACATGGTCTTAACGCTGGGATGATTTCATATTCATATACCAGTGCAGATTACCAGACTGAAGGAAAAATATGTGAAGTTGTGCTGGTTTCAGATAGAACCCAGCCCACAGAAGTAATTGCCCAATCAGAAAAAGTCTACGTCTCTGTGAGCTACACATTTTAAAAATCGGGAACCCGGAAAGGAGGCTCTCTTTCCTTCTGGTGAAGCTCGAGGTAACACGCTATCTCCGCCGCACCTGGGCTGGGCCAGTCCGCCGCGTGGCCGGGGGTTGGGCCCAGCCCGGTTGGGTCTTTTTCTTTGCACACCCTGAGCTGGCCAGCATGGGCCGACAGGGCCCAGAGCCCCTGGCATGGGTCGGCAGGCCCCGAGCTCCGGCATGGGCCTGGAGGGCTCGCACTGGCCGAGCTGAGTTCTGTTTCTCTTTGTATTCCTGAGAAGGCCTAGGACTAATAATGCTACTTCTATTGGACATTACTGAGCTGGGGGAAGGAATGGACTACCGCAGCCACATGCTAGCTGTTCCTCTCAGCTTAGCTCTCATAAAGGATTGTAAGCAGAGACTGCAAAGCAGCCCAGTAATATGGGCAAAGACTGGCAGCAGCTTGTGAACTGAAGATAACCTGAGCCCAGCCTCGATGCTGCGTTCTTCGATACTTTAGCCTAGCCTTCAACTTAGATTCCAGTGTTCTACTGTGTTTTAATTCTGTTTGCCTGTGAGAGATTTAACTTTTTAAGACCCAGATTGAGATCTGCAGACATCGATCTTCTCCTGAGTAGAAGAAAACAGAGACTGGCAAAGGACAATGTAGAGGAACAGCATGGAAACATGAAAGAAAAAGTTGTTGTTTTTGTTGGAGNAGGGTTTCATTCTGATTTCCATAAACCAGTTTAATTTGTCAATAAAGTTTTTCTTTGTTCTTCTGAAGTTTTAGGCCTGTTTTGCTCTTTATCCTGGTCCTATCTCGCAGCAAGGAATAAGGGGGTAGTTCTGGCAAGTGCACAGACATTTTATATACCACTGAAACCAGCACATTTTTGGTGCGTTGGCCAGGAAATTAATGTTAGCAAACAAAAAGAAACAAACCTCTGCACAAGATAAAGGTTATGCCTGATTACAGACTCAAACTGCTAGAGAAGTTTCAACTCAAGTTTGAGATCTAGAAGGGGAAGTGTGAACGGGTGAAATCTGAATAATTGTAGAGGCAAATATGTCCTGTTCTCAAATCCCACTTAGTTCCACTTGATTGTTTTTTTTTTTTTTTTTGGTCTTTTTTACCACACACCCATACCACTTGCCACCTCTGCTCACGATGTGATCACCTCTGAGTGATCAACTAAGTAAATTTTCTTGCTAGGTAAGGATGCAGATTATGTTTGAGCCTTTATAGAAGTCTACTTTGGTGACTTTGATTTGATGACCCTTTTAGAAGCAAATATTGAAGTGGGAATCTCAGGAGACAGGATTTGGTGGCAGCACTAATGCCAGATATTCCAAGCCTGCACTCTGCTGTTCCTACACCCTGAACTGTGCCAGGAAAAATCTTGCATGTGAAAAAGGCCAGGGAATTTGATAGATCTTCCCAAACCCAAGTTGTTTTATTTTTTCATAATTTTAAAATAAGGGAATTTATTCTTGTAGATGCAGGAATGACAACTGTTACACTGGAAAACATGAAGCCACATCACTGCTGAGCAGTCTCTACTCTGTGATGTAGACATGACATTGCAGAAAATTTCATTTAATATCTGTGTTATGTCCTGATGTCCTGACCAACACCATAGCCACAAAAGATAAGCGAATATGCATCTTGTAAATGAGTCACCTTTAATGAAATACACAGACTGAATCTAACGTTTGGCTTAATCTTAAAATGAGCTCTGAATATTTCCATGCAACCAAACATATATGAGGGACCATGTTTTACTTATGATCCTAGGCAAAAAATGTATTAATACCACATTAATTTGGAGAAGATGATGCCAAATGGCTGGAACAGACTGCAGAATACATTAGAAGTTAGGAGGGCTATACATCCTGTATAGGGTGTGCAACAGGAAAAATTTAAAAAGAGAAAAGAAGGCTAAGTCTATAGCAGCATAGGTGAGCTTTATCAGTCATGCAGTGCATATGAGTAAAATATTGTTAATTAACAAGGGGGAAGATGTGCTTAAGGAGGAAGAAAGAAGAGTATGTCTAATATAGAAGCTGACACAGCCCACTCAGCAAGCATCCACCCTGCAAGCCTGAAGCAAATCGTAGTACTGCTGGTAAAAAGCCCCATGAGAATTTTCAGAGGTCTTGGTCTAAGAGATAAATCTAAGAAAGAAAATACAACAACACACTGCCTGTTCCATATAAGAATATCCAGGTCTATCTATACATAACCTCCTGTATCTGACAGCATCCAGGAAGAGACAGCTAGGAAACTAGCTTTTCCCTAGTTCATTTTCCTGATGAACTGTGGCCAAAGGTTGCAACCATGTTGTCAGAACACTTGATGACACTGGTTTTGTTAATTTGTCGGCATTACCATTTTGGACCTGTTTGTGCATCTTTAAACTAACCTACCAATGTGCATTCAGCGTGAGCCACAAACATGGAATTTCCTTCTATTAAGTTGGTAACTGCAATTCTCATTTGCTGCCCTTTATTTCTTCCAGTGCAACTGGAAGGAGGGAATGCCCACTGCTCTTTCTTCTCCCGCATGTTATATTTGCTCTGATGGGCACTCTCCAGTGACTCTTTTCCAGCCTGAAAAATCCTGGTCTCCTCAATCTAAAATTGTACAGAAACTTCACATGCTTCTGACCATTCCTGCTCCCCAGGCACCCCTCCTTTCTAGTCCTGTCATAGCCTTTCTGGAGCTGCACACAGAGATCCACAGTGTGGGGTCACCAGGGATTTATGCTGCAGTAAAATGCAATATACCTTCTCCTCAGTTTTAATTTCTCTCCCAGTAACTCCCAAATGCTCTTTCCACTGCTGGCCTCAGGGAACTGTAGGAAAGGACTCCAAGATCTGTTCTTTTTGAGTGCTACCTGCCCGTGCAGGGACTTCCCAGTAGAGAAATTCTTAGGTTCTTTCTCCTCTTATTATCTATTCCTTTGCATTTACTGACTCTGACCTCTATTTTATTTTTTTTTAAACCACTCGGTTGGCTGAAGCTCTTCACATTCATTACAGTTGTGATACCTTGAATAAATTTGTAGCAACAGAAAACTGCCATCAGCAAAATACTAAATACTTCTAAATGGTGGGCGTTGTCTGTCACATTAAGGGTGGGTTCAGTCAACCTCTACACAATGCAGAGAAGGAACAGATACACAAACCCCAAACATACTGGCTCAAGAACTTGTCTGCACTGTTGGAAAGGGGTTTGTCTGTTGTGCCTTAAGTCTGTGTGAAATGAAATCAGAACCATAAAAGAGCCAACGGTGCAAGTTACTTATATCAGAAGTGTCAGTGAACTCCAGGGATCTGTTTCTCTGCCTGCCACGAATGTTCAGAGGAGCCTGATGTCTACACAGCCCCCAGGGCTTTGGTCCATGCACTCAGAACTGCTGTCCCAAACTGAAGTTAATGAGGATTTATCGCCCCCAACAAAATAATCCTCCTTAATCTGTAAGCTGGTTGCTGGACTCTTGGTGTGCATTATCTATTGTGTCAGAAGATAAACCTTTAACTCCATAACTGTGGCAATCCTTCAGTGATCCCACTCACAAAACATGGCAGAGGAGCTGTGTGTGGTGTTTGCCTCTGATTCCTTTCTGCAGTCAAAGCACAGGAAAATTACTCTCAGTTGTTGAAGCAGCCCCCCTTTCTTATCTTCCTGACCACTGTTTGCAACATCTGTCAGTGCTTATTTAGGAGGGCCCCAAGATACAAAGAGCACCAGGACAATTACTCTGAGCTCTGTACTCCATTGTCAGGATGCTCTTGTCTTTGCTCGGAAAAAATATGTTTGATGAGAATAAGATAAAACCATGTGAATTTTTTTTATGGTTTAGAAAGTATATGTTGGCAAAGGCTTGTATCTAACAAATGCTGTTTCTTTTTTAACATAATGTCAAGGGAAAACCCCATCATAACTCTTTTTAACTATTGTAAGACAACAAACTGCTCTACCCAAATAACATATGGCATTTTTCTCATTTCAACCTGCACTATGTCTCTTTGGCAGCCTTCAAAATGTCCTCATAGTCACAGGGGGACAGCACTGACAGATACAGAGCTCAGGAAAGCTAAATGAAAATTTTCCAATCCTTTCAATGGGAATCTTGGCAGAAGAAGGAAAAGGATAAGACAGTGGAATTCCAGCTGATGGGGATAGATGATCCTTCTGCTACCACAGAAAGCCTAATGTATCTGCTGACAACTGTTGAAAGATGCATTTCCTTCATGGTTTTTATGTTGAATACTTGTATGTTTAGGGATGTTTCTGTTTTCAGGCCTACTTGGTGTTGAAAAAAAACAAAGGAAAGACAACTTCCGTCCCTTCCAAATGGAAAGAAAATTAAATGCAAAACTTTTATTTTCATTTTTGAAAGCAGATCATGGCAAATAGCAACTAAAAGCACAAATAGAAGCAAGCAATTACTGCTGAGCATCACAAAAACTCCAGTCCTGTAGGTATTTTTGTGGCATTTCTGGGACTACCTGCTGAAATAAGCACAGCTGACAGAGTTACACACCTGAAGCACATCTTCACATGGAAATAGCACAACCTGGGTCCTAATGCACATGTTTTCACAGAAGGTTCTAAGGCTTGACTAAATCCTGCTGAAGTTGATGGAAAGTCTCCAGGAGCCTGTAGGAATCAAATCAAAAGGGTGCACATTGTGCCTTCCACAATGTAAGTCTGCTTTAGCAAAGGTAACTTGGGTATCTGTCCCACTACAAAGCCATGCCCAGTGTGCCTTTGCTCTTTAAAAATCAGATTTTCCTTCTATCAGACCCAAAGCTCTTCCCTTCTTATAAACCCACATGAGGAAAAAAACCTGGAATTCACAACTTCATGCTGAAAACTGATGCAGAGCAGAAGAAGCAAAACTGCTCATAATTATGGTTGCTCAGTAGGCATAAAATAATTCCTCCTTGTCTCCTTCCTCCAACACTGATGAATTAAAGAGAAGGACAAACAGCACAATGTAGTTTACATGAAAATATTACCAGTTGAATAAAATATCTCAGAGACTAAACTACTTCACTTGCCCACGTTGATAATTGACTGTAAGGGAGACTTGCTCAGCATGTGGCCAGGGCAGATTTCTGCTCAGACTTGTCATCTTGGATGACTGTGAAAACCTTCTGTGTACCCTTTGTGACAGACTGGGATGTTTGAGAAACTGCTCTGCTCCTAAAATTAAAAAGGAAGCACTGCTTGTGCTTGTGAATGAGAATATAGAGGAAAAAATATAATTTCCATTAAGTAGAATACTCTGAAATATGCTGTCGATGTGCCCATAATAACTGTAGTAATCCTTCCTGATAGCCTTAAATGCCCCAGAATATATTTCACAGTTATAGCACGAGAAGTGCAATAATTTTGTGGAAGCAATGACAATTTTTAAATTTTACAAAATAATATCAAATGTGGAAGTAAACGATTGCATGGTTCTGTAGACATGCATGTGTAGAAAAAACATGCCAGGTTTTGAGAAATTAATTAAACAGTAATTTTACTAAGTGACTGGCTGAAATGGTAATTTTGCAAAATGACTGGAAATTTTAGTCATCCTATAGATGACTCATTTTGCACTGTGAATAGAGCTTACTGATGTGCTTGGAAGTGAATTTCATGCCCAAGAAAATGAAAGATTAACTAGCAATCACTACTCCCCGGATTCACTCCTTAGCACTTTGAACTCCTCAGTCCCAGCTCTACGATCCATCTGTCTCTCATCCTGAGCTGTCCCTCCCAGGGTAACTGTTGGCTTCCTGGGAAGATGGTTTATGTTGGATGGCTCCAAGGACCTCTAAGAACAGCTGCCTCAGGGCTGGGAGTGATACAGCTCTTTGGCTGCCTCTGCTAATCTGACCCAAATGGATCTGCAGCTTGAAAAATCAGCAGAATTCCCAAATGCCAAAAATTCTGCAACCAAACACAGAAGCAATCCCCAGGTTTATGGGAGTGTGTGGGTGTTGGAGCCTGGAGTGTGCGTGTGCACAGCCACAGCAAATCCACACCCACAGTGACTGCCATTAATCACCCTGGGAGGTCTACTCCTGGCTCATCAGGATGCACCCAAAGAGCAAATCCGTGGTTTTAGAGTGCATTAAATGACATTTAAACAAAAGGGTAATTGCACTTCTAGAGCCCCGACCACCACAGAATGGATTTCCTCTTCTATGGTCTTAAATAGGCTGAAGATGATGGCGTAGCTGTAAGCTGTGTGGGACAGGGATCATCTTCTTTGCACATGCACACAGCATGCAGGAAGTAGCTCATGACAAATGGCAGAGCCTTGGCTAACGCCTTTTCCAGGAGAAGGGGTCTTTATTCTTCAGGCTTTTCCACTTGCCCTCTCTCCAGCCATGACATCAGCTGAGCTCTCTTCTGCCAGCTTGTTTCCTTCATCCATTGATGGCATTATGAGGAAAATACAGAACATCTGGTGATCACTTGAGAATGTTCTTTCTAGAAGTTTTGCTTCTTTCTAGCAGGCTACTGAAAATGAATGTACACATCTGAAAATGAAAATGCACATTGGCATCACTGCAGAACTCTTCTGCAGCAGCCCAAAGGCACCAAGGCTACTTTAGTGGGGCAAAAATGCAAAGGGATGCTCTGAATCTTCCTTTATATGCAGGGTGTTAGGGCAGTTCTGCATTGCCCTAACTCTTCATCACTTTATTTTTCTGAAACTAGGTGGAAAGCTCTCACCAGAGCAGCAGAGCTGCCTGTGGGAATGGGCCATGGTTGATGGTAACAGGAGCCATCAAAGTGGTCATCTCTTTGGCTTGGAACACTTGTAGCTGGAAGAAGGTGTTTGCTTGCCATCTCAGTTGCTTTTTGTTTTATTACATGAGCCCAAACACCAGGAAAGTGACCTGTATATTTGTACCTATCTGGGAATAATAAATAATCCAAGGGAGTTTTATAAGAAAGACTGGAAGAGAATCTGAATACTTTCAGATGTGTGAACCTTATGTAATTTATGGCCCATAAACTCCACTTCTCAAATGAAATGACGGGTGATTGTCTCTTCTGTCAGACAGTCTCACTGCCCAGTTTTGTGTAAGAAATCCTCAAGGGGTCAGCTGGATGAGGGACCTTGAATCTCCCCTAACTGAGAACATCTTCATATATGGGAATCTCTCATGTGACTCCATCACCAGAGAGAAAAGAATCAGGCTTCAGGTGTAAATTCACAGATGTTTTCTTTCAACAGAAGATATCTGAGATTCCCCAAATAATTTCTCTCTTTTTGCTTAGTCCTTGGCTCCTTAGCCTGCATTTATGTTGCACTGAAGAAAAGTCCTTTTATTTTGAGACCAAGCTCCCTGGTACCCAGATCCTACCAGAATTGTGTTTTGCAGATCCTATCACTGTACTGAGTAAAAAAAAAGAAAAAAAAAAAAGGAAAAAATTGGAGAACCTCTACAACCAATATGCCATACAGAGAGGAAAATAATTAATCCTTAAGAGATCTGGTTTTGTTATGTAAACACAGGTATAACTTGGTGGTCTTTCTGAAGCAAACCTGTGTTTAAAATGTGTGAGACATTCAAAAGTGGAACATGAATGCTATAAAATGCTTCAAAAAATTTGTTTTCATGAAGAGGACAATATAGGGTTAGAGGAGATTGCCTTAATGAAAATGCAGTGGATAATACATCTCAAATATGAACAGAACCAAACCTTATCATCCATTAGGTTGGTCTAGGAACTGGACTTAGACAATCCTAGTGGGTCCATTCCAGCCCAGGATATTCTATGATTCTAAGAAATCCACTTATATTCTTTTCAGTTGGAATAATGTTTTAAAAGGTTATGCATCACCTCCACACAAACCCAACGGGCACACACACAAACACACGTGTACAGATTTGGGTAGAACAATAAATAAATAGGACATTAAATTTGCATATTTATATGTGAATTTCTGTGTGCAATGCAGAAGCTGCCAAACAAAGAGAACTTTTGTCTGCTGATGTTTGCACATTGACCTGGATAGGAAATAATGAAGATACAGCTGAAGCAGTAAAGGAGCAATTTCTTCAGAGCAAATTTACTCAACATCTAGAAAAATGAATAACACAACACCGAACAAACTGAAAACAGTCTCAACCTTTGTTGCTTCCCAATGGCCATGACACTACTTGGAAGCCTCCTGTGAAACACACACAAGGACTGGCATAATTTCCTGGGTTTGCTGCTTACTTTTTCCAGAAAAGGGACCTTCAGACCTGTGCACCTGGAGGACACCATATGCAGTAAAATAATAATAAAAAAAGGGAAACCACTCAGAAATACTTCTTTGCCTCCAACCCTTACAAGGCTTCTTTGGGGATGTAAAAGTTCTCTAATACCGAACAGATGTTAAGGTAACCCAAATACAATACCCAGAATCCTTTTTCCAGACTGTTATTTTATAATTTATCAAAATGTTTAAATGCTCCTTCACTCAGCTATTTAAAAAATATTATTAAATGAAAGTAAGACTCTTGAAAAGGCTTTGAGCTTTAATGCATTTCACAGAACACCCAGTCAGAGAGGAATGAAGGTGCAAAAACCCTGTCAAGGGCTCAGTGAATGGATAAAGTGAGGTGATGTGTGCTTTTAGAAGATTTTAGACAGTATAATTTCAAAATTAGGACTGCCTCCTTAAAGTCTTATCCAGGTAAGATGTTCATGGGATGAAAGGACAGATGCTCAGCTTGGGGTCCTTGAGGTCATCTTTTCAGCCTGGAAGTTTCTGTTTAGTAGACATGATTCTCTTCTTTAAATGCTAAATAGTAGTCTAAATCTAGCACAGTTTATGTTCTCACTTGTACACATATCAGTGTCCTTATGCATCTTGCATAAAAGCAGGGACAAAAGCATGAGTCCAAAACAAAGGGTCCATTCTGTGGCACCAACAAAATTAGCTAAAAGTTGATAGAGTTACTCATTTAACCCTGATTCAAAGGGAAATTAGAAACTCTAGAGAGGAATTCACTCAAACCCATATTCTGTACTTGAAAATTTGGAAGACTGGTGAGGAAGGAGCAAAGCCAAAACCTAGATGTGAGTCTGGCAAGTGGTACAAATCCCAACTCAAACCACTCAGGAGATTTGGACATTCAAGTTCTGCTTCCAAATTGGCTGCTGGGCCCTGAGCATATCTTGAATCTCGGGTGGATAAGTAAATCACAGCACCGAGAGGATTTATTTTTACCTTCTCTTACATGCACTGAGATTGTTTTTACATTCATTCAATTTTGATACCTGCCTTGCTTACAGGATTTACGAGGTCTGTTTCTTGGAAGCTTCTGTCACTCCATTGCTGTTTTCCTTCTAGCCAGCAGGGAATGCTGGTGTATGGAAGTAAGTCTCTCTCCCTGTCATAGGCAGAAATGTCTCTTCCTTAGTTAGGAAAGCATCTTCCCCATGCAATCTGGAACAGATTTGTTTCTGGAACAGAGCTGTTCAAACAAAAGGCCAAACTGGCTTTCAAAGGCACAGTACTCTTACCTTAGTCCACCGTGATTTGCTAGTGCTTCTAGCAACCTTAAATCAGGATGTCCTATTTTACCTATTTTTCCTATTTTAGTGCTTGCTACTAAGGCTTCAGCCAAGAAGGATCCTCATGCTGCAGTCATAGAAAGGCCAGCTTGTCTCCAGGCTGGAAGAAATTCTGATCCTTGAGTTGCCAGCCTCTCTTCTTATACAAGTGAACGGTCCAAAGATCTCTCAGAGCTTGATGGGGTATGACAAAAGCAAAAGTATTTATGTTCCATGGCTATTTTCCCTTGTCAGATCCAGTGAGGATAACATACAGATGTACTCTAAGCCTTTCAGTATTCTCAAGAGAGAAAGCCCCTTTGGCAGGCATCCTCATTTTTCAATAAACATAAGGTTTTTCTCAGTTTTGATTTATAGCACTGAACGTGTCTCTTTTCCATTCTGCAGTTGATGAAACTGAAAGCTGGAAGTCAATAGTGTCATAAAAAACCCCCAAAGCCTTGTTTCCACAACCTGCACGTATTCTATAAACTTTTGAAGCAGAGGATATTCGGTGGCAAATTTTCCAAAGTAACTGAGCTCCAAGATAAGTTTTCGTGGGAACAGTCCCTGCCTTGTGCTCCAAACCCACAATGCCCAAGGAATAAGTGGCTCCCCACTTACTGTGCCCCTTAAGAGTACCAAATGGAAATGTCTGCCAAATGAGGGAGGAAAGGAGGATGATCCCATTCTTGCTCTGCAATTGTAATTGCAATTGTAAACCTGCTGGGATGAATTGTTCGAGAGCAGCTCTTTAGAGAAGGATTTGGGACTATTGGATATTAATTGGCAACGTGCAGCCCAGAAATCCAGGGATGGATCCAAAGCAGTGAGGGCAGCTGGGGAGGGGAGGATTCTGTCCTGCTCAGGTGAGACCCCCTCTGCATGGCTACCTCCAGCCCTGGGGGCCCAGCACAGCAAGGACAGGAAGCGGCTGGGGTTAGGCCAGAGCAGGGACATAAAGATGATCAGAGGGATGGAGCAGCTCTGCTGTGAAGAAAAGCCAGGAGAATTGGAATTGATCATCCTGGAGAAGGGAAGCTCGAGGGTGACCTAACTGCGGCCTTTTAATAATTAAAGGAGGCTTATAAGGGAGATGGAGAGAGACTTTTTCTCAAGGGCTATAATCACAGAACCACAGGATCATGAATGCTGGAAAAGTCCAAGCTTTGACCAAGCACCACTTGGTCAATTCCACCACAGCACTGAGTTCAGTCATTCCTTGGACACCTCCAGGGATGGGAACTCCCTGACCTCCCTGGGCAGCCCCTTCTGACACCTGACCACCCTTTCTGTGAAGAAATTCTTCCTGATGTCCAACCTGAACCTCGCCTGGTGCAGCTTGAGACCATTTCCCCTTGTCCTGTCACTCCTCACATTGTCTGTGAAGGAAACCAAGGGGCACTGGGAGAGCAGTTTATGACAAGACAGAGCTCTTCATCAGTTTGTGACATAGGGCACCAGGATACACACTGTCTTGACTTTTCATTCCCTCCTTTCCTTCCCCTCTGAGCCTCCATCCTTTCAACAACCTTCCCTGGGACTTCTGGAGCACTTTCCCTGCCACAGCCAGCGGGGGAATGACTTTCCTAAGTGCAGGCTACCTTCCTTTCCTTTATGCAGGCTGCCCACCAGTGATGGGGGATCTGTAAATTCTAGATATGAAGGGTACCCAGGAGCTAAGGCTGGAGCTCCTCCTGCCACAGAGAAGCTCTTGAACCAAAAGAACAAAAAAAAAAAAAGTGGGTTGTTTTTCTTTTTTCTTTTCTTCCTCTTTTTTTTAAATGTTTTTTTAAAATTTCTCTCCCTGAATAGGCCACATTTGCACAGACAAGCAGTGACCCAGAAAGAACGCATTCATTGCTACTGCATATTGCTGTTTTTAAACACTAAGCTCCTATCCTGATAGAGGTAGCTAGGCAGAGATAATTCTAAATAGCAGTTGCTGTGAAACTGCAGCTTTAACTTTTACAACAGGATACTGTGGAAAGAGGTGTTATTTTTAGAGCCCTGCTTTATCTGGGAAATTTCAGCTTGCAGCTGAAATATTACTTTCATGATCCATACACATGGATTTTTATGAATGGTTCTTGAGGGATACTTTTTGCCTCCAAGCCAGTCTTTGGTGACATTTCAAGTTGTAATAGCAGCACTGTGAGGAGCAACCTGGCCCAAGAGTCCTTTAGATCCATGAGCATACATAGCAGATGTGCAGCATCTGTAGGCAGCTCTTCCACTCACCACAGTGTGCAGGCTCTGCACAGAATCTCATGGAGAAAGCTGCACAACCCCCAGGTCAGCTGGGATGTTTGGGCTGCTCCTTTGCTGTCCCACGGCTTCACTGAGCAGGGCAGAGCATTTGCCATGGCTGTGGAGAGAGTTCCTCTCAGAGATCACACGCCTCCCTGGTATAGCCGAAACACTGCAGAGGTTTTGCACCCCTCTGCCCTCAGGAAAATCAGCTTTATCCAACAGCTGAGCCCCCAGTGTCTGTCTCTCAGTGGGAAACACCTGAAAAATTCATTTTCTTTTATGCCAGGATATCAGCCCATGGTGTGATCTGCACACACCCACCAGAGCCACTCTGAGAGCCCCCTGTGTGGCTTCCAACAGTGACACTCTCCCTACTGCTTTTTTCTCTTGCCTCCTTTTTTCTTTGTTTACTTTCCAAGAATTGTCTGAAGTGTTTCCAGTCTGCCCTTATCCAGCTTCAGTTCTGATTTTTCTTTTCTTTCTCCTTTCTTTACGTGGTGGTTTTTTTTTTTTTTTTTTNTTGTGGCAGCTGAGCAGCAAATTCTGCTGACTTGCAGCATCCCTGGGGAGCTGATTCAGTCAGTCTCTGTCTGTGGGTCTCTTCAAAGGGCTCCAGCTCAGAGCTGCAGTAAACTGGTAGCTTGCTCTGCTTTAACTGCATCATGGAACGAGCTGAATGTCAGGGCAGGAGAGCTGGAGGGTGGGGAGCAGAGGGCTGGATTTCTGAGGGAAGTGGTGCAGGAGAGGAGGGGAAGTGCCTGAAAAATATTCTGTCAAAATCCACAGATATACTACAGGGAGACATCTGAGGTGGGAGTGCAATCTGAGAAGTATTGAGATTTTATGAATTTTATAATGAAATAGAGGAACTATAAAATTTTCTTTTTGGTTTACTTGAAATGTATCATTCTGCTTTTGGAAGTTTATTCCTTTAAGGCCCTTCTTCCCTTGCTTTTAATGAAATATTATTTGATTTTTTTTTAAAGGTCATCTTGGAATAAAATAAAGTTTAATTTCAGAATGGTTGAAACACAACATTTCAGCTTTCCATAAGCAATATAGTTTTGAAAATATTGAACTCTTCTTTCTCAATACTTTCAAAATCCTTCCCTCCTTACTTTTGCTGGGACAGATCCCTAAGTTTTTAAGTGGATTCATGAGCTGTTTTAATTTCTCCAGAACTCTGTGGTTGTATTTACTATCTGTGGAGCACTGGAGCCATGTGGTGATGTCAGCCCTCGTGTGGAAGAGCAGACTCATGGCTCAGCCATTCCCTGGGACTCAGGAGGCCTCAGCACAGCTTTTGGTCCTGCCAGTTGGCTTCACCCAAGGCCAAATTCTTGAAGGCACTTTGGCAAGCTGTTTTTTTATTTTAAAAGGTGCCCAAATAGGCTGGGTATCTAACACACACATTGACGTGATTTCCTGATAATTACAGCCAGCAAAAGCCCTGGGGTGATGCAGGGTGGCAGAGCTGCCCTTGCACTTCTTTGCTGGTTCTTGTTGTGCTCCCTTTAGGGTGAAAAGCCACCCAGAGAGGTCACCCAGAGATGCTGCTGGACTGTGAGTCTGGCACCAGATCCGTAAGAGACAAATCGAGTCCTTCCCTGATTGCCTCATTACATTAATTGCTACATGGCAAACTGGCAACCCAGTGCACTAATTAGGATGATAGCATAGGAAAAAACATTGAGTGGGGAAGGAATTACATAATTCAGAAATATTCTGCAGAAATGAATGCAAAGCAGAGCTCAGGAAAGGCTAGAATACCAGAGTTCTTTTTAGGCAAAACTTTGCTGTCCAGTCAGTTTCACTCGGAGTTACCTCCATTGTTAAGGACTTTAATAATGTTTTCTTGTTAATGACCATACCCAAGATGCTAAAAGCTCCCTCCTTCATAAATGAAATCACATCTTTCTTAAGGTAAGAACTTGAGTGAGAGTCTCCCACACCACAGGGAGATGCTGCACCAATTTTTCCCTCCTCCTCCCTCAATGTCAGGGCAGGAAGTGACCCAGAGATACCTTTGCCACCTCTGCTGGGGCAGATCTTGCTCTCTTGAGCTGAAATCCTTCCCTGCACCAAAGCTGCTGCCAATAACAAATTCCAAGGAAAGATCATGTTTATGGCAAGTCAGTGTTTTGTTGAGCAAAACATCTTTTGCTGAGCAATTCTTTATCTGCTCTTGTCTCATCACTGCCCAGCCCTGCCATCCTCTGGCTCTGCAGAGAGAAATATGGGCAGGCAATGAACTGTTTTTTTCCAGTTGCAACCCTGGCCTGCAGGTACCTGCATGGACTCACAGAGCTGCATCCTTCTAAGCTCCTGTTCTGCTGCAAAAAACCTTCAAGATGTGAATATTTTTTTGAAGTTCCCTGCAAAGAAGTGAAGAAGGGATGCTTGGAGGTTGTACCCTGTACACAGGAGGGCTGTTTTTCTTGAGAGCAAGTTCCTAAAATAAATGCCTCTGTGCATAGGCCCTGTGAAATTGTCATCCATAAGAAAGCCTCTTGGATCAGACACTTGTACAGACACATGTTTTCCTAGCTGGAACTGCATCTGTTTGCCCAGTTCTGTAAATCATAGACTTGCCAAGGTTGGAAGAGGTTTTTTTTTAAGATCATCAAGTTGAATCTCCAGCCTTGGATATGCATAAGGAGGTGTGTTAACCTTTCACAGACAGCCAGTTCTTACTTAAAAGGCTCAGAAACTCCCCTCTGGTAAAATGGATGTAAAAAATTGAGTGTCTCTGCTCTGACAGAGGAGTGGACCATGCTGTCTTACAGTGCAATTTTTAAAGTCAAAAAAGAATTGAGAGAAGAGGGCATGTATGAAAAACGGATTCTGACTGCTAGGGAATCATCTGCATGTGAACAATAAAAATAAGCAAGTACTGCTCCCTTTGGAACTGGGAGGTGCCAGCCTGAGGGTTGTTTGTGCATCAACTTGTCATGGTGGCTTTGCAAGTGTGTGCCTGCCTGTTTATTCATGGCTGCAGTGAGAGCAGCCTGCTTTCCACCCAGACTGTACTGTAAGCAAGAAATATAACCTGCAGATAAGTAGTGTTGTGGGGAGACGAAACAGCCATCAAAAAAATTGTGGGAACTTTGGTGTCTTTATAAAATGTGTTTTGATGGGGAAAGACAAGTACAACAACAAAGCCATCTTACTGGTAAAAGTAGTTAACATTTCTCCTAATTTCATTAACAGTTTAATTCTGAAAGGAAGAAAGGCTGGCATAGTTCATTTGGTAGTAATTAGAGGGGTGAAGTAATAGGTGACTAGGGTTTGCAAATCACTCAGGTTGTTTTGAGAAACCAGTGTACAAAAATATTTCTTTGCTTATGATTTGCTTTCTTAATAAAATAAAAAAAAAGCAAAGCAAATCTATTCCAGGTATGTTTCTTAGCTTAAATGAGGCTTATGATAAGAGCTGAAGTAGAAGAAAAAATCCTGGGGAACTAGAAATAATAATTTTGAAAATGTTTTACCCTGCCTTGAATTTATATTCAGACTTCACAAGCTCTTTTCAATGCATGTCTTCAGTTCCTCTTACCTCAACATGCTCTTCTCAAACACAGGCTTGTTAAGCTTACAAGGGGACAGGCAGTCACCCACTTAATGGTCTTCTGTAGTGTGGTTTTTCACACTGCATGAGCTGAAAGCTGGGTTTCAGGAGGAGAGAAGTGTTTGTTTTGCTGTTGGGGACCTATTTCCCTGAGGGAAAAAAAAAAAAAAAAAGGAAAAAAAGCCAGATGAAACCTGGATTCATTGCAATGATCACAAAGAAGGCCATAAAGTGATTTTTACTAGAGTTCAGCTCTTGGTCAATGAGATTCATGTTTGCATATCTATGAGTGAGCTGTGGGGGTCCTGCAGCAGGTGTTGTGTGGGGAAAGGCTCAGCACCACCATGGCACCTGTGCCCATAAAGCCATCACGTACCACGGGTTGGTGGTGTTGGGAAGGATTGGTGGCACAACCACCCTGTCCCCTCCTTGGGGCAACAGCTGCCAGCGCCACACTTCCCTCCTGGCCCTGTCCAGCCCCACTCCCAGACAATGGAGAGATTTGACTGCAGCTGTGATGAGCACCTGTGGCCAAATGTGCCCAGCTGAGTGTGCCAGGGCTGTGCTCCTCTTGTGCAGGCCCTGCACAGCCCACTGCCAGCGCTGGGCAATGATGCGAGGCCAGGGACAGAGCCTTGGGAGTGGGGGAAAAGGGGGCTGCCAGAACCCGTCATCTGATTTTACTCCAATGCCCTGCAAAGTCTTCCTGTGCAGAGGGAGTTTCCTGGGGCTGTACAATGTGTGGAGGAAACCACTTATGTGCCTGAAGAATTAAGTGCCTGAGCTTCCTCCTGAGGGGAAGAGCAGGGGCAGGCCCTGAGCTCTGCTCTCTGGGACCAGGGACAGAGCCCAGGGAACGGCTGGAGCTGGGCCAGGGCAGGGTCAGGCTGGATCTCAGGGAAAGGTTCTTCCCCCCCAGAGGGTGGTGGGGCACTGAACAGGCTGCCCAGGGAATGGTCACAGCCCCAAGGCTGCCAGAGCTCCAGGAGCCTTTGGACAGGGCTCTCAGGGATGCACAGGGTGGGTGTCTATGCAGGGCCAGGAGTTGGGCTGGATGATCTTTGTGGGTCCCTCCCATCTCTCTCCAGTGCATTCTCTGTGTGTGAAGGTCTCTCCAGAGATTCCTTCCTTCCCTCGTGTTACCAGGTGGACAATGCCCCGATACTCGCACAGGTGTCTGACTGCTTCTAGGGCTGTGCTCAGTGTCCCCACTTCTTCTGACCAGCCAAAACACATCATCACCTTCAGAACCATTTATTCTGTCAGCCTTTTAAAATATATATTTTTTAAAATTTTATTTAGGGATGCTTGGAAATATCCAGGGAACAGGCTGGAGGCCTGCCAGCATTTCTGTGGCAGCCTGTGATGTCTTGCTGGGATTGACAAAAGTTAGGGTCTCTTGGGCCCCAGCAAACAGCCAGAGACAAGGCATGGGATGAATGAATTGTCTTGGTGACTGTGTATGTCCCACAAGTGTCGACTGGATACTGCAGGACTGTCTGGTTTTGTACCTTTGCTGCAGACTCTTAAATCTGACTGGGGCAGAAAAATTAGGCACAGCTATCTTTTTTCCTGGTGGGAAATTGACTGCAGGGCTTCTAAATGTTCAAGTCAGTCTGAAAATGAAAATATTTGCTATGTTTGTTTTATTAATTAATTAATTAATTAATTAAATATTTCCCGTCCATGAAGCTGTTTTCTTGTTGAAGCTTTTAAAATATTAAAACAGCAACAACAAATTAAGGAACCTGAACTTAACATGTCAAGGTATTTTTGGAGGGTCTGTGTTTACTACGTTCTCTGTGTGGCAGTGCAGCTCAGCTCAATTCAGTAAGAACTGGTGGCTTTTGGGAAGCTGTCACCTATGAAAAACACCCTCATTTTTCCTCCAAAGAAGTCAGCAACACAAGGAAAATCATTATTCAGCCAATGTACCCATACACTGATATGAATAAAACTTCTAAAAAGGAGAGCCTATGTCAGTTTATGGGAGCTATTAAAAGGGTGCTGAGTTTTTTATGCTCACTGGGAAATGGACAGAGGCCACCAAACTCATTTCACAAAGGCTGCTACAAATCCTCCAGTCAGTAAAAACCTTCAGTCATCCACGGCTGGATTTGAGCTGGCAACTTCTGTATCCCTCCAGCACTCAGCCCCTCCTCCCCAGTTTTTATGGTCAGCAGGTGTGTGTGTAGGAGAGGCTGTGGTCTCCCATTTAATTTGTTGCTGCTGATTTATGGCATAATATCAGTTAAGCAAGCTTCATAAAGCTGGGGGCCAGGAGGGACAGCTCGATCATCTGCCCTGTCCTCCTGTGCAGCACAGCCCATTAAGTTTCACCCGGACACCAGTATATTAAGCTCACAAATGAAATTGAGACTACAGCACTTTTAAGTACAGAGGGGATTAAACTATGTGCCACAGATGGGAACGGGAGGACAAAAAGTCATTGCTGCTCAGGAGCTCTGCAGTTTCAAGGAAGAAGAGACTTGAGGGAAGCTGAGCTAATACCAGCAGACAAACCCATCCCTGTCATGGAGAAGGAGGGGAGATTAAAAAAAAATAAAAAAAATATTTAAACAAACAAACAAAGAGGCAAGAAAATCTAGACTGAGAGCAGAACAACAGCCAGAAACTTGTGCCAACCTGATCTGTGAACAAATCGTATCTTAAATCCAGATATGGGGATAGGCAGAGCCCTGGGTATGACAAGAAGGAATTGCAGCAGGAATAGAGGATAAAAACCTCTCTACCATCACATTCTCTTTCCTTCTCCCTTCAAGCTTCTGAGAAAGACTAAAGTGGTAAAAAAAGGCAAAAGGTTGCTTTTATGAATAATGTTAGAATTGCCTTTACACAGTTTTATGAGGGTACTAAGAGGCGTTGGGGATGTGAGGCTGAGGAACAATGAGTGTAATGTCATCTGACAATGAGATCTTACAGCATGGGGAAAACCAACCCTTGGGACAAGCCATGACACATGGCAGCTCTCCTGAGCTCTAACTTTCCTGACTAGGAAACAACTGACTCATGAGGAACACACATGGAATCAATTTACTGCCAGACCAGGGGCAAAAATGATAGTTTTGTCTTATTCCATCAGAGCAAAAGCATCACTGGAGAAAAGTCAGTCTGAGTTCTACAGTTCCTAAAAATTAAGAATGAGATGAAAAAGAAGTATTGGGAAAGAAAAGCAAACTTAAGACAATATTTGATGGACTTTAGCATCTTGTTGCCTTCAACAAGTTTTAGGGAGAAAGCGTACAATATCTTCCCTAGAATTATTAGATGAAATATTATGGCTTTTTAATGGGTCGAAATCCTCAGTCATCATCTCCCTTCCAATTTTATTCTGTCTTTTTCAGCACTGTTGCTGCCTAACAGCATGGTGTGACTTTATTTGTGCAACTAATTTTGCTCATTTTAATGGTATTTATCCAGAAAAAAAAAAAAAAGCATGTGTACTTGGGGTTCCTTTTGGGCTCAAATGGAGGCTTTGCCTTTGCAGAGAGAGAGAGAGAGAAAGAGAGAGTCTGTCTCTGCATTTGATTTATACTTTCTTAAGTTCATCCATGTAATATTATTGAATCTGGCTCAAGGGGGACTTCAAGAAGCAAAACTACAATATAGAGCACATATTGGGTAAGGATATTCCAAAGATCAGTTTGTCCACTGCCCCTGAAGCAATTTTTTCTGCTGATATTTCCAAGTTTCCCCTTCTGGTTGTTTTCTGAACATCATGGTTTTAAGGCATAGAACTATCTCCTCTCCTTGTCCATATGACTAATTTCTCTTTAGATGCACTAACTACAGGAAAAATACAGTCTTGTGGACACCATTATCAACTTATATGCTGATTAACTACAGGCCTTTGTTATTACAGAAAAAAAAGAAATCAGGAGCATCAGAAAATGGCATAAACGGAAGATTTTATAACATTTGGGATATAAAGCAATTTTTTTTGGTGCAATGATGTCACCTGCACATACAATGTGATTCGTAAAGCCTCTTTTGATAAAGCCCCTCAAGAGAGAGTTGTACCAAACTCTCTCTTGATGTTTTTCTATGCACTAAAGACACTTTAAAGTGTCCCACAAGGAGGGAGGAAAAAATTAAGAGCTGTGGGAAGAGACTGGAAGGGAAAACAGGAAAATTATGAAGGTCGTTTTAATAAACCAAAAGAGAGAAGATGCAAAGTACTGGAAAATATGTCTAGAAGGAAAAAGCGTAGAAGTGGAAAGGAAAGAGGGAATTCATCAAAATATGTAAAAGTCAGAGATCAGCAGGCCAGGTTTTTAGCTGGGGTAAGCAAACTCCACTAAAGTGAGTGGAGCCAAAATGAATCCCAGCAATTGAGAATCTATCCCATTTCGTTCCATCAAAGAAATAAAAAACAGGAAATTTGCGTTATGGAGAGCATAGAACTCATGAATTATGTGTGATTTAGCTGGTTTCCAGAAAAAAAAAAAATCAGCAAGAACCCTGCTAAGGCCTGCTGTTCTATAAATACTGTCTGATTAGACTAGTTATATTTTAGAAAGCCTGGTGTTCATATACTCAGGGTGGATCCTGGGGATGCTCAAGAAGATCCAAATATAATATCTGGGGTCCTGGATGTGTCCAAGCACAAGAGAGAATAACTGAAGGCAGACTGAGATTTGCCCCTAGCATCTACACATTCAAAACCCATCACTCAACTTTCCCTGAACATTCATATTTGTATATTTTTTTGTGTATTTTCCCTCAGTCCTTGAATTTATCAAAGCAGGCAAAGGAGGCAACAAAACACAGCCTCTTTTTAGCAATTTCCAGAACATCAGAAAGCTCTAGAGAGCTGCTGGCCCAGCTTTGGAGGACAGGGTTATTTGATTTGACATAGAATGAACAAAAAATCTAACAACCCCTGCCCCACCATAATTAAACCTCATGGAAGGCTGCCCTTCTTGAAAAGCTGCAATAGTCAAGGCTAAAAGCAGAGGTGTCCTTTCGGGCAGCAGGGAGGACTCCAGAGCTCCCCTCCCACCTTCAGTCTCTCCCTTCTGCACTGTGGCAGCCCTCCATCCATCTGGAAATGCTCTCGAGTTCAGAGGAAGCTGGAGTGCAGCAATATGCAGTGATCCTTCTCCCTGCCCGGGGAGCTGTGCCAGGGACTGAGTTCAAGACCTTGACAATGCCTTGCTTGGCCAGTTGATTGGATAGAAAAATTAAGCCACATCATGAAGGACGGCCCAGATTCCACAGAACACTGAAGTCCCTGGAAGCTTGGCTGAAAGATCATCAGAGCTGCTGCAGCAGCTGAGATTTCCACTTGTTGCAAACAGAAATGAAATTGGGATGGCCACGTACACAGAGAGCCCAGGGGAAACTGCATCTCACCCTGGGAGATGCTGGCTGCAGGTCCCAGCCAGGAACAGAGTCCAGATTTTTTACCACAGGTAAGGTCTGGCCTTCTCACCCACCCAGCAGGTGGGTTTTTAAAAGGAAGGAAACGGAGATGCTCGGAGCTGCAGTGCCTTGTACCTGAATGCATCACATGGAAATGCTTCTCCTTTGTGTTATAACACCAGAACGAGAGTGAGCAGATCTTTTCCTGGAGGCTAAGAGTAGATTCCCCAGCTCCTGGAGAAGAGCCAGGATTTCTCCCAGACCAGCAGGATTACCTGGTTCTATCAGCTACCCCATTTCCATTTCAGTGTCTCCCTGACATTCAGACAGTGAAAGGATTTACACTCACAGAGAAAGGGCTGCTGAATTGCTGTGCTCAGGAAAAGACCTGCAGCAGCCTGGACTGAGGGAAACCATCCAGCACTGGTTTGAAAACTTCTGCAATAGACTGTGACACCTAGAAAGGTGGCGGCTGCTGAGATGTGCAGCAGGAGAGGAAGATGCTTTAGGCTCTTACCTAAGGCAATGGGAGATGTTAAGGGTTTCCTGGGGAAAACAAGACCTGTTTCAACAACAACAACAAACCCGTGGGATTTTTAAAAAGTATAACACTGATCATGGGCCTATTTTTACTGTAGCCAATGAATATTACTGAAGGACTTCCAAAAGTTTTATTTCACATTTTCCCTTGAATGCTCCATTACCTTAAAGAGAGGATGCACCTTCTGGAAGTAAAACAAAGCACAATAAATGTTGCAAATTTAATCTGACTTCTCATGTTTTGGGATAAAAGAAGAGGTTTTGAATCTGGTAAAAAGGACCCAACACATTCTTGTCTCTGAGTGAGTGGCTACTAAGAATAGATCTTGACTACCTGCCTTATTCATTGCCCTCAAAACATGGGGAGCCATCCCCTACAAACGGTGTGCCAAGCCTGTTCAAAGGAAGTGGCTTGTGAAATAAAACTTCTCAGCTAAAAAGCTAAAAATAAAACTTTGCTTCTACCCAGGAGTCTGGCTGAACAGCCCCCTCTGTTATTCTTGTCATTCTGATGATTCTTCCTGTTATTTGTACAGCTGAGCCAAAGTTTCCAGGCAATTCACAAAGTTACTCAGGGAGCTCAAGTGGGACATGAGGAATTACAAATGGTAATTTTGACTCTCATTTACACTACAGTTTCATTTACACCCATTTTTTGAGTCTCTTTACATTCAAAGAGGTATGGGGGCCATTTTTTTTGGTAGCATTATCAGAGGTATTCTACATCTACCATCAAACTATTGTTATTAATTTAATTATGGTATCTCCTAATCAAGTTTTGATGTTTTCCAAGAAGAATTCAACACTTGGTAAAATTCCACAGAAATAAGGTAATAATAAATATAATTGTTTTGCCCACTCTTATTAGATGCAATAATTTTTTACTACATGAAAGAAAACTGGAAGAGCAATAGAGCGCTAATTAGGTTATTCAAAACAGGTTCTTTCTGGAGCTCATGTGCAGGGATGTTGTCAACTTTTGCAGCCTTGTAAAAAAGAAAAAGAATTCTCAATGATAGTCATTAATTTTATAATTCCTTAATCATATTTCTCTCAGGTAAAAATATTATTAAAAGACTTTTCAGTAAAACAGCAAGGTATTTCTCCTACAGAAACTGCAGGGTTTTTTTAAGGGCAGTTTTAAAATTAGTACTGTAGTTGCAAAATTAATCCAGTCAACTTCTCAATACCCATAACCATCCCAAACCTGCTTTCAGTTGACCAGAGTATAATTTATTCTCTTGTCTTTCCCAACAATTAGGAGTAACACAGGAGGATAATATTTGATGTAATAAGATATTTATATATATAGTTGTAAATAAAATAATTTCACACTGTGTAAGGTATTTTTATACTTGAACCCTGCACTAGTATTTTTTTTTTTAAACTTAATGATAGATTAAAAAGAGAGATATTTGGAACTGAGTAAAGCTTTTTTTTTTCATTCAATTTTCATGAGCACCCTTTTATTTCTCTTCCTTTTCTGTCTTCCTCCCTCTCCAACTTTTCTTGGCTGGTGCAAATGTACATGAGGAACTCTCGTAATGAAAGCTCGTGCAGGTTTCTCAAACTTTTCACAGGAATAGCTCAGGTCCAAGGAGCATGCCTGCACATGTGGGGATTTTTGTTTCAAGACATAGTATGAGAGACTTTCTGAAGGTAGTCATAGGCTGGATTGAGCTCACCCCATATAATCCACTAACATTTTTTGTTGTATGGATGACATAACCTACAATTGGCTTTTGATACTGGGAGCAGGGCTGGTTCAGAGCCATGCTGAAAGCAGTAGGAGTCTCTCTACTGACTGCAGTGCACTTATGATTAAGTCCTTTAATACCATCTGTAGAAGGCAATTTCAAGGCATTTCTTTCATTTAACAACCTCACAGACCCTCTGGTGCACAGCAAAGCTTTAAGAAGCGGCCTGCATCCAGTGTGGCTGCCAGCCTACCTGCTCCCTGATTGTTCCAGAGCTCTGCAAATTGCCCTCAGTGTTTGTTTGGGTCAAAAAGGATCACAGTGCTCATTGTACCATCGTGACAGCTCAGTGCAGAGACCACTCAATCAATCAAGTACTGCTGATGTGCCAGGGGCTGAAAAGCCTTTGCTTCACTTTGACTTTTTATTCCTACCAAATTGCCATTCACATTTCAGCAAAATTAAATATCCTTCTGTTTAGATGCCAGCAACTGATGAGAGCAGTTAAAGAAGTTTATTGAAAGCTACTCGCTGCAATACTCAGGCAAGATTAAAACAAACAAATAAACAACAACCAAAAAAACCCACCAAAAACCCAAACAAAAACCTAAAAGAAAGAAAAAGTCATTGTTTCCTAAAAGTCCGGACACAAAGTTACTTAGAACTATAAAACATAGAAATTTCATGTTCTATTTTTTGGATGTTTGGTTGCATGAACTCCTTTTTGCACTCAAATGACCATTCTGCCTTTGCAGCAGTCTGTGAGAGCCACAGCCCGTGTCAGGGGGCACCCTGCGCTGTGCAGGTCACTGTCCCCCCCACTCTGTCTCACTCCAGCCACTGCAAGGCCAGTGCCCCTCCCCACCACAGAAAGCTCTTGTCTCCCAAGCATTCCTGCTTGCAGAGCAGCCCACAGAGCTCCCTGGGAGGAGAGGAGATAGAGGCAGGCCCGAGATGGGCACAGCCTCCACCTGAACACAGGGAGATGGGGAGGGACAGATGGGGCTGCAGTGGGGACCTGTGGCTGCCACCAGCACTGATGCTCCCCGCATCTGGCACGTGGGACGAAGGTGCTGGTGACAGCCACAGTGGCCCAGGGGAAAAGGGGAGGCACATGGGAAGCAGGAGGGAGAAACTCACTGGGGAGAAGGAAGCACGAAGCCCCTCTAGCCCCTCCTCAGGAAAATGAGAGCTGTGGGTGCTGTAAGGGCCCACAAGCAGCAGGGTGCAGGCAGATGCTGTGCCCTTCTGAAGATGGGTGGGGCCCATCTGATAAATCAAGGGCATAGCCAAGTCCAGCATCCAGCCCCCAGCTCTGTGAGGTTAAAGGTTGAACCCAAGAGAGCACTATGCCCATGAGCAAAAGGGTACAGGATCAGGTCCAAGGCATGCAACTTTACTGGAAACCAATTTGTACTTCACTAGAAGCAAACTCAGGCTCATGCCTCCTTCTGCTCCACATGGATTTGGGTTTTCCCTTTAAGATCTGCCTGGCAGATTGTTCCATGCAGGTCCTGCTACTCCAAGCCCGCCTTGGATGCTAATCAGCATCAAAGCTGTCTGAGAAGAGCTCCAGAATGCTGCAGGAGGAAGCTGTGCTCTGGGTTTTCTACTCCTTCCACTTCTTAGTTCTGTCTGCAGAAATCGCAATTGGCCACATGGAAGCACATCATTCCTTCTTTTAACAGAGCCAGTCTCACCTTAGCAGCTTCCTGCAGCCACAAACCTGTAACCTAATTACATACCCTCTGAGAAAATGTTTTCCTTCATCAGTTTTGAACATGCTACTTTTTTGTCTCGTTGTCTCCTTCTCACAATATTTTTGGACAGAAACCCATTCTGAGCAAACAACTTAAAAGCCCCAGATCAACCCATCACTTTCAATATATGCACAGACTGAAGACAGATTTCAGTCTTTCTTCTCTGGGGTTTTTATTTTTCAGTGGCAAATTCAACATTGAATTTTAGTTTGTTCTGGCAGAATCCACTGTCTGCTGGGTAAATTGTCCTCATACAATCTGGTCCTCATAAGAGCTTTTTTTTTGGTTTCCTATGAATTCAGTACTTGGCAGACTAAACAGAGTAGAAGCAGGTATCTGGCATAGGATGGCCTGATCTGACTTCTATGCACTCTGCTTTTAAAATTCATGATATCTCTGTCATCAAAACTAGGGTTTGCTTAAAAAAACAAACAAAAAAAAAAAAAAACACAAACCAAACATATATATATATATATATATATATATATGAGAAGTAAAGCCTAGAAAATTTAATTCTTGTTATAACTCCAAATAATCAGGCAAAGCTGCTTCTGATGTTTAGGTAGATGAGTGTGGTCTCCAAAGCCACTGTAACTTCTCTTTGTAACAGGTTCCACCCACAAGAGTTGCCAGAAGATCTGCAGTTTCCAGTAAGAATCAGAGATCTTTTGTCTCCAAGGAAGATCAGGGCAAAGGGTTTTACACCAAAACCTTCTCAGGTCTCCAAATGAGTTTTATTATTTTACTCATAACAAAATAATGCATCAAAATAATGTATTAAAGTACTAAGAGCACATATCAATGAGACACCAGTGGCAGATATCCAGTTTGCTACATAATTGCAAATATGCATATAATTGCAAATTAAAAATTAGTATGAATATTGATCTAGCTGCATTTCTACATTTCCAGGAGTCCAAGGCTATTTGAATAGCCTTCCAGGATGTGCATTGAAATGCTCAATATGGCACTAAGAGTTAAGAGGGATAAGCTTCTATTATAAGGTAAATTCAGGTGTGAACTTACAATAACTGTGGTGCACATGGCAGCTTGTTTTGGCTGTCCATTTCTTAAATTACTGAAAATCTGTGTAATTAAGCGAAGGACTTTCCCCCAAAAAGCAATGACAGGCTGCACAATCCTTTATGCAGAATCAGCAGCCACCATGGCTTTGTAAAATGATCTAAAAATATCATTTACAAACAAAGTAGAGGATTATATCTTAATTAAATGTAACTCTACAAATAAGGGTTTTTTAAAAAATTAGTAAGTTATACTCATTCAAGTACACTGCTACTTCCCCTTTTGACCTCTGCAAATAGTAAATCAGATCTAGACGGAATATTCTTGGGGTTATGAGACACAAAAAGCACCTTTTCAAGCTGAATTTCTTAAGATACTACAGAGGAAAGGATGAAAGGAAAAGAGGAATTAACCATCTGAGACAATGGGAAAGAAAACATGTGAATTTAATAATTTTTTTATAAATCAAGAGGCAAGAGCTGGAGGAGACCTGTGTGGTCTCCAAACCTGGTCTTAGTCCCCAGCACATAGAATGAAGGGTATTACAGGAGCTGAAAGAACAGGGAAGAAGAGATGGAGAGAGCACGAGGATGAGAACAAGCAGGTGATAGTGGCAGATTTATTCAATGGGAAGGGGAAATTGCTTTGTGCAGAAAGGACAGGATGTATCTTAAAATGAAAAAACTGGAACATCTGGTGCAGGACATTACTGAAAGAACAACCAAACTCCAGTCTGAACATGGTTGGAATAGGGGTTGGGACCAAGCAAGTTTTGACTATTCCCCGAAAACACATCTAATGATAAAAACCATTGGTAATTCTGCACATTAACACACAGAGATAACATGAATAAACTCGGATTATCTGGGTACACACATTTCAAATGAAAAAAAAAAAAAAAAGGGTTACAGGTGCATCTTGGTATGAAAAAAGACCTGTAGAATGCCAGTCCACACATAAACATTTCTGAGCATTGTACATTACTATAACTTTGAAGAAATATGTTGGAGAACAAATTTTATCAATAATGTTAGAGACCAGAAGTTCCTGTCAGGGCTTCCTGACAGGTGTTTTCCACTGCAACTCTTGTGGAGAAGGCAAAAGGATGTATTTTTTGAACTGGGTTTGGAAGGTACTTGAGGAGATGACAGACAAGCTGTTCAGAAAAGTAGCCTTAGCTAGAATGCTTATGACTCAATCCTCATTAAACTCAGGAATTTAAGGTGAAAAACTAAAAACCTATAAATTATAAAGGAAACAATTCAATTAATTTAGGGCAACAGCAACACAAACTGGTCTGAGAATTTCTAGGATTTGAATGTGAGGAAACTGAGGCTATCTCTGAACTAAGGTACACAAATTTATCTGGAAAACTTGTGTCAGACTGGTGTTTGAAAAAGGATTTCACAGCTAATCCTATCTCAAAACAGGATTGCAAAAATAATGTGACCCTCCTAAATATGGGAAAAGGATGCATTTTCAGAAAAGATCAGTCAAAGAAAAGCTCATCTTACACCTGGAGATTTGTAAGGCTAACATGACAATTGCCCAGCCAACTTCTTCCATAAAATTCAACTGCCTTAAAAGAAATGGCAAAGGGCTCCTTGGGCATATAAATGGAAAAGAGAAAAGGGAAAGTAGGTACAAAACAGAACAAGAACTTTGCCATATTTTTCAGTAAGTACAGTTGCATGGGCTGCGGTGCCAAAAGCAGGAGGGGAACGGAACACAAATGCAGACAGTAAAGCACGTGCATCTATTTTCTAAATTTGCATGTTTGCTGTGTTCCTCCTTTAAGTGTGGTGTATGGGATCCAGGAGTGGGTTAAAGCCCTATCTTGAGCAGAGGCAAGAAGTTTGGAGATCTTAGGATCTTCTTGGTTTTCTTGGAATGGGACAAACCTTCAGGACTGAATAGAAATGTAACCTGGTAGAAAACACTTTTCTTCAGAGACAGTAGCAGGAGTACCCATTAGGCATTAACTTTCAAAAATGTGTTCCCAGAGCAGGGATGAAAGGAGTCACCTGAAAAACAAGGAAGTGGAGAAGCAGAGAAGAGCTAAGCAAACTCAGACAAAGAGGCTGATGCTGTGGAGGTTTTTAAGGCAGATACATAAAGTCCTTTCCAAGACAGTTTCTCACCTGGGAACTCTGCTTCTTTACCAGATGACCAACAAATGTAAATCCATGGGGAAAAAAAAAAATCTAACACATATTGCAATATCATTCTGATCTGTTTTGGGGAAATCTGAGTCCCTTTGGGTCTTGGGTTGCAATGCAGGATGTAACCAGAAGTATATATCATATCACTATCTGTTGAAACCAGGCAGGGCAGTGTTCTTTATCTCTCCAATGAGCCAGCCACCATAACTCCAGGGGGGATACCCTCTGTCAGTGGGCCAGCTGATAAAACCAGGTGGGGCAGTTTATCTCTTCCACAACCCATCCTCTGTCCAAGAAGATATCTTCTGTTAATGGGCCATTAAGTCTCACTGCAGGACTGATAAATTTACATCATCCCATTGTGAGATGCTACAGCCAGGGGCATGGGGAGCCAAGCATTCCTACCTAGACAAAAATTGAGAGATTTGGAAACACCAGAGCAGCCTTTTTCTGCTGGATTTCTAAAGGAAGACCAGGCTCTTCTACACCACTATTGGATCTTTGGAGGAGGACTGCACCCTTCTAGAGGATCACTGCTTCAACAGAACCACATCTGTCACTCCAAGAAGACAGCAGTCACCATTTAATCAGACTGCTACCAACACCCTGACTGAGAGGGTGTCAGGTTGTATTCTGTATTCTGACTCTATCAGTGTTATTTGTGCTACTGCATTTTATTTTAATTTTCCTATTAAGTGTTTTGTGTGTGTGCTTTTTTTTTTTTTAACATACTAGTAAATAACTATTATTACTCTCCACATATCTTTGCCTGAGTTCCTTAATTTCAAAATTATAATAATTTGGAGGAGGGGGTTTACGTTTTCCATTCCAAGGGAAGTTCTTGACTTCCTTACCAGACATCTTTGTCTTTTCAAACCAAGACACTCCAGTGGGGCCATGGAAGCAACCCACTGTTGTCTGGTGGCAAGAGAAAGATGTGTCTCTGTCACAAATGCCCAACGGGGATTTCCATGTTGGAGGTGGGAGTAAAAACATTCCTGTGCAGTAGTGAAAGGATTAGCTTTTGGACTGATCTCTTCAATTATTTTCATGAATGATCTCAGCACAATAATAGGAATGCACAGGAACACATTCATCAAACTTTTTGATGAGAACTTGGGATATTGCCAGTGCAGCAAAGGATCAAACTGTCATACATTAGGAACTGAACTATTTGAATAAAAGAAGTGTAGTAGGTCATGCACTTATGAACTAACGATAACAGTTTCTGGAAAAAGCTGGGAACTGCAGTTGGAAAAGTTCGGGGGGGAAAAAGAAATCTCAGGGAAGCTTGAAAATGCTGGTCAGTACAGAATGATTGAGAGTCAGGGTGTGAGCCAGATATGAAAAAGATTGTTGCAATCCCATGATAACTATTTCCACTCAAAACAGGAAGGTGTTCATATCACCAGAGGGGGCAGGAACAACTTCTCCTGGAAAACTTTGAACTGTTCTATTCACCCATGCCTAAAACAGAGGAACTCAAAGTGGAACAAACACACAGACTCTTCAGTGATGCAGATTTCATGTCATGGTGAACTGAGTCCCATTTGGGGTTTCACACATTTCTTGTGTTCATGCAACCGTGTGGTGAACCACAAGAGAGGAAAAAGCCTTTAGAGGCAGAGATTACCCTTGTAGGATTTGAGGATGTAGTTCTTATAAAACACAACTTGAAAGTCATGTTATTTATTTCCTTTTAAAAATTTTAAATACATACATAGATTTTTATGGATACTTAGCTCTCATTATTTCGGTAGAAACTTCAGGAGTTCAAACAGCCATTTTTCCGAACATGCTCAGCAGATAAAACAATGGGCTGTCTGAAAGCTGAACCTCCACCAAGGAACTGAAAACAACCGGGTTTCCTGTACCTCCTGTAGCTCCCAGGTTTTTTCTTTAGATGGAAATGGAGGACTGAAAAGAGTAGAGCCAGCATGTGACCCTTTGGCTTCTTCAGAGACTTGGGTTAAGAGTGCCTTTATGAAAATCTGACTGTTTGTCACTACTACAGTCTGAGTGGGAACTCCTGGCTACTGCTTTCTTATCAAAAGTTGATGTTTTCATGGATCATCTGAGTTAATAAAGCATCACTAGTCCTTAGGCAAAGCTCACATGATGTTTTGTCTTCAAATGATATTGTCTTAAAATAACATAGAGTAACACAGATCACAGGCACCAGGGAGGCTGAACACTACAGCCGAGAACAGGGTAGGGAGATCTTGTCCTTACAGCAGAAAGGCAAGAATTTCTGCCAGGGCATTTATAACTGTCTTCAGAAAATGTGTAGAAAATTTATGCCCAGATTCCTGTAAGGAGTTGAGTGTTCCAAGCCTTTTGGTTGGCCCAAGCTGTTAAGTCAAGGCCTTTTCTGGCTGGATTCATACTCCAGTTCTGCCTCCCCATGCAGAGCACCTCAGATCTCAGCAGCACTCCTTGCATCTTTGCAAACACAGACCTGTCTGGGGGACTCTTTTCATAAAACATGATGGTGTTTGAAGGGTTGAGCAAGAATGGGCAGTTTTGGGATTGGCAACCCGCTGCCTTTGAGAAGGGTGGGGCACTGCCTCTTTCCATGCCAGAGCAAGGGGGCATGAAATGAAACAAAATGAAATGAAATGAAATGATGTGTTTGCAGCACAGAGAAAGCACTCCAGATGGCATCCAGAGTGGGACTCATTGCAAAAACTCACCCTTGATGCCAAAGTTCAGCAGAGGTTCAAAAGGTGATTTGACAAAGACATGGCAGAGACGTCCAGGAAGAGCTTTGCTTCTAAAAGCTTGTATTTCTTGAGAAATTCCCTGGGACATATTGCTGCAGGCTGGGAAAAGGCTGTGGAGAATTTCCCTACCTGTTTTCCATGCACTGACTGCCTCCTCCAGGCATCTGTTACTGGGCTCTGTTTGGGGACAGGTCAATGGCCTCTTTGAACCTTTGATCTGACCTAAAACTACCCTTCCCATGTTCCTTCAGAGCATAATTAAAGTAATTAATCACAAAGAAAATGGTAAACTTTCTTTCCCTCTCTTATCTTTAAAGATAAACTCCTTTTCCTTCCTAGAAAAAAAAAAAAAAATCAGTCTGTATGGATGAATATGAACTTCAGGCAATCAGTAGCATCAATATGTTGATAAGAAACTTGCAAAAACATATACCTTTTATTCAGAGGCAGCAAGAACCTAACTATTTCTATTTTTTTTTTTTTTTCATCCAGTAACTGGTCAGTTGCAACCTATATTAATAGAGTTTGGATTATTATATCAAAAAGTTTGGATTTTTCTTGCTCCCTTAAGACTTGCCTATAGTTAAATAAATGGCTTGTGTTCCTCAAAACAGAAAAAAATTACACATTTAAAAGTCTGGGCAATAATTTTGAACCTGCATCAAGAAAAAAATTTAAAAATAAAAAGATACTAGTTATATTGCAGAAAAAAACATAGATTTTTTTCTCTCTCAAAGCTGATAACTCAGCTCTTCTCCTCTCAAATTATGAAATAAAGCTGTGGCTTTAATACTGATAAATTGTGTATAGCTGGCTGTCTTTAGTCACACTGCCTGTGTGAATGTATTCATGGAAAGTAAACCCCTCCTACAAATGAAATATATGATTATAGGCTTGATTTTATCTTAATCCTTCATAAATAGCATACCATGTGCACAAGCAGTGACAAGATAAAACAAGTGTCTAAAAAAAGGTTTGGCCTGGGAAAAATCTGCTTCTGAATTTCAAAACTACCTCCAGTCAGAGCACTGGACACAGACCCAGCACCTGCCATGCTTCCCAGACCACCACAGAGCAGCCATGAAAACTGGAATCTTAAAGCAGCGCAACTCCAGTGTGAGCACTTGAGTAACTGCTCACTGCAAATGCTGACAGCAAGCTGGAGATGCCAGCTCTTGGGTAGCTTCTGAAGATCTGGCTGCAGCTTAAAAGATAAGCAGAGACCATACAAAAATGCCGACCAATTTATGGGTTTCTAACATTTGGAATGGTAGTTCTATATACAAACATCAGCAGTGAGCAGCTGGAATGTCCTTCTCTTCAGAGACACTTTGGAGGGGCAGTGATGTAGAGAACAAAGAAAACCAGATTGCCTTATTTGTAGATGTTCTGTTGATTTTTTTTCCCTTGCATGTTTGTGTAGTTCCTCCTTTCAGGCTGTAACATGTAAACAACAGAGTGCTCTGAAATACAGACTTTGAGCTGCCCTTCAATGTCTCTGCCATTTATTGTAGCACTCAATTGAGATTTCTGTGCAGTACCTGCAATCCAGGCTGGCAAAAGCCTCAGGTGATGGACTATGCTGGCATAGCAGAGCACAAGTGTTTTCCAAAAGGCTTTTCTCTTAGCACAGAGAACAGTTTTAGCCCTTCTCGTGGTCACTGCTGCAGATATTCAGCATGGCAGGGTGAGCCTGGGCCTGCCTGAGATCAGCTAGGGCATTGCTGCACAAAGAATTGGCGCAGTAATGCTGTAAATCAGAGGCATCACCCAGTGCTGAGACAGCTCAGCCCCGCTCTGGACAAGGACACCATGCAGGGTGCTGCAATCTGAGAAGAAACATCTGGCTCCCAAGCCTTCCCTCACTCTTTATATGCTGAAAGAGACCGACCCCCCCCCCAAGCCCCTCCAAACCCACGTCCCTTTGGAAATGCCTGGAATTACCCGCCTTTTCAAAATTAGCAAAGTATCACTTGGTCATGATTAAGCTAATTTCAAACCTGTTCCTCAGGAAATGCCACTACTAAATTCCAGGCAATTCTTCTCAGGTGAACTCATTTAGCATGCAATAATAGAGAAATACATTTGTTCCGGGTGCTTTCTTGGCAGAACCTGACATTTTTGTCTGTTTATTCTTCCCTCTGTCTCCCAAATTCCCTCTGGATTTTGCTATTCTGTAACTGTCCATGTTGTTCTGTCTCCTCCTCATGTGAGAGATGGCTGGGGAGGGAAGGAGCTTTAATGAAAAGAGCATGGATCAGAGCCCCAAAAAGAATGGCCCTTTTCTTATTTTGCAGCTGACACACATGCATTGTAAAACACACTCCTCCATAACCCCATTAAAAATATTTTGAGTCTCAAATATTCTTCATGTTTTAAATGGAATTAATTCCTTTATCTGCATAAAGAATGTTTATTAATTAACATTGTACAGGGAACTGGATAAAGTAAAAAGGACAATGTGATATTTTTGTCAAAGTTTTGCAATGACAGGCAAAAAACAGAATAAAATAAATGGTGGAAATTGTGGCCAGAACTTCCAAAGTAATTTAGACACCTGTGTACTTGATTTTAAAAAGAGATCTATATTGTGGTTTGTCATTTTCTGTGAGTGGGGATGGGACTACTGGCAGATGCTGAAAATTAGGTGCATATACGAAGTCTTGAGCAGAACCACTAAAAACAACTGTGCCCAAAACACCTGGCTGCTTTTAAAAGCTTGATACTGGAATTTAAAATTTCTTTCTACATAGCTTGAACTTCATTTGCCTTTTGATAGTAGGTTTTCATTATCTTTTTATTAGATGGGCTGGTATATGGAGCTCTCAAGAGAAATAAGCATCATCCAGAAGCAGTTTTTATTAAACATAACCTCCCTTTCAACCTCAAAATGAATATTAAAAAGGGTTACAGGCTGGGGGGGGAGGGGAGGTGTTCCACCTCTGAGTTTGAAGAGAACTTTGGCAGGGGCCAAAGAATCCAATAAAAAGGGACTTGCCATAGAACACAAGAGAAAACCAAGAAAGAGATCCAGAGAGGAGAAAAATATGTCTTTAGTCATAATGAGATTAGAATTTTATATGTGGGATCTTTAAGCCTGAGCCACTGGGTTTGCCTTGTATCTGCTGCAAATTTTATTCTACTTCTTACCTTATTTACCCCTGAATCACTTCAGTGCAACCTCTCTCGAGATTACAGTTGTATTGGATTAGGACACTTGCTTGATATTCATGGCAAGGTTTTTTTAAATAATGTGCTCCCTGAGCTGAACTCAAGCCAACAAGGTAATTGTGTCTAGAAAGAAAATACTGTATTTTTTTTTTTTTCTGTTATTAATTTAGTTGATTTGTACTATGGACAGAACCTGCTGTATGAAAACCCCCCTTTCCTCCCATGGTTTTGCATGACTGATGAAGGCAGAGCTTTGCTTTACAAAAGCAGCAATAGTACAAATCCTTTTTTAGGCTTTTATCCCTCAGAGCCCTGTAAAAACATATCCCACCTATTCCTTGAAAAGGGAGATGTGATTTTCCTGTCCTACAAAACAACTGGAAAGCCATTGGTGTTAAAACAGTGTAAAGGACCATTTTAGAACACAGGCCCTTTCTAAAGACATTTTTTCTTTGCTTATTTTGGAAATCCTTAAAAAAAAAAAACAAAACAAAACAAAACAAATAAACCACAAAGTCCCCCAGCCAAAACAAACCTCATAACTCCACAACAAATGGATGTTTAAAGAGAGATCCACATAGAGGAGAACTCTACATTCCCTCTTAGCAGTTAAAGGGTTTCTGAATGCCAATCCTGCTCTTGCAGAGGCTGTGTGAGCAAGGACAATGCTGATCAGGCTGGAAGATCCTGGCTTTTCTAAGATTCACAGTACAGAAAGATACTCCAAAACTCAAAGGAAAAAAGTCTTCTCACAGATACTCTTGAGGATACTATTGAGGCTCACTCTGTGAAACACAACATTTAGGGAAGCACACAACCATTGGAAAAAGAGTATTTTACAGTTTCAGTAGAAACTCTTCAATGCCGTGGAAGAAGTCCCAGGATCATTGCAGTCAAAAAGTGGTTTGCAACTTCACAGAACAGTTTTCTCCTTAATTCTTTACTAGGAAACTGCTTTTCAGAGCTAGGCCCACATAGAAATGTGCTCTGTGCACTGGCAAACTGTCTACAGGCGAGTCAGAGGCTCTTCAAAAAGCTAAATAATCAGAGCTGTCTGCCTGTAGAAATGGTTTGCTTTCCTGAAGGGCTGACCAGGCAGAAGTTCCTGCTGATTTATTAAAAGCCTAGGCCTTCTTCCTTTAACAACCTTGATGCAAAATTAGAAAGCTGACTTTAGACTCCAGGGTTGGGAAATGTTGGTGGTCTGTAAATATGATTACAGGTCAGACAGTGCAATTACAATTCCCAGGAAATAATCAATATTTTCTCTCTCTCTCTCTCTCTCNTCCCTTAACTCTGGGTCATACTTTCTGAATGAAGTAATCTACCTAAGCACACTTCCTGCTGTTGTACTTGCCCTGAAAATGGAAAATAAACCGTATGTCATGCTATTTTGCCCATCCTTGGTTACCTCACTGAGAAGTTCCCCACCCATCTTGGCACTGTCTTTTTGAGGCAGGAAGCATGAAATTGTGACCACATAGGGTAAAGGTGGTGCCCAAACAAAGCCACAAGGACTCTAAATTTAAGCCTGTCATAAAAGCTTTGAAAATGATGACACACAAAGAAAGAGAAACTAGGGGTAATGAAACACCTTAATTTTGAAAAACCACAATGATCCACCCAGCACTTTTAGAGCTTTCAGCTCTGAGGCATGAATTAACCACAGGCAGAGTTTTTAACCTACCAAACACAGGCACTCATTCTTTGCAACTTTGCAGCTGCTTTGAATGGGATGGATGTGTCCTACAGACTTAAAAAGACAACTCTCAACATGTCCATGTCTGTTTAAAACAACCAACACACACACAGAGTCCAGTAGGCTGGGATTCCCAGAGATGAACTGGTGACCCCCCCATTTTGTAATGGGAAATTCAGGATACAGTACTTGTGGCTTAAGAAGTCTAGGGCATCCTTGTTCTGCAAAAAAAGTGCTCTGCACTATTTCCTCTTCAATTTGGGTTGCCCCCAAAAAAACATCTGAAGTAAGCGGTGTGAAAATTTTGGTTTGGAATTTGTGATTTCAAAACTCTTGTGGGCTGGTCACGTTCCATGTAAAGGTGCTGACCTTGTATTTAACTGGGACTGTAATTAAATATATTTATTGCATCATTTGGTATTAATTTGTAGTAATTAGTTAATTAATGGTATTAATTAGGTGTTTTTTGGGCTTCATTTTCATCAGAGTGAATAACATTCTTTATTGGACATGGAATGATGAGAGGTGTCTTCTCAAACATGACACCATCCAGAGCCAGTCGTGAGTGGAAAACTGTTCTGTGCATAAAGCTAAGCCCTTCCCTGAATCAAGGAAATGCTGACTAGTGTTTCCCCTGAAGGTATGTTTTGGGGGAAACCCTGACTGCTGGCGAATGTGAATATCAAATTATATTGAAAACAAAACCCTGCCCTCTGGAACTTATTGCCCCTCAAAGCCTAATCACTGCTTTTCTTGGAGCGACACTAGCTTTCAAGGTTTGGGTTTTTTGGGGTTTTTTTTTGTTTTTTTTCTTTGCACGTGCTCAAAAGACAGGGTGAAATTATAGGAATACAGGGATGGAGGAAATTCAAGCAGAACCAAAACATGTGACAGGGCCAAGGCACAGTTTACAGCCTTCTGCAGGTTACTACACTTGCTCTCTCAGCCAGGATTTGCCAAGAACCCTAAGGTGTGTCTTTCCTGAAAAAATTTACTAAGAGTCTACTGCCCGGAGATGTAAGATGGATTTAAAAATCAGAGCCTGGAATTGCCCTGAAAGTGCTCACCAACATTAGCTCTTGTCCCCAGAGTAACTCCAAATTCCAAATTTGAGGTGATTTCAGTAGCATTTCCAGAAGAGCAGCTTCAGGCTAAGATCCAGGTTTTACTGAATTAAGGAGGGGAAGTACCAGTCTGAAAGTTTTAAACAGGTTTCTTCTGTGTGCACTTGTATACATGCACGTGCAAGCATTTTAAAGCAGATGATATCCAGAAACCACATTTACTATTGGCACATGATGTTTCCCCATCAGTCACTCTGACAACAAACACAGGACTTCCAATCCATTACAACCTCAAGACATCACCAATTTACTTAAATTACTTTAAAATGCACAGTAGAATAATAGTTTTTGCAGAAATGAGAATCTGGGGAGGGGATATAATGCAGCAGTGGAGAAAGCTGAAGGAGTCTTGTGGTTGCAATTAGCCCACTGCACTTATGGAATCTGTCAAACTGTAGAGGAGAAAGGGAGTCCAACTCTGCTGGAGCCAGAGATACATTTTTGAAAAAATGGACAGGAACATTCTCATTACTGGGATCTCATTGCTTGAGATAGCAAGATGATGGCTCACTTTGCTTCCTTTCAAGTTTGGGACACTGTCACTTCTCTAAGGGGCAGTTCCCCAGGAGAGGCTGGTAACAGTGGGTGCCACAGAGAGGCAAAGCCACCATGCCTTCCACGGGAATGAAGCTTGTCCCTGCCCACTGTTCTGCCTCGAGGGCTCCCTTCCCAGGAGGAGGAAAGAAGGAGCTCCAGGAGGGCAGAATGCCTGGCCTTGAAAGGAGGTTTCCAGGATGGAAATGTTGTGCACAGCCTGACTTTGCTGGTTGTTAAATGAAGGGGAAAATATACAAATGAGCAGGCATGCTCACACAGATGTTCTGCAGGGAAGATTTACATGCCCCTCTTCTCTGCTCTGAAAACACATTACCACTCTTCCCCTTGCACTTAGAGAAAAGTCCTCATTCTTATGACTTCAGTAAAGAATTCTATTCTGAGAATCTGAGACCAAGCTGCTAAGTCCTCTCTGGTAAGGGGGGTGGCTGAATCTTCTCCATCATGCTGTGGGTGCCCTGTTTTTCCACTGTGCACTTTCAAAAGGCTGGATGTACCATTAAGAGGCTTGTCTGCAGACAGAAGGGCAATAATCTGACTGGAGCCAGTCAGTCCATGACCTCAAGTGCACCATTTGAAAACTACACCTCAAGCCTTGCCCTCATTCTTACTCCACCCTCTGCAAAGCAAGTCACACCACTCCAGTTTCATAACTCTGTGAGGCTACTCACCCACCCTGTTTATAGTTCTGTCAGCAGCTTTTGGGAGAACCCAGTTAGATAGGGACTGCTTCAAGACAAAAATCTTTTTTCTGACTTTCTTTTCTGTAATATCTTGACTGCTCCTTGCTGTTCACATTGCCCTTTCCTAGCTTGCCAACATGTCTGAATGAGTTTGCATGGTGTTTATAAAGAACAGCATTATGACTTACATACTTTCACAGGTCACAGAACAACTTATATCAATCCAACTAATTAGCTCTTTTCTGTGGGTTTTTTTTTTTACATGAAATATTTATTCAGTTTTCTTATCTATTGGAATTTGTGATGTGCAGACAAAGGCATACCACAAAGTGATTCGTTACAAAAACTGCAAGACACTGATCTTTATTTGTTCACAAAAACAGTCAAAATTAATTTATCCTAAAGGATAAAAGAGGCAGGGAGAGCAAACTGAAAGATGAAGATAAGGCAGTCTGAAAGAGACAGAGCAAAGCTTTGCCCAACATCTAGATCTAGCACCTCACCCTACAGAGAGTCAGCTGAATTTTTCTATTTTCAGACTCTCTTTTTTTGTGTTCTAGAATGACTCTTGTCTAATTTCTACCATCTCAGAGAAGTCAGAGCCTTCCTGGTAACACACCTCCTCCTGTCAGGTACATCTCTACCAGCCCTTGGGGGACTGGAGGGGTCTTTGATGTGTCATAGCCCCTCCAGGCTGGTGGCAGTGGGCTGGAAATTTAGGGAACATAACCCCTGGCAGGTCAGCCAGCTCATCCTTTACCCAAGGCATTCCTGTCCTTCCTGGTACATGCTTTCCAAGCCTATCCTTAGAGGTCTCTACAAATCACCAGGTAATCTAATTCAGGTCTTCATTTTTCTCTGCCTTTAGAAAGTGAAGGGTACTTTAACTGGGTATTTCTTGCTCCAGTTTATCTTCTCTACCATGCAAATGGAGCATGGATCATCTCTTTCCTCCTTTTAACTGTCTTTTATGTACTTGTAGGATCATGCTCCTCCTTCAGTCTTCCTTTTTCAGACTAAATTACCAGAGATGAGTCACTTTTCTTTGTAGGCCATTTCTCTAAAACCTTTGATCATAGCCTCTATTCTACTCTTGCTGCCTCTAATACTCCAAACTATTAAACCAGGCCCATAATCTGACCCCTATTTTAAAGATTTATGAATGCTAGGAGAAATAGAAAGAAAGATTTTACTAGTCCCAGACTTTCCTCAAAGTATTTTTTTTTAACGTTTCATTGCAGATAGGACTTTGACTGGTTTTAAAAAACATCTTGCCAGAAGGACTGATGCTGTATCCAGATCTTGAAAATAAGACTTTATTGTTTTGTTTTCCCTCTGGTTTGCCACTTAGTGGAACTTCCACCTGTTTCATCCAGGTGCTGCCAACACAGATTCATAGGAGCTCTCTAAACTTTTAAAGTGCAAACTAACATCACTCTAAAAAGCCTCTTTTTTTCATCTTGCTGCCATCAGCTGAAAAAAAAGCAGAAGTCATCTTTTCAGCAGCTCATTAAATCTCATTAAAATACATGCCTGAAAAAATGGGTAAACTATCTCCACAAATCTGCTGTGACAGTATCCTTCCTTCCTNTCCATATTCTTTATATCCGGAGTCCATTCAGTGTTGAAGCTGACTGGATGAAAAGAGAGGTCACTGCAGAGCCTGCAGTCTGCTACCATCTGTAGATAATCAAGGAAATGGCTCCTAACAGATCTCTGGGGAATTTCCTTCCTTCCTTCCTTCCTTCCTTCCTTCCTTCCTTCCTTCCTTCCTTCCTCCATGACTCACTAATATTTTTTTCCTTTACAATAGCTCAATGAGGAAGATTCATGCTCCAGACTTCTCTTGAGGCAAAGTTTTTCTTTTAAACTCAGACTCAGCTAATACGTGCTAAATGTTTTTAGGTAACCTCTCTTTATTTCACATTTCTCACATATAGGCAGATACTGCCTGTGTGAGCCAGCAGGACATTTACAAAAAAGCAGCTTGTGTCTCTGGTTTGCAAAGGACAAACAAGAAGCACTGATTCCCTAAGCAGCATTTCTGATAAGAGGAGCTGATTAAGAGAAATGCAGATGGAATAACAGACTGCCATCTGCTTTCCTGTTTTAATTTTTGTGGTAAATTCAGAGAGCCTGTATCTCCCATTTATTCATATACACACTCATGAATCTTAGCTGCAGGGCAAATGGGGAGTACATGAGATTATTAATTTGATGTAAAAAAACTCAAAACAAAACATGAAAAAAAAATTCCTTGTGTTATTTTTGAAGGGACCTTTATCTTTTGTTTGAACTTCAAACAGAGCTAATGCCAAGTAACCCAACCCTAATTTACCATGAAACGCACTAATATTAAGTCCTTCACAGAAATGATCCACAATCAGTATTCCCTGCAGGATCTTTGCCACAGTCAATGGAGATTTTTTGTTGCTGTTTCTTACTTCTGAATATACTTTACAATCAATTATTCATCCCATGTCCTCTACCTCCAGAGCCTTTCATCATTATCTCTGAAAAGGGAATCAGGATGAAAACCATAATTGCTGCAATTTCATTAATTTATAACTGCCATTCCCTTCTGTGACTTGACCAAAAGAGCACTTCACTCATCACTGGATTGCTCAGACTATTTGTAACTTCTAAAAGATTATTGTTACCTAGCAGTTTCTCTGTTAAGTTCAAGTTTACCAGGAAAGGGCAGGGGGGGGGTGGGGGTGGGGGGGGAAGCTGAGGGAGGCCCCTGGGTTTAAAAACCTGGTGCGAAAGCTGCCAGGTGGTCACTCTTGGTCATGATGCTGTCCAGCTTCTCACCTGTACTGTCACTGAATTTAGCTCCTTCATCAGCTCTGGTCTGGCTCAGGAATAGCTGGGATTTGGGGAGCAGGGAATCAGCTCTCCACAACTGAACCATGACAGATTTGTTTGGTCTGCCTTTATCGCCATCACTGCCAGTGCCCTGGTTTGCATAACTGCATAGTTGTGTCTTAGCTATAAACAAGAGGAAGCCTTCCTGTGGAAAGAAATATTATGAAGAATATTCTGTCTTATATTTCTCAGTATTTCAATATTAACATTTCAAAATTATAGAGAATTTTTTTTAATAAAAGTTTAGTGTACTGAGATCCTTTGGCTGGAATGTAACACTTGGATCAAATTTTATTTTAAAACAGAAAGAAAAATGTGTATATTATTGTAGTTGTCAAGCTAAGGAATGATTTGACACAACAATAGGGAATCTTTGACAGTTACACCAATTTTCCCATTAAAGGGAGAAAAAGACCTCAACCGAGAGCCACCCTCTGCAAGCTCCTTGTGCAATGGTACCCAGCAAAGTCCCAGCTGAGGATGACTAAGAAATCTAGAGCTGGATAGAATGCCAAGTATGAGCTCAGCAGAGGGGAAAGAAAATATCTCCCTCTGACATAGAGCAAGAGCCCAGTATGGCTTCTCATCTTCAATGATGTCGCCCCAATGTCACCACGACTACAGACCAAAGCGCACAATCTTTGTTTGGATGGCAAATTCAGCAGCTCCTGTCTCAGGCTGTTCTCTTTGCCATGTCCAGTGCACAAAGGTCTGCCCTGGCCACTGCTGTGGGTGGGTGTAGCCCTGTGACAAGATGAGGAAATGCTGTTTAAACTCAAGCTTTAATTGTCTCTCATTGCTGAGATGCACATTGCTCTTAAAAGCTGGAAACAGAGAGTTTGGCTACTCAAACAGGAGATGCAGAAGCCTGCTGACAGTTTCATCTGGTGACAGCAGCTGGTTTCAAAGCAGTTTAGTCACTGCTATTGAGAATATTAATTAAGGACTCACTCTTTCTGCCTGCAGATCACAAACGTTTTACTGGCAGTCCCACCTAAAAAAAACCAGGCTGGTTTAACCATCCAGTCCCAGCAGTTTCCCAATGTCCTCTGGACCCCATTTACCATCAGCTTCTTTTCTGCAGCAAGTTGCAGAAAGGAATACGACTCTTTTAAGGCTGGATTTAGCCAAGAAAACTACACTAAGGAAGAGCTACATCATACTTTAACTGGGATTTCCATCCAGTTCTAATTAGGGTGCATAAAAATGTCTCCAAACATATTTAACTTGTATGCAGTGGCATAACATTCAAGGCTTAAAATTTTAATTTATGGGTTTGGGTGGGTGCCTGATAATTCTAAAGTTTAATGAATCTGTCTTCACTTGGCAATTTGCCATTGGTGATCACAGGGTTTGTGTATGCCCCTAGGTATTTATATCTGTAAAATTGATAGTGTGTGAAATGTCTTATATTTGACAAAACATGGCTGTTTTATTTTCTTCTAAAATGACATAATTACTCCTGCAGGATATGTGGTCAGTTGAAGATTTGCAATTTTTCATATTAAAGAGCTCTATATATTATTCCTGACAGGCAATGTTTTATTTTTTTGTGAAGGATTCAGAGTCTGTTTAGTTAGAAGCTGCATTTTGTTTAAGTCTCACACTGGAAAGCTCTCTGGGACAGGGACTATCTTTGTGTTGTAACACAATTGAAACAAAAACTTTAAAAACCTCTGTAAAATGGGATTTTCCATTAATTGTGCAGATGGTGGTTTGCTAAAAATACACACAGAAATTAAAGTGGCACAAAAGCTAGTAAGAGTAAACACACACACAAATCTCTTCGTTTAAGTCCAGAAAGAAAGGAACAAAAGAAAACAAAAAGCTCATGGATGTTAATAAAAGAAAAAAAAATCCTTTGTTATTCAGACAGGACTTTTAAAATATCTTTATTTTTTCCTTTCAAATACCACCAATGACATATTAAGTAGAATTTCCACTCCCTTGCCAATAACGTCTGAAAAACTCCAGTGCTAAAAAAAGACAGGAAAACAAAATCAGGAAGGCAATCCTATATGAAAATAAAACCAACATAAAGCCCACTGGATACAGTCTGAGGGTTCAGCACTGGTACAACAATGAGTCTTTTGAAGGTCTCCCAATTCAGCTACAGTTAAGAAAAATGATGGTGTTGTCAACCCCTCCAAACTGCTCTGGCTTTTGTAGATGTGCCACCATAAAAATTCAAAGCACCTCCACTCTGAGTGTCTGCCCAGGTCCATGCAGCTCTGAAGTAAACTTGCCGTGTCCCTTCCAACACAATTGCATCAGCAAATCCAGCAAAACCAAGGGTATTTCTCTGTCACCTAAAGCCTCCCTTGTATCCTCTAAGAAAGGAAACAATAATTTAAAGGATACTCCTTTTAGAAATTACATCTACCAAGGCTATTTATTCATGCTAGTGTCTAACCCTGCCCCAGGACTAGTCTGGGAAAAACCAGCAGGTAAAAAGTTTTAAACAGTGTTTAGAGCTCCTTTTCCTAACAGCTCCTTTTGCCTTCCTCTCCCATGTGCCACTTCCTGACTGTGGTAGAGCCCTGGGTATTTTTAACAGATTTTCTCCTCCATCTTCCTTCTTCTCTATAGCTCCAATTTTCCATGGATCCTCCCTCTGGCTGAAGGCTGTTCAGGTTTGCTCAGAGCCTAGGACTCCTTCAGGGAGGTCAGTCTGGGGGAGCACTGCTGCCTGATGTGAAACTCCAGTGAGGAAACAGTTCTCTGGGCTCACACCCTGGCATAGGAGTTTCTCTACAGAAACCAGGCAACATCTGTCAGTTCAGATCAGGGCTGATAACATGTTTTCCTGTGGAGCAGACTTTTTATGGAGGACGTTTGTTAAGATGGAGAGAGAAAGTTTTGAAAAATCCTGGCAAGCTTTTTGGCCAACTTGTTCCCCTGTTTGTTTGTGGCTGTTTGCTGCTGCTCTCCTCCTGGCCTAACCTGCTCTCTCATTTGCTCTCTTTGTTCTTATAGGTTGTTCTTACATTTCTATTCAGAAATTTTCACTTTTTTTGCCATGATCTGCAGCAATTTTACATCCCAAAATTTGTTTTCTTTCCCCAATGCAAACCTCTCTGCACCACTCTACGTTTGGCCTCCTTTGAAAGTTTCTTTATGTCAACCTTAAATGTGTTTGTGGCCCCAGATCACAGTTTATCCTTGGAACTCTCCCGCTCAGAATAACTGAAATTAGGGTTGTGATTTTAACTCATAATATCTGTCCACTGAAGTTGATACTCTGAATTAATCTGGCCTCTTTACCTATGAAATCTCCTTTCTTACAAGGGATCAAATATCTGAGTTAATCATCACAGAGGTGATGGAGATATTTTTGTTTGACAGCTGTAACTTATTTCTTTGGTCCACTGGACCAGTTCAGTCACCTTTGCAGAAGAGTGACCCATTTTGGCCCTGAAGATGAGATGCAGAAATTGTACAATATTTTCAGCCTCTGAGGGATTTTGACATTTTGAGCAGAGTTCAGAGATACCAATAACACACACAGAAGGGGAAAATTGTCCGTGTTTCTGTCTGTTTCTGTTCACTTAATAAATTATTTAAAACATCAAGGTGTGTTTTTGGTTTTTTTTCCAGAAAAAAATTTCACTTAGATAATTATGAGCAAGAGGAAAATAGGAGAAAGAACGTCTATAAACAGACATGCCTTAGAGCATGTCTTAGACAGTGTCTTAGACAGGCATTAGAGCTTGAAAGTATCCCTCAGTATATTCCCAAAATTGCAAGCAGGATGGAAAAACACACATACGTGTGTGGACACACGCAAACTTATTCAGGCCCCAACTCACACACATTTGTTTGAGGCTTTAGGGGTCTCAGAAAATGCTACAAAACCAAGCAAGATTACAGCAAAGAGATTCACATTTCTGAGATACTATTTTCCTAGCATGATATGTTCACTTTCTGAATCAAGATGTTTTCCACCCCCAGGGTCTGTTGGGTAGGTAGGTAGAGGGGAGAGGAAGGGGAGGTCAAACAAGAGCAAAGGCAGTGAAGACTATAATAATTCTCATTTAATTTGATTAACGGAGTGATACTTAAATTATGATGAACATTGAATACACATTTCTGTGCAAGCTAGACCAAGACAAGGACACTGGAATAAGGATTATTTATTAAATTTTACTGTAAAAAGTGGCTGCATGTTTGTGTCTCTCATTAACTCCTCTGACATAAAATAACCAGTGTTCCTGGAATATTTCAATTGAGTAAAGAGGTTTCATTGCTGAGCACAGCTTTTTTTTTTTTTTTTCCTCCCCTTTTTTCTCTTCCCTCCCCCCTCTTTCTCTTTGAGTCTGAGGCTAGGATAAAACCTCAGTGATTAGCTTCGTTGCCGGCAACAAGCCTGATTCTTTAATGTAGCTGCTCTGCTCCTTAGCTTTGTTTTCATTATTATTTGCATTGTGCAGCAGATGACTAGGAGATAGTCAAAAGATCAAAGGTTTCCTTTGATGGTTTCTATCACGGATCCCTGCTGTATTAAAAAGGATCTCAGGTCAGGACATTCTTGTTCACACGCAGATCTGAACAAGGGGCTGCACAGGGTGATCAAACTGGATGAAGGCTGAACACATCCATCAAAGGGCTGCCCACATTGGCCCAAACAGAAGAGGAGGTTCTACCTCCACAACCATGACATTAACTAGTGACAGATGTCTCCCCGTGGCTGCTGCTTTGATGTGTCAGGACTAAGGAGAAGCAGAGAACACGGAGGGCTTATGCTTTCCACATTACTCTAGAACAGTTTTATAAAATATAGCACAATAGAATACAATAACATAAACAAAATAAAAGAGTGATTGATAATCAGCACTTTCTGATAACAAAGGGTATTTGCTCTTCACAGAAGAACACAGACTAACCCAGCTTGCAGACCCAAGCCATGCCCGTGTCAGGTCTTTCTCCCATATTGCATTTAATCTTGCAAACTCTTAGTAAACCACAACAACTGAGTCACTGCATCCTCTTTGTGAAGTGAAGCAGCTTCATGCACTGAAGGGAGAAGGAGGTACTGAGACCAAAACCAAGACTTAGTCCCAGAAAAGTGTGCTGGTGCAAAATAGCCACATACACGTTTCAAAGTCCTGGCTGCAGGCTAAAATGATTTGGGATGTGTCTTTGTGTTTTTGAGAGAGGGTGGTGACATTTTAATGCTGTTTCTTATATATCAGGTGAAGACTGCTTCTGCAATTTTGCCAAAACCCCTGCTCTGAGCTTGTCCTGGGTTTCCGACCATAGCAACGATGGTGCCATTCTCCTGCACTGAAGAGACATTTACTTGGAAGGGGTGTCCAAACAACCTACACCCATTTCCTGAGTAAAACAGGAAAAAAGCAATGACAAACCCCCACTTTTTATGCCAGGCAAGTTTTGTTTACATTAGGACTCTTGCCAGGGTACATGCAGTCATGTCTCTAAAGAATATGAATCTACCATTAAAAGATTTCAGTGTGGACTTGACCTAAATTTCACAGACATCTCCAGTTGTAATTCACTGCAATAGCAGCTCAACTGCACCTCAAGGGGGAGGATTCAGTTCTGAAAATGTCAAGTGAAGAGAGGTTTCTAACCCAAAGTAAGTATTGAAGCCACCTGCCTCTTGTCAACAGTGAGCTCAGGGCACTCCCATGGTTCCCGCAGAATTCCCACAGAGCAGTTCATTCTGTCTAGCCCCCTATCTGTGTTATGATGCAGCAAAGAGAGTTCTCCTGGATCTTTAGACAGCAAAAATTAAGCAAAATAGATCCCACCACAACAACACACAACGATTTTCTATTGTGCGGCTGATGCTAGAGTTGGGATTTTAGAAGGAATCTTGGCTAGTGGTTTTGAATTCCTTCAATAGCTCTCACTCAGATCATCCTAAATTGGAATCTACTAGGCTGATTTCCTGTTTCAAGCAGCATCCATCTTTGAGATAGCTTTGTTCAGTTGGGTTCCATTCTGTGCATTGAAAAAACAACCCTCAAATCAACCCCTCCCTGATGCCCTTCTTGATGCAGACAGGAGATGCAAAACTAGAAGAACATGAAAATTAAAGGGGAAGTTTAAATACAAAGCCCATTGATGAACAGCTATGTAGCAGTGTGTGTCCTTAAAAAAGTGAAGAATGAACCGTCTCCATTTGTCATCAGAGCAGCTTCTCCTACTTAGCAAGGAGGATACAAATTGGCAGGAGCCTCATGATCTGAGTGTGCTTATGAAGCAATGGGAGAATTCCACTCTTGGTCTACAGTTTAAGGGAGCCATCTTACTAATAACTGTATTACCTTTAATAGCCCCAGAGTTACTTGATTTCAATTCCAGAAACTTGACAGACTTACAGCCCAGATTTTAGCTGTCCTCCTCCTCTCTGCTGAGAAATTACCTGACATCATAACACGGCTTTTCTCTCTTCTCAGAACATCAAATATCCAGTTCAAATAACAGAGAGTTATTTCTCTGTCAGTTCAGTCTTTAGCTGGTGGAGAAATAGAGGACATTCTGTCTTCTTACACTTTTGATACACTGCCTTGTCTCCCAAAGCCATCACTTTTTTTCATGTTAGTTATGAATCATGTTTTGAAACACTTCACAGCGGTGAATGTTTATGCTATAGTTTTAGTGGTGGTAGTGTGAATACCTGTAAAGTGGAAAACCCACCAGAATTTGGTCTTGAAGATGTATTTTTAAAGCACACTTTGCTGTAGCGCTATTTGATTTGTCTAAAATGGGACCATTTGCCTGATGACTAAATCTACTGGAAATTTTTCAATCAGTATTCCCTGTTTGCTGATGATTAGGGAAAGCAGGAAGGCCTGTGAGCAGGATTCTGGTACAGCATTCTCATGGGCTGCTTTTTTTGTTGTTGAATGTAGATGCCAGAGTTACACTGCTGCTTGCAGTGAGAATGCCTGGCAAAAACGTCAGGGCAAAAGCACATTTGTGTATGCACAGGCCATATCCCAGCCTGTCAACGACTTGAAATAACATGCAAATAGGTGCCAGTACATCTATCATTCTGTTTATTGTCTTTACTCACTTTCAGTTTGACTTCTCATACAATTCTGGCTTTAAGCAGTTGATAAACACCACTGGACTACTGGATTTTGTTTCCCACCAACATCACATCTTTATCTTTTGGAAAGGTTGATGAAATACAAACAGTATAAGAAAAACTTTACTGGCAAGGGCCTCTGTGTCCTGCTCCACCACAGCAATGTACTGTGGCCACTTTGTATCTGCTGCATAGTTTGTTTGAGTGACACTCTGACAAATGGTCTTTTTAGCACTGAAACTTAAACAAGGAGTGGATTGAATAAAATCACAACCTGACTGAGTCAAAATGACATATCAGGAACATTTTTCAGTGGTCAGTTTCCTGATGGTTGAATTAACTGTAGTTTTATCTTGCTCTGTATTGGCTGCTTTACCTCACTTTCACCAAATTGCTTTCTTATTGTCATAAACACCACTGAATTCCTGTAAGCTGCCAAAGTGGCAAAGCCCTGCTCTCCAGCCCATGGGTGCAATCACTGCATTTCCCTCTCTCAGTTGCCCATTGTATTTGAAATCCTTCCGAGAGAAACAAGACAACAGAACAATATTGCTGAAACTGTCACACACAGTAACAGCTCTATCATCGTACACCTGGATAGGAATTTCATGGGCAAATATGTGCCAGGCAAATACATGACAGAAAAAACAGCTTTTCTCAAGCTTCTATCAGGTTGGGTTATAAAAACCTACTTTTCCAAACATTTCCTTTCATTCTGTAGTTGCCAAGAAGACATCCAAAGGAGGCTGAAGGAAGGGCACTGAGACTGGCATGGATGGGTTGCAATTCCCTCTTCTGAGGGTGAGGAGAGGTGTGAGAGGCCAAGATAGAATGTTCTGCAAGTTAGGGATGAACTGTATATATTAATAAGTTTTTATTTCAAAGGAAGTACAAGGCACTGAAGATTAACCTATATTCAAGATTCACTGGAAGATTTTACTGATCAGCAGTGTTAGGAGGAAAAGCCCCTAAAGATCAGGATGAGGAACCCAAAATCAGCCCTGCAGCTTGTAAGAAGTGCAAGGATAAGTTTGATTTTTGAAAGTCTGAAGCTGTTAACCTTTCCTCCTTAACTTCTTTATGGGAGGAAGTAGGGTCCTTCTGCTCAGGAGAGAGAAAAACAGTGTCTAAAATTTATCTTGTGCTTTCAGTAGCTAAGAATCACTACTGCACTCACTCTGTGACCAGTGCATGTCACTGGGTCACAAGAACTAAACCCATTTGCAACTGCAAAAAAAAGACAGAGGTGAGTCAAGGCAGACTGAAAAGTGTCTGTGATCTGATCCCACCTCATTCTCCTGAGCTCATCAAAACCTTTCTTTGAAAATGCCATGTTTTCCCAAATTGTCCCATTCAAAGATAAAGAAAGATCCATAAAGAATAACTAGAATACAAATTTTTTGTGTTGATTGGAAGCTTCCAGATTTTAAGAAACAGCAATTTGTGTCCCCAGCTTCAATTAATTTCACTCGGCTTTAGCTGAAACACCATTTCTGCCCCTTGCCGTTGTTGCAGAAGATCAGAGCTAAGAGAAAAATGTGTCCAACAGGAAAAGATCCATTTTGCTTCTGTCAATAATACACTGGGAGCTGTCAGGAATGTCTGAGCAGGTGTGTGTGGATATGACTGGTAAGCAGCTTACAAGCAGCTATCATTAATTGTGTAATAATAGCACAGTGCCAGCAAAATGAGACAACCAGAACAGTCAGGGATACAGGATTTGTAGACTCCTGCTCTATGCACCATCCTTAACTCTGCTTTCTAGGCTGGCTCTCCAACAGTCTCGTGTTTGTACTGCCTGTTCTGTCATATGGTGTCCACATTTTCCTACGATCTGAAAATACAAAGTCATCTTTGTATAAGCAGACAATTTACCTGCTCTGGTTCAAGGAGGTTTAATATAATTTGTGAAAGCTGTTTTTTTATGAGGCTTTCTGAGCCGCTCCTTATCATCCTTTGAGATATAGAGAAAAAAATTTAGTATCTCCTTATTATGTGATTTTAGGGTTCAGGCTCTTTATTGAGTTTTCTCCCCTTCAAGAGAGGAGAAGCAATAAGCAAAGAAAGTCATCATAGTTTTATATCTATTTATATCTATTCCCTTTCGTGGAAGTGTCATCTTTGTTGGAGGAGCCTCTGCCCCTCTCTAGCAAGGTCTGCACAGAGAAATCAGTGACCACAGTATTATTTTCAAAGGTGACTTAAATGCAAAATAAAATTAATGCTATGAGAGTTTAAAAAAAAAAAAAAAAAAAAAGGCTAAATCCAGCTACTCAAGTGGCAGCACACTGGGGACAGTATCTTCAAAAAACTTCTCAGATACACTCAGTGGGGGTAAAAACATCATAGCCACCTGAATTCATCCTCTTATTTAATATGACAGAAACTAGACTGAATACAGAACAAAGAGAAGTGCTTAGGCCTTATTGTAGGTTATTCCTGAAATTACCATGGGTAATCACCCTGCAAGCTAAAAAAGTGACTGCTGGTAATCAGAAAGGGTAGAAATAGTGGTACTGTACAATTTTTAGACTCCAGTAATGTGAAAGGGAATTTTAGATTATTTTCTTTTTCCTTTCCTCTTCTGGAAAGCTGCATGCCCGGGTGGGGATGTAGATGTGGTGGAAGATTAAAAACAATGAGCAATCTATAGCAGCTAATCTGTCCGACTGGGAGGGCCTCAGGCTGTGCTGGACAGTTGGGATTCATGTCAGCTGTCTGGTTTAGGGTTGCAGCAGGGCCACAAAAGGTTGCCTGATTGGAAGTGTGTGCACTGAAGGCTTCCCACAGCAACACAGATGTGGCTGCAGGGTTGTGGAGAGCGGTTCCAGGCAGACCCAGGAGAGTGAAAAACCATGAGGGCTACAGCAGAAAGTAACACAGCTCCAGGGATCCCAAGTATTCCAATGATTTCTGCACTATTACAGTGGCTGAACAAATATTTTGTGACTTGCAACGTCCAGCTCTGGGACACCCCTCTCAGATTTTGGGTAAAATTCTCCCTAAAATGACCATGCCAATCTATATCACTTGGACCTGCCCATCTGCCTCTGACAGCCAGGCTCTCTAGAGTTGCTTTGGATAAACCCCATGTTATCAGGTTAAGTCCCTTACAAACAGCTTTTGTTGAGGGAAAACAGCTTTGCAGCTCCTAAGAGGATAGCTGTGTTTTGGGCACAAGTTCCAAGCATCAGAAAAGTTGATTTTCTCCCTTCTGTCTGTGTGGCAGCCTGGAGTGTAACCACCTCGCTGGCAGCCCTAGGTAACACATGAGATCATACCCATCCCTTGGATAGCACATCTGAGCTCTCTGGATGGGAATACAGTGATAACTCCTGTCTTTGACACAAAAAAAAAAAAACAAACCTATGTGCATTATTAGCTGAATTCATGTCCTGTGGAACTCTTTCTTCATTGACATTTCTTTGGCCTTTGTTTATTATACCAATGAACATTTAAAAACACAGACTTTTGTGATTTCAGAGCCATTTTTATTTTTATTTTTATTTTTTTAAGATGGCTCTTACAATTGTCTTCAGAATGATAGCTAATTATTTCCCTCATCTCCCATATAAAATAGCCTGTGATTTATCTTCACTTTCAGCCTGAGCCAGGGGAAAAAAAAAAGCTGGAATAAATTTAAAAATGGTACAGTGAGATTATTACTTCCGTTCATCCATCCAGAACATCCTGAGAGGATGACTAAAGGTCTTGTTATCCCATTAATTTAAAGTACTGTCAACTTGTTCAGTGCAAACATATATATGAATCCAGAGAAGAAATAAAAAAAAAAGAAGAGAGAAAGATGAGTGAATCGCTTCTTGCAAATACCTTAAGGTAAGGGTGGGATTTTGTGCTGGGGCAATATTTTATCTGCTTATAAGGGTCCTGTGAGAAACCAAAAAAGCCATACCTGAAGGGTGAACTTGTACATAGCTGCACAGCTTGTTAGATTTTCAACATATATGTTTCAGAAATCAGAAAAACTGATTCCTCAGCCTTTCTGTAGACCACAAGCCAAAGCAAAATAAACTTAAAGGACTCAAGTTTCTATGCAGGGTTTTTAAAACACTGGGAATATTTTCATCTTTGTAGAGGTTGTGGGCATCTACCTGGTGACTTTCTGGTTAAATAAATTATTCCATAAAAATAGCCCAGTTTAAAAATTTTAAATGCCAGCCAAATGCGATGTGACCAACCTAATTTTAAAGTCCATTTGTAATAACTCTGCAATTAATCAACTAGTTTTTTAATTAAGAAATGAACTTAAAAGTGATTACTGATTTATAAGCACTCTAACTCACAGACAAAAAAATTTTCATTTTGTTTGCCTGGATTTACACCAGAGGTCAATTAATCCTGATGAGATTAAAGTCTTGGTAATTTTGAGAAACAGCATCTCTATGAGATCACGCAGTTTAGCTTTATTGCATCTTAATCCACTTTCATACCTCTAGTTAATTTGCATTCATTTTCCCCAGGGTCCATGTAGGTAAACAACAAACACAATTTTAGAAGTATTTAAGCAGGATCCCTGATTTATCCCCGTTTTCCTGGCAGGAGTGTGTGTGGGTGACACAGGATCAGAGCCCTCACTCTCCAGTCAGTAGAAAGGCAGAGGAGGGAGATCTCTGTGTCTGGTTTTGGCAGAGAAGAGGAGCTGTGTTTTCACTGTCCTGCCTTTTATTAGCAACTAGCATTTTTTTCTCCTTGCAGCTGAAGCCCCTAACAAAAGGCAAAGAATAAAATGAGACAAAAAAGCATCTGGTCTAAATGGAATTGGGCCAGTCCAGTCAAGTTTAAAGACTCTGAATCATTTGAGGGGTATGAGACTGGCAATTTACTAATGACTACAACTTATTAAAAAGGCATGAAAAGCTCCCTAATTACATATTTGGATGCTAAGTAGCCATTCTCAGCTTCACAGACAGCATGACTTTCCCTTCCAGTCTTGTCCCAGACCACACATTAAAAAGAAAACAGGCATCATAGAGGCTCAGGCATTTTAGATGCTAGAAACTAAAATACTGTAAAAGACTTAACCAGACTTTTACTTGAGGCTTTAGGCTCTCTCTTGTTTTAACCCCTATTGAAGGCTGAAAAATTTTGGTCATCTTATAATACATACATTTATAAATAAATTACCATATATACAAATCTTTCAAATACAACACAACACATTAATCCCAACCACCTTTTATTTTCTACTCTACCAGGCTAATTTAACTAGATCACTAGTTTTAAACATCTATTACACTATAAACAAATCCTGAAAAGTTTATGGACACAAAGTCAAATATTCAAAAGATTGGATGTGCCAGATTTAGTGCAAAAATTCTGTGGGGCTCAGCATAGGGAAATCTATTTACAATTCCTATTACACAAATTGCTCAGTGCCTTTATTTGTTGCATACCATTCAAAGCCAGCATTAAATATAAAATTGTTCATTTCCTGATGAGTGTTTTGTTTTGTTTTAATAATGTATTGACCTAGAGTTGGAATGCTTCACAAACATTCTTGAGTTTATCTGCAAAAGACACCCTCTAAACATGCTATGAGCACTGTTATCCCATTCACCCTTTTCCCTCTCTGCCCACGAAGCAAAGCCACTTTTCTGGACACAATGGGCACAGTGTGTGCATGCTGCACATCACACAGAGTCCAGCTCATGTTGGCTTTGCAGCATGTGACAAACCCCCTGCCCAGCAGAGGTGCAAACCTCCCCTTTTTGGACATTACCACGCCAGGCAGAAGCACCTCCATGCAGGGCACCTGCTTTCCCTGTTTTACAGGAAACGAAATGGGTATAGAGAGTAACATGATTGTCAGACAAGGAGAATCGATTCAGTGTGTTGCAAAATCTGAAATCCAAAAGCTCCCTACCGTGCAAGCATGCAGTGAAAAGTCAATGGTTGTCTCTGCAACAAACATTTAAATACAATGTACGTGCAAAACCCAGTAAAACAAAGCTGATCCTGTACTTTTATATGAACAGCTCTACAGCTATGTGAGTACTTAACATACATCTATTTCTTTTGCAAAACAGCAGTTAGGTAACAGTAAATGCTTCTGAAAGCTGTTAATCCCCTATGTAAAATTAATATAAGCCTTGTTCTGCTCTTTGGATGGACTTATGTAGACAGGTGTCTAATCATTCCTATGAGCAGCAACCAAATCACAACCAGTATTTCACCACAAAACACTGTGCATGAAACACATCTCCTCTAAGAGCTGCAAAGTGCTGGCTTTTTTAAAATGACAGAGTAGCGCGTGCCTAAATTACCTACAGTCCAGAAGAACACAGCTCTCCTTCTGGTGTAATTCCATTCCTGAAGAGGGTGACACTGACAAGGCTCTTTGCTGCAGCATCACTCACCTTTCAAGCCTCACACCAAATACAGACTTAAATCCTGAGATGAAGTTGCAAGTGCAATTTGAACCATGGTGGCTGCACCTTACTTAATTTATAGGAAAAAAAGGACTGGCAGGGACTTTCTGAGGAAGCGAATTTTCCTTGAAATAACGGTGGACACATTATATTGAAAAAACCCATAAAATAGAAAAAAAGATACAATATTGAAAAAGGGTTACTCTACACAGAAATAAAATTTCTTGCAGCTTTTCCCACAGAGACAACTTCAGAGCTGGAAAAGGAAGGGTAGATGGGTAAGTGTCAGGTGTTGTGCTCCTAACTTTGTCACAAAAGCAGTCACTGAATTTTGCACAGCCCCAGAAAATCTAGATCTTGTCAGTCATGGAATTCATATGACACAGAGGTGGAACAATGAAATGGGGCTGAGTTCCATCTTCATGCCTCTGAGTAGAAAGGGAAGAAATAAAAAAAGTGAGAGTCACTCACATATGGTCAGGCGCAATCTAAGGACAGCACTCATCTTCTGGAGCACTCTTCAATAAACTTGAACAAAAGCCACATACTATTAAACCAACAGAGGCATAAACACCAGGTTCTCTGTCAGCTGATAGAAGGACAATGGAGAAATAATAGCACAACTCACAAGTGTTGGAGGGAAAAAGGCTAAAGATTATAAAGGTATTTTTATTCTTGGCTGACACTTCTATCAACCCAAGCCAAAAATCACAAGAAAAAGAATAGCTGCTTTCCTTTATCCACATAAAAGGATTCTGTGCTGAGCAGCACTTAAGAAAAATGATCAGATTGTGATTATATAACCCTAGCATGAACTTGGTGACCAGTATAGTCATGTCAAATTAGGATGCATTATTCAAACAGCAGGGAAGGATGAAAGTGTTTACCATCAGATATAAACCCCCTGCATTTCCCTTTCTTCGAACCTGTTCTTTTTCCTTTGCTGGCTATGTTGGTGGGCTGGCTCACTCAATATACCAGCTCTTCTTCAAAAACACAAAAATTATCAGTAACAGATGCTGATGGTAACTGAAAAGAAAAAGAAAGACATCCAGTCACTTCTCCCTTCTGCCTTTACCAGAAGCTTCCATCTTCTCCCCCTGGTTTATTTCTTGCTCCTCTTGTCTCCATAGCTTTGCCCATTCTTTCTTCTTTTCCTTCAGACCATGGTCCCTATTCTGATTTTTTTTTTTTACTGGGGCCCCTTCATCTGACCCCATTCTCACTTTCTTTGTCATCTTGTCTTTAACTTCTTTTCAAAAAAAGGCGTAGGATTCTGCCCATCAATGTCTAGACCACAACATGTCACTTTTTTTTTTTTTTNATTTTAAGAAATGAAAAGGCAACAAAATGAAAGGAATAATGCTGCATGGATAAGATGAGGCTGAAGCATCCATAAGCAATGTAAGTTTTTAGATGCAGTTTATTTCTATCTAATTATTATAATGCAAAATGAAGTGATATTATTCAGGTATATTATGTGCACAGTCATTCTTACTCTCTGAAAATTCCCAACCATATCAAGACCGTAGCAAGTTTGATTTTTTTTACCCCTTTACAGCTTTGAAAGCCATTAAAAGCCAAATTTAACTGCTCAAGTCTCACAAAACCAGGATGCCAAAGAAAGGGTTGGTATTACTAAATTGACCACCACAGAATTTGTTTACACTTCAGCTTAATTTAATTTACCCAGTTTTTCCTCCATCTGGAGGTCACAGTAAAGGATTTGGAAAATACATTTAAATACTTTCAACAAATTTTAATTCTATTATCAAGCTAGTGTAGACTGTCTCATTGTTTTTCTCAAGCAGTCATCAACAATAAAGCAGAGAATAGAGAGTTGATACCTTGATACTATGGAGCTACATGTGGGCATTCAAACACATACAGAGAGAAAAATTTATTTTCAAAAGAACTTCTCAGTAGAAATGGGTCAAGTCTTGGGTAAATATGTTATTCTACTAACAAGATAGCTTGATTCTAAAAGTGCAATCAAAGGCTTTCCATAGCACAGACCAGGCTCCTGGGTGCTTCTGAAACACTGGCTTGCCATTAATAAATGAAAGAAGTCATGTTAGAAAATTGCTTCCCTCTTGAAGACAAATAGTGTGGTGAACTGGTGACCATCATTCACCATCATGAAGACATGGTCCTGTTAAGAATATTGCAATATAACCTTAGCTTTTCATTGGAAATAATCTTGCTCTTTACACTAAACCATTCAGAAATCAGAACCACTGAAATTGAAGACTTTTGTTGGGATGAAATAGAATTAATTCTTCCTCTCATCTGCATCAATTCTGGCAGCTCCCTGAGTGCCTGGCTTCTCCCTCTGCTCTCTCCAAGTCAAGAAATGGCTGCTTTGGGGGATGAATTTGAACACTCAGCTTAGGTTCCTGCTCCACATCATCCTGGGAAGGGGCATCCACCTCCCTCCTTGGACTCTGGCAGGGCCCTCCATCCCTCACCCCACAGCCTCACCACCCTCACATTGGACAATTTCTTCCCAGCTTCTCATGCTAACCTCTTCTCCTTCAGTTTGGGCCATTTCCCCTGGTCTCCTTGGATACTGGAAAGCTGCTAGAATAGCAGGAAATGCCAGAACATTTAATATTCCACTGCACCTTTCTCTTTGGAGCAACAGCAGTAGAAACCGGCAACTATTCTTCAGCTTGGAAGCAGCCTGTAATCTGCTTGGAAGACATTTCTCCTCCCTGCATGCTTTTGGGACGTTTCTTATTGATTCCACAGCAGGTTTTTGCACAGCCAGCAGCACACAGGACACTTGTGCAGCAGTTGGTCCTTCAGGGGGAAAGCACAGCCCAGGCCAGACAGAACCAGTGCAGCTCCAAGGAAATAACATGAGCATTTTTAGCTGCAGAAGTAGTCCCTTACTGGTCAGGTCTAAAGGAAACCTTACTCACAATCTCACCCTTCTCCCTCCCCATTTCCTTTTTCTTCCTTTTTTCTCTCTCCTTTAAAATTTTTTTTTTCTTTAATTTTTTTGTACTTGCATAGCTTTTCTTGGCATCCCCTGACATTCCAGCTGAGCAGCACCTCACTGAGGTATTACCTGATTACACTGAGCACTTTCACATGTGGAATTTTGCACACCCAGTGTTCAGCCAGTGACAGTAACAAATAGGGTATTAATTAACACCATAGTGATTAAAGACTCAGGATCCCCGACATCTGTAATGAATGTTCCAGAATAGTGTCTATGCACGGGGGATCTGTAAATCAGGGTGCTTGCAGAAGGAGCTCTGCTCTTTCTCAGCTCATTGCCATTCTCTGAGTGCTAACGAGGGGAACAAGGCGGAGCTGAAGCATTTGAATAAACCCTCACTATTTCAGAGGACTTAATGAATCATGAGCAGACCATTCAATCATGTGTTTTGCAGCACTGAGGGGATGTTGATGAAACCCTTTACTTACCCCATAGTGTATGTAAGTCACAGTGCATCAGAAGGAACCCAATCAGTCACGTGGGAAATGGTTTTATTTCCTCCAACAGCCAATTTGATTATCTTGTTATGTTTCACCCCACTTTGTCTAACCCAGCAATTTGCTTCTAGATAATTTCATTCTTCCTTTTTTGCTCACTGTTAAAAAACAGGGACAGGTCAGGTGGAAACTCCTTCTCCAGTAGGCCTTCAGTCAAAGATGAAGTTTATTAAAATGTCATATATGTTATTAAAAATCCTGGCATTCAGTCAAAACCTGACAAATTAGTTATGGCTTGTCTAACCCACATTCAGCTGTAAAACATGATTTACCAAATACCCTCACCTAACAAAGGGTATTTGGTTTCTTACTGAATTCCCTCTATTTCACACTCTCACAATATGCAAACATATATAGATTCAATTTTTTAATTTCCTTCTGGATGGAATATTTCAACCTGTTAATATTTACACAAATCCTGGTGATCCTGAAAATTGTTTAGGCTTTATTCTTCTTTCAAATTATATTTTCTTCAGTTTTCTTTCTGTTACATCTATCCTTGTGCACAGAATTACAAGAGCAGACAAATGATGAAAACTACTTTTTCAAAGAAAACAGTGGAAATAGGCAGAAAAGCAAGACTGTAAAAAGATATATTTTAATCAAAGCTATTAACTACCTAGTGGGTCTTAAAATTCTCTGGAGAAATGGCCAAAATAGATTCTTCACCATGCCAATAAAGGTTAAATTGGCAATGGTTGGAGACAATTGCAAAGAGGCACTCCCTTCAGAAACTTCTTTCCCCTGGTGTTTCAACCAGGCAAAGAGTGTATGAATCCTGGAATTGTAACCCCATGGAAGCACAAGTGCCTTTGCATCTGTTTAGGGCCACTTTCAGACTTGTGTCCTCTGTACAATGGAGATGTGAAATTAAATCTGTGACATTAATAGGATCAAATGGTGGTGCTTAATCCCATGGAAGAGGCTGAGATTGTTTGAACACTCTCTGCAACCTTCATGGCCCTTGCTAAGGTCCTGACCTTTATCTTCTCACAATAAAGTTTGCTAACCAAAGGCATCTTGTTTCTCTCTCTAGGCATTATGATAAACTAGATACATATTAGTTTCCCTGTCAGGTGATGTCAGAACCAAGGAAGTGTGACAAGCAAAATGTGTCTCTTTTACTCAGAAATGCAGGCCTTTTTTAGTGCCACCAATTTTCAAAGGAAAAATTAGCAAGCACACATCGCTATTTTTCAAGATAAAGCATGACTGAAAACAAGTTTTTTCTCTCAGGACACGCTGAGTGACCAAATGTATCCCTGAACACACGTTCTTCTGTACAAAATGGATAAAATCACAGTATCTGAAGTGGTTGTTTGGAGAAAACTCATGGACTTGGGCTAATATAAGAAAGAAAGCAATGAAAATGGGTGTTTGCATATTTTTTGATGGGGCTCAAAGACAATGGAAGGGATTAAGAGTTAACAATTCAACCGTGACTAAACAATAGGTTTGTTAAGGAAGTTTACTAAAAGTTTAAGACAGCTCCTCCAAAAGTCTCTTCAACAGGCAGATGTTTAGTGAATTGAAAACTGTCTGGCACAAAATAACCATGGAGGAAGTTATGGGCCAAGGATAAAAGGGGGTGAGAAGCACAGGGGCTTACTGTAGGAGGGCAGAGAGCCCAGATCAGCCAAGGCACCTCAGAGAAATCATCCTGAGCTGCAAATACCTATTTCCAGGAAGTAATAGCAGGGAGGATGTTCTACCAAGGAAGTCCTGCAGAGCCAAGTGAAGAACCAGTGCTAACAATCCAAAGTGCTTCAGGGAACTTTGGGGACAGCCCTGTCCTTGCTGCCACTTGGGCCAAAGACTGAAGATTTTGAGCTGTGAGCTGTGAGGAGAAGGCAGCTGAGGAGCCACAAGAAGTCATACACCAAGAGAGATTTGGGAGGAGCTAATTTCTTTCATTTTTATGCCAATAAGGCCCCAGAATTTCTTGCCAGTCCCAAGCAGAAGAAATGCATCACAGGAAGCAGATAATACATTATCTATTTGAGAGACACCAACTCCTGCCAGGTTCTGAGTCCCTACCTGCACCAATAAATCCTAATTTGAGAATGGAAAACACAGCTTGGCACACATGTGCTCAGCAGATCCACCACTCCCAGGTTAGCATACGGAGTCCTGGGACTCAGCAGCAGTGGCCAGGAAAGGGAGCTCAGCCAGCTCTGCACCCACAGTGACTCACCTGCTCCTCAGCACAAATAAACCATCTGTCAGTGCCTCCCTCTGCCTTGAGCCACATTTTCCCAAAGGTTTCTTTCCTGTGTCTCTTCTCTCTTTCATGACAATGTTTGCATGTTTTTCAATGCTTCTTCTCCATTTGATGCTTCTTCTATGTACTCTCCATTGTTTTTCTTCTCTACCACCACCCACTCCTCATTTTCTCAGTTGCCATTTTGCTTTTCCAGATTCAATCTATCTCTGATACTGTCAGCTCTGCAGATATTTTTCTCAGAGGACATTCAAAATACACACAGCCCTTCTGTAAATGTTGCTCTCTCTTTTAATTTGGATATTTGGATCTTTTTTTTTTTTTTCCCCCTGGAGTGCTACATATAATCAATGCCATGTGACTTCCATGATAAAAAAAATTCTCCCATCTTAGAATGTGAGAAATTTCAGGACAGAAATGAAATATGGAAGAAAATATCTTGAGGTCCCCAGGAGTCAGAGCAGACCAAGAGCTTATACAGAAACCTAATTTTTGTGCTGTGTGGGTTTTGTTCCTCCTTAAACTCCATGGGACAAACTCCCTGATGTGGATGAAACAGAACATCTGATGATTGGCAGCTTAGAGTATCCTCTCCAAGGCTGCTACACACCCACAGAAAGCTGTCAAGTCACCTCTGAGAGGCAGCCCCACCAACATCTTGGATTTAGGCCAGTGTTTCCCAGCTGTGGGTCACGACCCCACATGGGCCAGGGTCAACACAGGGTTCACACAGGGTCACAGAAAGTTGGAGAAAGCTAAAGAAATATTTAAGCTTAAGGATTTGTATTCAGGGGTTTTTTTCCCCCTCGGTTGGTGGGGGGAAGGGAAGGAATGGAGCTGCACACAAACAGATGATCCAAGGAGGCTGATTGCTTCAGAAATCCTGACTTGAAATATTGGGAATTCCACACTGAAAGTGTTTCTGTGGCTCATGTAGTTTGTCCATGCCCTTTTTTTTTTTTTTTTTNCTTCGTCTTTTTTTTTTTTTTTTTTTTTTTTTTTTAGTATTAGTTTGAAACTAAGCAGAAGTCTGGAAAGGTTTCAGTAACTTTAGTAGAGAGACTATGAAACAAATACAAGAGACATCAGCATGAGCATCCTTGTAATAGTACCTGGCTTTCATCAGAAGAATTTGAAAGGGCTCTCAACAGTGAAAGCATTTATACTTCCCGTGGAGTAAAAGGAGGTTTTCATTATCCCCATTTTATAGAGGAGAACCTGGCTAGATGACTTGCTCAATGTCATGTTAAAGTTCTGTAGCAGAGTTAAAGGCTGAGTTCAAAATCGAGTTCTTAATTAAGTTAAGGCCCTTGTCACAGCACTACTCTGTGCTCAGATCCACCCCTCCCCCCCCCCCCCAAAAAAACAAAAACCCATTTTTAAA
>VWZN01002775.1:804278-825317 GCA_013396955.1 Regulus satrapa
CAAAGTTTTTCTTTCATTTTGTCTTTTTTTTTTTTTTTTTTTTTCTCTTGTGGAGAAAGCACAAGCGTACCTTCAATACCACTGAAATACAGCCATGTGGCAGCAGAGGAAATTCTGGTTCATGCTGCTGTCTCAGCATAACTGTATCTTCCTAAAAATGTTCCAGAGAGCTTTTAATAGAGGCAGAAATTAGTTTTCTATGAAAAAACTAATTATAAAAATGAAACAAGAAAGCTTTTGCTTTTATAATTAAATAAGGAAATTAATTTTCCAACAGTCAACCTGTTAAATTTGTGGATGACGAAAAAAGGATCTACCACAAAAGTTAGACAAACATCAACAGCAGTTATTACAAAAATATCTATTCTTGTAAAGAAAAGGCAAAACCCCGCAGGATCTGGCTATCCATTAAGACTATTTCATAAGCTGTTTTTCAGATCTTGTCTGTGTCTTGTTTCTGTGCCTGTTAGAAACATAAAAAGGAATTTGCTGTAAAGTTTCAGAGAATCAAAGCAACAAAGCCTTAGTGGCAGCTACAGCTATGGGATAATTGTGCAGGTAGTGCATGATCTGTCTTGTTTTTGCCAAGGCAGGACTGGCACATAACAGTAGAGGGAACTGGGTTAGCACGGGGGAAGACCTGGAAGTCATACAGAACTTAAAAGCCTCCTTTAATATTACTGTTTTCTCTTGCATGGCTAAAGCTGTAGCTGGTGTAAATCACCTCCTCAGGGGGAAGCACAAGTACCATGTTGTACTTTAGCCTCGTGTAGAATCAAGCTCTTGCAGCAGAAAAAAAAAAAAAAAAAAAAAAAAAAAAAAAAAAAAAAAAAAAAAAAAAAAAAAAAAAACAACAAAAAAACAAAAACAAAAAAAAAAAAATCAAAGCATGTTTGACGACTCATTCTGCCAGAGACTTCCAGTTTATTAAGTCAACTGATCTTCCCATGCCTTGGTTCTCCCTTTGAAATATGCAGAGGGTATTATACATGTTATTACAAATTAACTCCAGGAGTAAAACCAGGAACAGCCTATCTGTGGGATTTTCGACACTACCTAACTACAGGCAAGAGAAGCAGGTGAGACTTGTATAAATCATCAGTAGCAGTGACTAGAAATGGGCCTTGGAAAGGGCTTTCTTCCCCAGGCAGAGCTGCCATTTGCACAGCAGTTATGGCTTGACTACTTTTCTTTGGGGTTTCGCATAGCTGGGCTATTGCATTCCTGGTCCTGGCTCTCTTCCACAGCAGAAACAGTTGATCACGCATAATTTGGAAGACTACATCATGGTTTAGTATTCCTGTCTACCAGGGACAGTGTTTGGCAAGCAAAAACTTCTGGAGGTGAGGCTCCCTGGACTGTGAGTGTGCACTTGTGTGCCCAAAGGAGAAGGGGCTTCAGAAAATGTCAGCTCTTGGGGGTAGCTTCTGGAAAGATTTCCAGGACTTGGAATCTGTCATGATTAAAACCAGTTGTTCACTTTCTTATCTTCTGTCAAACTTGAGAAGTGTAATGACAGCTCTTAAAGATCGCACTCTCCAAGGATTGGGAATGCTCAGAGTGGCACGTGAGCCAGAGAGAGTGAGGGAGATAAAAGAAAATCAGGGGTGAAAGTTCCCCTCTGCATGTCACAGAAATATGGGCATGCTTGGCTTTGCCTCCCCACTAATGTTATAAAAACGTATCATCCCCAAATGTTTTTGGCTTTAGAATGAAAGCCTAAAAGCGTCTATTGGAATTGATATCACAAACATTGCTCTGTGCTCCAAAATGAACTCTTTTGGCTCATTCTGTGAAATGTCAGTTTGGAAAATAGAAGCTCTCTGTTGTGGCAGCCTCTGCTTGTCATATGTGTACACGCACCACACGCACACAAACAAATCTGTTTAGGGATGGCCTCCAAAGCAGGGACTTTGGGAAGGTTACTGCTGCACCATATGTAGGACTTTGATTTATAGTTATATTTTTCACAGCATGACACACATTGTTGGTGAGCTGCGGCTGTGATAAAATCGTGGAGGTGTAAAGTTTCACTGGCTGGATGGTGAGGAGCAAGCAGGGAGGGTGTAATGCGAGTCGAGAGCTGCTCTCCAAATGAATGAACTTGTATTGTGGATCTGGTTACAGCCGGCACACTGCCTTAATCCATCAACAGCAAGTTCACTTACAAACCAGCCTTTGTTTTTAATCCACGAGCCTTTGGGGATTCACGATAATCAAATGGCCAATCACTGGAACACATAAGAGGGAAAAAAAGGATTGCTACAGTAAAGTTTACTCTCAGCCACAAACTCTCCCTCAACCCCTCTCCTCCCCCCCCTCCCCTCCCCAGGTAATGCAGATAACAGTATAATGCATAGCATTAAGCTTACAGGCATCAAAGCTCCCCCAGGTTGGAAGTTAAGGCATGGCAAACCAAATCTCGTTACTTTCTGGGGGTGCTTCTCTGCGGCTGGGACAGGCTTTGATTTCAAACCACGTGTGCTCGCAGCACAGACACAGCCTGGTGATGGAAGACAGCCACAGGGATCGTGAGTGCTGCAGCCTCACTTGGAGTTTTCTCCTGTCCTGGACAAATGAAAAGAACGTCCTGGATCTTGCAATCAAAATGTGTCAAGCTGAAATAACATATGTTCCTTGGCAAAGGCCTGACATTAAGCCTTGGGGTGTGTCTATGTATATATAAACAAATGCTTTTCTTTAAAAACGTGTGTGTATAAGTGTGTGTTTTATTCTTTCTGCATTTATCATAAAACATAAACAAAGAGCAACCTTTAGGCTACTTTTTCTTGCAGGAGACTAAGCCAAACACCTACTGCTGCCCAACAGTCCACATTAGGATGGCAGACACATCCACGAGGATAGCAATGGGGACAGACCACAGTTCCCATGTTAGCAGAGTAATATTTGGGTTTCTACTCCATGCTCATAACTCTGGGCTACCTGGCCACCCTGCCAAGCTCCTGTCCCCACAGCACCCCAGGACAGACCCAGAAGATGAGGATGACTCGGTGCCATATGGCTGAGCTCCCCAATGCGTGTGTGTGTGCTGGGGGGGCACAGGGTGGCAGGAGAAGGTGGCAGGACATGCACACAGCGCCGTTAAAGGAGTGACAGATGGTGATGAAAGTGCCATAAAACTGCAGGCACTGACAGCTCAGGGCCAGCGCTGCAGCAGCTGCCGAGGTATCACGTTGTAAACAGCCCCCCGCCAGGACACCCCCCTTGCAGTGCCTGTCACAGGAGCTGTCACCTCTCACAAATCTGCCCTGTCCTCCCACAGACCCACCCCACCCAGGGCTCCCTCACCCGTGGGCTGAAAGGCGGGTGAAGGAGTTGGCGGCAAGGGGCTCATGGTGGTGCTGGGGGAAGCCCTTTCACACGCTGGAGCAGCCTGAGATGAGAACACAGGTAGGGAGGCAAACACACAGCCCCCCGTGCCAGAGCTTGGTGTCACCAAGCAGCCACTGCACATTTCTGGGCACTTGTCCCCAGCCTGGTCTCCCAGCCCCTCAAGATTCATACCCAGGTGGGCAGCTCCTTCCTATACAAGCCCTCATCACTCAGCTGTTCAGCTACTGTGAGCTCCCAGCCTCCTCTAGAGACTTCCATCAGGTCATGCAATATCTCTTTAGGTCTCGTTCCCATCATGGCAAAGAAAAAAACATTCAATATCTCCTCTACATGCAAACTCTGGGTGCCCAGAAATCTGGAAACAAGCTCTCTGTTCTTAGGGAGCTCTTTCAAACCCCAAGGAAGATGAGACACCACAGACGACTCTTCTCAGAAAAGGAAATAGTGGAGAACATTACTCATGGGAGTTCAGCTCAAATGCCTTTTTAAAAACTTTTCCCCCCCTTATATGTATATTTACACACATTCTACCATAGTGCTGCTTGCTGCACCAAACACAGACCATGGGAGGGCTTCAGGACTTCTCACTTTGAGTGTGCTGGAGCTGTCAGTGTAATAAGAGAGCATCCCAGCATCCCAACTGCATAACTTGAAGTATTTTGGTGCCTAATTTGCTTTGATTTTGATCCAGGGAGGATGCAGGAGGGTCCCTCTTGTCCCTTACAGTCTAAAGAGCCTGTGGCATATGCCCCTGGCTAACCAAGCTTGAGCCCTGCTGAGATACCCAGAGAGAGTACAGATACCCAGAGAGTGCCTGCTTTCCTCTCTGCACTGGGAAAGGAACAAGGAGACTTCTCACTGTGGAAATACTGTACAACAAACGGCACAGTCTGCTGGAAAAATTTAGCCAGATCACTTGTCAAATGAAAAGCTCTGTTCTCACCCAAATAAAAACTTAAAAATGTGCTGACTTCAAAAGAAATTGCAAGATATTACTTTTTTTTTTTTTTGGGGGGGGNGTGTTTTGATTTGTCCTCTTTTTATTTTTTCATGACATAGTAGGAAAAATTTACTAATACCATGCCATTAAAATAATTCTATAAATTTACTTTAAGGCCTTTATTTCTGAACAAGGCTTTAGTGGGTAATGTCGAGGAAAACGTCTTGTTTCCTTTTCTTGACTCATTTAATGTAACAAATAGACTTGAGATGTAGCTCAAAGCACAGCTTTGGAGTGGGGGAAACCTGTCAGTTGCTGTCCCCTGATACATTTTAATGCAAAATTTAATGTTGCCCCACTCTCTCCTTCCTATTTGGCTCCTTACCTGTGCTGGAAGTCCTGAAAAGTTCTTTCACCCTGGTGTGCCTTTTTCCTTTTTCCTTTTTCCTTTTTCCTTTTTCCTATCCTATCCTATCCTATCCTATCCTATCCTATCCTATCCTATCCTATCCTATCCTATCCTATCCTATCCTATCCTATCTGGGCTCTGTAGAAATTAGCAGTTTGTTCCAGCTTCCCTTTGGAGTGAACTCTACATGGTAAGCCTGGAGCTATTTTCTGTTTGCACCAGAAGCAATTTAGCTGTGGCAAAGGCCTGTCCAAGGAAATGTCTTTTTTAGCAGCACCACTGAGCCCCTGCAAATCTCCATGTGGCTGTTCCTTAGAAAGCATCCACTCTTTGGCCTTGCTCATTTAAAGCCACTTGGGCTATAGGTCAGGCTGCCTAAAGACACACCCATGGTCTCCTCACCACTGAGCCTCCTGAAATCTGTTTGATTTTAAGCACCTTCTATTTCTGTGTCATTCTTCAGATAAAGGCTTTCAAACTTTGCCAGTAATACAGACCACTGTTTTTTCTTTGTATGGGTGTGGACTTCTGTAAAGCACTCACATCTCCTACGTACTTACTACTCACCACTAGCTTCTGTGGCTGCTCTCTAAGTCATCCTTGGAGCTGCAGATCACAAGCTGAAAGCCACTGTTCTGTGGTACTTTGGTACTTATGCCTATACTTAGGTATGAAAATGATACTTCTTTAAGAAAATACAGATAACCAGGCTGCAAAGTTACAAAATATTCCCGACTTTCAGCATCTCTACTCCTGAACCATGGTGTCAGTACAAGAGTCTGTTTCCTTGAAAATAAAGATAAAAGAAAGCTCTTCGGGGTGCTAAGGAATGTTTCCAACATGAACTCTGCACACTTCAACACCAGAAGACTTTGTAGAAAGTAGAGTAATTCCCTGTCCCTTTTCCCTCATCCAAGTGTTCATTTAAATTCATATTTCTGAAGGAGTTTAGGTCTCACAACAGCAAAGGAGGAATGAGAAAAGAAGTTTGGGTGTCACCACTACCATTTGGATATTGATAATAGTCTGTAACCTACATGAAAATAAGACTGAAGCTCCCCGGTGGCAGTGAAAAGACAGTGACAGTGTAGGCACGCAGCAAGTCCCCAAGGGCTCCCTGCCACACCCCTGGAGATCCTGGGGAGCAGCTCTGTGGGGAAGGACCTGGGGATCCTGGTGGACAACAAGGTGTCCCTGAGCCAGCAGTGCTCTGGGGGACAAGAGGGCCAGTGGAGCCCTGGGGTGCATCAGGAGGAGCAGTGCCAGCAGCTCAGGAGTGATCCTGCCCCTCTGCCCGGCCCTGGGAGGCTCCTCTGGAGAGCTGTGTCCAGCTCTGGGCTCCTCAGCACAGCAGGCACAGGGAGCTCCTGGAGCGGGGCTGGCGGAGGCTGCGGAGATGATTCAGGGCCTGGAGCATCTCTGGCAGGGAAAGGCTGAGGCAGCTGGGGCTGTCCAGCCTGGAGAGGAGCCCCAGCTGAGAGGGGCCCTCAGCCCTGGGTGTCCCTGTGAGCAGGGAGGGCTCCGAGCAGGGCCCAGGCTCTGCTCCGGGCCCAGCAATGGCACCAGAGGAACAGGCAGGGAGGGACTGAGCCCAGGAGTCACTCATTTACTGCAGGGCTGTCAGAGTACTGGGACTGCTGTCCAGACAGGCTATGGTGTCTCCTTACCTGGAGATAATCAACAGCCACCTGCACCTGATCCCGTGCAAGCAGCTCCAGGTGATTCTGCTCCAGCAGGGGAGTCGGGCTGGATGATCCAGAGGCCCCTTCCAACCCCCCATCCTGTGATTCTGTGGATCCAGATGCCTGGCAGAATAACACTGAAGAATGATTTGGTATCGTAAAGGATACAAGAAAATGTTACTAGAGGCTTGGATTTACAAATGAATTTATGAATTTCCTTTAAAAATCTGGGCTCTTGTTGATGAATTTATTTATTGTGTTGCTGAGTATTTTTTAATTTGATTTTGTACTGTATATTCATCCATTGACTGAACATGGATTGACAAGCTAGGTTAAGAAAATACACAAATATTTGACATTATGGTTAGGTATCATCACCAAGCCTAATAGAAAGCTGGCAATCACACACACCTCTATTTCCTTGTGCATAGAAAACCAAGCTCAGCTTGACAAATAACTAATATTTTGCTAAGGTAATAATCAGATAGTCATGAAATCAGATAGTGTTGTTTTGTTACCTCATTATTGATAAAGACGGACTGCTAGAATGTTTTAGCAGTGATCCAGCCCAGCAATCCATTACTCATGCAGTCCCTGTCTGTAAACTCAGGCCCTTAAATGGCCGAACTATTCTTAGCTTTATGTGGTGAATACACAGGAATGTTCATGGGCAGAATATTAAGGACAGAAGATGGCCCTAACAGTGCTTGGCAAAGGGAGATGGGATTTATAGAAAGTTTCCTTTGATGCTGTTGACTCCTAACTACTTCCTTCTGATGCTGCCCCAACAAACAAAATTAGCATTAAACTTGCATTCCAGATGAATGACAGAGAATAAAAAGAAAGAGGGATTTCAGTTAAAGTCTATGGAACTAGATTCAAGCCCAGGACCTAGCCAGGTTTAAAGCCAGGCTGGATCTCTTCAGCTGGAAATTCTCTGAGTGAGAAATTTTCCAGCCACTTTATACACACAATATCCTTCCTCTCCAATTTTGTTATAGGCAGCACAACATACCTGGTCCAACTGCTGTTTGTGAGTGGCATAATTACCACTGGAAGCCACAAAGATGCTTTAGGTCTGCAGCCATAATGCATTGAAATCTGACTGGGGGAGGGGAGGGGCGTTTCTCCTTTCAAAGATGCTCAGTGAACACAGAAATCCTCTAAAACCCTTTCCTACAGTTGTGCTTGTTTGTTATCACCAAAGCAAGAGAGAAGATAGCCAATCCAAATAAATACACTATTTAAGGAAAAGGGAGGAGAGGGGTGACTCTACAGCTGTCCTAAAAAATGAATCCATATAATAATTCATATTGCCCAGCAGCCATAAGAAGGGACGGAACTGCACTTGCACATGAGTGTATTTTTTGGGGATAGATGGCAGGTACTTGTAGAGTTTTGTGGCTACCAGACTGTGTATCTCTGTAAGAGTATTGTTGGTTTTTTTTTTTTTTTTTTTTCATGTTTAGAATGACTCTTTTTCCTGAGTTGGCTTGTAAACCACTGTGATTCTCACTGCAGTAAATTAAACAATGCCTTTTTCAAGGCAGAGATGAAGGATGGCTGGGCCTGTGAGGGAGGTACTTGACCCATTCTTTGGAGCCTTTTTGAGCTGGGACAGAGCAGCTGCTAAAACAGCACCACAAAAATGTGTGATACTTCGCGGGCAAAATCTCAGGAATCCCCTCTCAAACAAACACAACCCGCCGAGCAAAAACACCTCACGCAGTGAAAGAGAGATGGAGGGAAGGCTCGTTTCTGTCCTGGGATCATGTGTAGGAACCAGCAGCCGGGAGGGAGGGGTGGGGAGGAGTGGAACTAGGGGTCTTCAGCAGCCTTGAGGGGTTTTTTTATAGCTCTCGAGCTCCAGAGCAGCACATCGGGCACTGGTCTGGGAGTGACACAGAGGGGATGCTGCCACCTACTGAAATGAGGATTTTTAGCACTTGGGTTTCTCGACTGGGCTCCTCTCAGCCACAGTCCAAAGATACTGCAGCATCGGTACGGTATTCATCAGATTCAACAGCTCCCCGTCCTGCCTAATTATTTTCAGGAATTGAAAACAGCACTGTAAAAAACTCCACCAATGCAACCCTCAGGACCCCAAAACAAGGCAATAGCCTACCATCAAACTGCACTATTATAACACTATTAATTTGAAAAGTGAAACTTTGCTTTAAGGGTGTATTTAAGCCCAGGCAGACTATTAAGATAGATCAGAATTTTAGATCTGCTCTCATTCTACTTACACAACAGAAAAAAAGAGAAATTATTTTAGTGGGACCGAGTTCACTCTGCTACTTTCTTCCAGGCTAACTTATTTAGTGTTGGACCAATAGTCTTGAACTACAAATTTGAAATTAACAACTCTAGGAACTGGAGATGGCTTTAAAAATCTTGACTAAAAAAGCTGAGGTTAGATTTTAATCTCTTTCTCTCTCTTTTTTCTTTTTATAGGATAGACACAACTCTTTTATGGTGATAAAACAGAATCTCTGCTCCTCATGTCATGAACATGCATAATAATGCCAGGCTGGAGAACAGCACTTCCTCTTTTCAGCAGGTGGAAGAAGTACCCCAATGTCCTGTTCCCAGATACTGATTATTGCTGCTGTGCTGCTGCCCAGCTACGCGGAGTCACTTCACTGGCAGCTGCTTATCAGCAAGGAATGAGGTAGTCCCTACATTTCCCTTAACTCCTGACTGGAATAATGAATGTCTGTAAACCCCAGGGGTGAGGCTGGCTCAGAATGCTCCAGGTAGCACAGTGACATAATGCTCACACCATGGACTCTAAACCAAATTTATCAGAAGTGTTTATTAACAACCAAAGCCATAAATAACAACAATAAAACATAGAAACTCAGAAGTCATGTCAGGCACCTTCCACAGCAGATCTGAGTGACTCTGGATGCTGTTCCTAATGACCCACCAGTAATTTTATTGCTGCAGAGGCAACATAGCATGTCATGCTGTGATAGATTTGGTCTTTTCTGACATTCAGCTGTTTGTTCTTTGTGTTGGCTGTTGCTGAAGTCCTGGAGATAATACAGGTGTTCTGTGCTGCTAGAGCTGACTATGCTAGAGAGAAATCTGGGCCAGAACGGAATGAGGATTTGTCTGCCTTGGTCAATAAGAGCACCCGGCCTTGGAGAAGGAAGGAGAAAAAGGTGAAACAAGCTTCTTGGTCCACCTCAGAATTAATGGAGGCCTACTGAATCAGGCTTCCCTTCATTAAAAAGAGTGGACAATACAGAAATAGAGATCTTTGTCAGCTGCTTGGTTGGGTTTTATCTCATTTTTGCGAGTCAGTTGGATGACTTGTACTCCTGCTCCTGCAGTGAACATCTGATCACATCCCCAAAACTGTGAGAAAGTTTGCAGTCATATTTTGCAAGTTAGCTCTCATGCCTAGCTCACAACCTAGAGTTATCCTCAATCCACAGACTGAGGTAAACGGAGGTGTTGACCAACTGATCATTGCTTCATCTCTTCAGGTGAAGCAATTTGTCCAAAGCTGGGGAAGAGCCTCAGTCAGGACACAGGTCACAGGGGCTTCCCAATCTGAGCAGAATGTTTGGATAACCAGCCAGAGCAGTCAGGATAGTTCCTGCTGAACACCCGCTCAGGTGAGTGCTATCTGTCTCTGGTATCAAGGAAGAAATACAAGGTAATCCGACATGTCTGTTTTTATAAAAATGCTCGACAAATATCATGAGCAAATAAACAGCTGCCTCTGAGCTATTTACAGTGCTGTTAACCAGCTTTTAGGCTTCAAAATTGATCACCAGAGTCAACAGAGGGTTGAACAAACATATCCATGGTTGAGTATTTGTATTTGAGATTAGGTACACATATACAAGTGTGAATGCCTGTGTTCAGCCTCAGACTATTGAGGAACTGAGCCTAGACCATAAATGGAATTTTGGTCAAAAAGCAATCAAATTATTCATGCAGTCCATCCTATTAAAAAAAAAAAAGTTTAAAAGTGCCTCATTTTCTACTAGTCTACTACTTTTTGTCTGCACTAAATCTTCATGGGATGAAAAAGGGGATTAAATCCAATATCATTCTTCTGTTCTGTGCAAGAGACAGGGGCTTGTGTCCTGAATAACAAGCTACTTGACTAGAGGCTGGTGTTTAACAGTGCCATGTTTTTATATTTAAAAAAAACCCCCAAGCTACATGCACTGTAGCTACACACCCTCTTTCTCTCTGTGTCTGTTTTAACAGGGTTTTAAAGCCATTTCACCTGAGTGCCTGTTGATTACCCTGCTGAGTTTTTTAAACCAATCCATTGAATTCACTTCCTTTCTGTGTCCCCAGTGCCCATTCACCTATAGAAATATAGAGACAAACAAGACCACAGGTGCAGAAAATTGGGCCTTTCCTGCTGTTTATTACAATGTTGACCTTGAGGATTTGTTGAGGGGGTGGGGGGGTGAAGGAAAGAAAAAGAAGAAATACATGCTTTGCAATAGGATTCTGCTAAAACCCTACCTTCCTTTTCTCATGAGGTTTTAAAAAATTCCTTCTAGCTGGCAACAAACACAGACATTGAATTATTAGAAGGTGAAGTGGGGGCAGGGCCATTTCTTTTGCATCTCTGAAGGGCTTTTGGATGAATTGCTGCTGACCAGAAAGCCTGCTCTTCCTTCAGCCCCACCTCCCTCTCTGCAGTTTGCCTTGTGGTTATTCTGGAGCACGAGAATTTGCCCTGCCCTGTGGTCACCTTTGTGGTCACCCAGCTGCCTGCTTCGTGTCCTATGAGCACTGGGGGACACAGCCACCTGCTTGGAGTGTCAAGGACATGCCTCGTGCTGAGCAGGCAATTTTGGAGAGGAGTCCTCTCACAAAGGCATGGCCTGCACCCAAAACTGGGTGTCCTTGCACCCGAGGCTGCACTGCCAAGGGAGCCCGGCCTTCCCTCCAGGAGCAGAGTGGGGTCCCCAGAGGAAGGAAGGTTTGTCCACAAGAAGAGTTCACAACTTTCTTGATGTAAACTGGCGGCAGTGAGTGGGTCAGGAGTTAAGAAGGCCTCTGCTGGCTGGATTGGGAGGGTGGGGGGTTACTGCCATCCAGGGCTCACCTGGGCCACCTGCTGAAGCAGGGCAGCACAAAGGGGTTCAGCAGGACAGGGCTGTGCTGGGGTGTGGCTGTGTGTAAGGGTTCTGTTTCCTTGCCTGTCTGTAAAGGTGTTTGAGCCAATTTCTGTGGCTTGATCTCAGTGGATTTATTACGTGAATGCATCTAGTAAGGTCCAGACCCTCACTCAAAGACCTCACAGTTGATTTAAAAATCAGAGACCACAAATGGGAGAAAAGATGTGTTACGCCTGAAATTAACAATGTGGATTTGATGTGCAGAGAGTATAAATGGCATGTTAAGGGTGATATTTCTCATCTGGAAACTGAACTCATTTATACTGAGCACCAGTTCACTGCTTTAACTGGATGCCTGCTGAAAGGAAAGCACTTCTCCTCATGCAGATATAACCTGAGATTAGTGAGGCTTTTTGGGTGATTAGGCCCTTTGGAAGCCAAGATTTCTGGTCAGATCGGCCTGGAGGTCAAGGTTAGACACTCTGTGCTCTGCTGTACCTCTCAGCTTGGAGCTGACCTGCAGAGAGCAGCCTGCTCTCCAGAGCCTGCTTAGAATTTCACTGCCCTGTTTGCACAAGTCCTTCAGGGCTTTTACAACTCAGGGACACCTCTTGTGTGCTTGCTTAGGAATATCAATGGGGGCTCACTTATTTTTTGGGGAAGTGAGTGCCAAAACCAAAAACCCTGACCCAAAGCCCTTCTGCAGCACATTTTTGCCCAACATGACCAAGAGGGTCTGGAGAGCAGCTTGTGCAAGCCTTGCCTAAGGTTGAGCTTTGATAGGCAGGGATGACCATGTCACGACTATGATGAGCTCAGCTCCTGAGTCACACACAGAGGATTCTCACTGGTTGCTACTTGATATTGAATTTTATCAGTGATAGTCAAGAGAGGTTCTAAGTGTGGCCCTGCATTTTTTTTTGTTTTTTTCCCCTCTCTCAGCACTGTATTTCTCCACATGATAATTCACATGGCCGGATGCTTTACTCTCCTGCTTGTCTCTGCAGCACAGCCATTCCACAGAAACACTTACCTGTGCCTTTGCCATCAATAAATGCCACCAAAACCTGTAGGTGACAAACTCTGTTAACACAGTCAAAGACAGCTGGCTCAGCAGAAGAGGGGCTTCGAGAAAGTTGAACTCTTTCCTGATAACACCTAGACCTCTCTCTCTAGCTGCTATAGGTAGGTTTTATCTATAGTTTTTAAGGTACTGTTCAGCCACAGTTAACTGTCTGTGAGAAATTTTAATTTCCATAAATTTCCTTTTTCTGATAGAGGAATAGAGGTCTTGGAATTTTAAAGCTTATGATGTCAATATGCCATAATTTGTGTTAATCACTATTTTCTGCCTTCCCTGGCTTAGACACACTCACCTATTATCAGTTGTGTTTAAACAACAATAAAATACATGAGTTGTAAGAGTTTCCCTCCACCCCTTGTGGTCACTTTGATGAGCTAAGCAAAAAACACTGTTTTCTTTGAGTTTGGAATTTAGGTTGCATTAGTTAGCAAACCTCAGGTATGAAAATTAAGCAAGTCTTTTCTGCAATATAGGCAGGACTTGATATTAAGTCCCAAAATGAAATTAATCTTAGCCATTTTTCATATAAAGTTAGCTTTCTGTATTTCTCATTTTCATTTGTTCAATTTTCCGCCTTGGAATAATTACTGTAAGTGAAAAAGCATGTCAAAACCCCCAGTTATTACAAAAAGCACACTGGAACTCTCATTCTAGAATTCATCACTTCATAAAACTGTACATTATAGGACTGGCCATTCTGGGCCAAACATGTGCTCCATGTAACCCAGTATCCTGTCTGGTACTATGATTAATAGGGGAAAGTGGAAAAGAAGATAAAAAATGATCTTTTCCCCTGCTGTTCTCTCTCACCTTCTAGTAATCAGTGGCTTACAGGCACAAAATGTGCTGTAATAACAGGAAAATAATGCTTCAAATAAATAAAAATTAAATTACTATTCACTTACAATAAGTTACTTAATTTTATCACAATATCTGCTTTTAAAATTTTTGTTTAATTTTTAGAAGGAAATGTGTATCTTTATGACAGCTCCAGAGAATGAAGCTGGAAATATTCCACTCAAATTGTTGTACCCAGGAAGAAAGAGGTTTCAGCTGGAAAAGAAATTTCAACTGAAGACATGACCAAGTCTGCCAAGGTGAAGTGAACCGTGAATTTTCTCCCATCGTGTTCTATAGAAACTACCTAGAACTGGGGTTTTTTAATTTCTTTTTTTTTTTCTTTTACCCCTCTGCATTTATTCACATTCTTTCTTTATCCTCCTTCCTTCTTCCTCCTTATATTTTTTATTCCCACTGCCTCTTTTCTCAGCTACATCTTAGAAGAATGGAAATAAACACCCAGTTTAAAACTTAAAACCTATAGGTGCACATTTGCTTAGAAAACCTGCAGGGATTCCCCCCAGCTCAAGCTCTTTTTAAACAAGCACATCTATTAAGACAGTTTGCTTCTCTATCAATCTGTGAAAAGTTAATACAGTTTTGTGTCATTTTTGTTATGGAAACAGCCCTGTAAAAATACCATACGGTCTGCTGAAGCCTGCCCTTGTAACCCCAATAAATACAAATCACCCTAGAACATATCATGGTAAGTTCAAATATGTTGCTAATGTAATCTCAAAAATCCTTCACTGAAAGAAAACAAACGAGCTCCTTTTAAACCCCTGACTTGTTGCTCTTGACTTCAGCTATTTGTTCAATATTTCAACAACACTAAACAAATGTGCCGGAAATGCTTATCATTTCTGAGTTACCCCCTTGCTATCCCACACTCCAGACTCTTCAAATTAGAGACTATCTTAAAAAGATAAATGTGATCCGTTCTCTTTGTTTCTTTCATTTCAGCATTGTCTTCAGCATATCCCTGGAGAGTCTCCTGTTATCAATGTGCCTAATTCTGGCCAATCTTTCTGGATAATTAATTTCCCATCTCCCTGTCACAGGCTGCTTTGGCTGCTGCTCTGTTCTCTACCTTTTCTAACTCTGAAACATTTGCATTATTAATGGCAGACAACAGTATATTAAATACCCAGCTTATTATCCACATTAAGGTAGCTTTCCCTGTTATTTATAATCAGTAAAAAACTATCAGTGAAGTTTAAATGATCTGTGCTGCAGCAGAGCATTACTTTCCCACACCTCCCCAACAATATATATATTGCAATTAATTTGCACTTCATTGTTTATTTACACATATGTATTTCAGAAAACCAGAATCTGCCCTTATTCCTTGTGACTTATAATAAAATATAATAAGGAGCTTTAAGCAAAATGCCTGTTCTCTGAACACACACTAAATAGAAGTACTCTGGGTGTTGTGGATATCATAGGGAATGTGACCAGAAAAATGGTGCCGTTTTATTATATATCAACAGTATTTCACTAACAAGCATCAAGAACTACATTCATGTCAGTGGACACAGGAGAAATCAGCTTGATTTCCACATTAAACTTTCATTTGAATGTAACTGCTCTTCCAAATATGCACAAGAGTTCAGTTCTGAGAGTGAGCAGGAGCTTTTGTGCCTCTTTTTCTGAGACATCTGCATGGCATCTGATTTTTTAGAAAACTTTTCTTCCTGTCCAGGAGTTCTGACATAGAAATGTCAAAATTGAAAGTGGCAAAAGTAAAATAATTTATTTTGAGTAATTTCAGTCTTCATGGCTTCTGTGTGTTCTTGAAGTGTGGTGAATGGGAAAGAAAACCAGTGCTGTACATGGCATTTTCAGGGACATGACCTTGGTCTTTGACATACTTTTTCTTTTTAAATTCAGGTCTTGGAGTGGATTGGTAACAGTGGAATACACCTTGCTCTTCCCAAGGAATAACTGACTCTGCCTCTCTTTTATTCTTGTCTTTTCCCTTGCAACTTTTCAACTCTTGGATTTGTGTCAGCAAGAAAAAAAAAACATAAATGCAGCAACATTCATATAAAAATCTGTGTGCTTCTTTTTCCTTCATTTCCAGCATTGCACTACAACCACAAAGGAAGAAAACCAACTTTGAAATGTGCCTGACAATTTGCTCTATGTGTGCTTCTACTCTCACTTAAAGAATGGAAGCAGTCCCAGATGATTGTGCTAATAAATGCCAATTTTAGAAAGGACAATTTGGGATCAACTCGTATGTAAACAGTTCTAGAAGCTGAGGGTAAATCAGAGGACTGGCTACATATCTATAAATAAATCTCTGTTTACTTTTACTCAGAGGCATTGGACAAGTGAAAGATCAGAGTTCCTGCAATGCCATGAAGGAACCACAGTTAGCAAGTTTCGGTCTCAGAGCTTTTTGGGTTAATCCACAGGCAGCTGAAATGCCACCCACAGCTGTCCCCACACCTCCACTGTGTTACTTGTGCAAAAAATCGCACCCATATTGACCTTCAATATGAGAAAAGGTTGTTTCAAAGACTGAGGCAGGGACAGTGATGTTGCTTAATTCTGCTTTTGGCTGTTCTTGGAGCTGTCCTGCGAGGAGCTCTTCAGGCTCTGATGCAGCCCAGACTCCCAACCTTAATGTGTTAAATACATTGTCTACTTTGGATTGTTCACTTAGCTGCAGCAAATGTCTTCTATTTTTTCCTGTCGGAATACAATTAAAATTGCAGGATATTTGCCAGATGGACTGAGACTCTTCCACCACTCTCAGCATCCCCTTGCAGTATTGTGAAGAATGATCAATCAAATAGCTCAGTCTCATCTATAAACAATGCATTTTAACTGTCCTAGCAGGTTTGTTTGAGGCAGTTTAACACCCAGACTCATGCAGAGAGTTGTCCTGCTCTCTGTTCCAGCCTGCATTTCCATTCACAAAGAAAAATTGGGGGAGCCTGAATGAATTTACCAGTGAGCTAAATACGGCATATGATAACAAGTAAAATCAACCTATAAAAAGAAGAAACAGCCACTCAAGAAGAGGAAAACTCCTACATTTCTCTCTTGTAGGGCTTCACATGCAAATCTTAATGATGTTTTAATCTCATTATATTTCTTATGCCTGCTGGTACATCCCCAGGTATGCAGAGGAATACCTGAGAACAGCAAACATGCAGCTTTTGTGCAAACTAACTCTAATTATTAAGAGCTGATGTACTGCTGGTTATACATTAAGGAGTTTCTTGAGTAGTGATTTTTTAAAAACCCTCTTTGCATTCACTTAAGTTATGGATCCAAGAATACCTACCTAGTGTAAACATGTCCTGGACACAGAAAATGAATAGACAAATAAAAAAAGAAGAAAAAAATTCATTTCTGAAGAGGCCAGTATAACAATAGGCTTCATAATGGTATAATTCCAAAAGAATTTAAGAAGTTTTTTTTCCAGTAAGTTTGCATTCAGCTTTCTGTACACTTATATTTCTGACCTTGTGCAAAAAAAAAAAAACAAAAAAAACAAACCAACAAAAAACCTTAATTATGTATTTCTTCTGGATTGTAAGAAATAGAAGCAAATCAAATACATTTTATATTTTATCAATATCATCTAGAGTGGATAATACTTTAAAAAAAATAATTAAGAAAAGAAACCAAAAACATTATATGATGTAACTTGTACTGTTTTTCCTCACCTTATTTCTATTACCTGGCTTTCAGGATGAAATTTGAAAGATAACTTTGCCCTGACAGGTTTTGTTGGACAAGTCCACATCTTAGTAAAAAAAATACTGGAACCCATTTTCTGTTGGCACTGAATTGCAGCTGCATTATTCAGTGTAATTCCTGTCCTGTTCTTTCCTTAATATCCACTTCTTTGCTCACAACTTGGCCTGTTCTGTTTCAATTAAATTAGAAGCACTTTTAGTTTGTCTGAAACCAAACCCTCTGGTGCTATAAAGCAGCATGTCTGTGTATGACAACAAGCACAGGAGGGACCCTATCATTAAAAAGTTTATTTTAATGTAACAACCCCCCATAGATCACAGAACTGGATTCAGCCTAAAGCCATTGTTATGCATTTTATGAAAAGTTGATCTAAGCAAAAAATATGAACTTAGCAATTTTGGGGGGTGGGGGTGGGGTAGGAATTTGTCTGGACAATGTAGTTGCATAAACTTTCATTGTAAAAGGTGCAAAACATTAATTCAGTGTCTTTTTATAGACCTCCATACCACTGAGCTTGTCCCAGAATATTTTTGTGTCTGTATGCACTTGCACTTTCAACTCATTATTTTGGTTCTCTGCATAACCTTCTGTGCATTTGCCTTCTGAAAACTAACTGAGCGAAACAGTCAAGAAATTAAGAGCAGGTATTTTTCCCCCTACATTTTCGGGAAACTGTAATTTTAGCACTTGTATATGTGAATTTATGTAAGCCAGAACAACACCTGTGCTTCAGCAAGAAAGTAAATCATATAATTTGTTCTGCCTGAGAAAGTACAATTCACCAACACAGCTCAGACAGAAAATCCTTCCAGGGAGTGCACAGGTTTTATGTTATCTGCCAAGTAACACACACATCTGAGGAAACCACATGAAGAACTAGTTTGTGCACTGGAAACCCGAGGAGTTTTTTCTGTTTTTTAAAAAGCAGATCTTCGTGTATATGGTTTATTTGTTAAAATCAAATCCTCCATGATACGGCTGCAACACCTGAATACTGAGGGAAACTTAAAGATCCTTCCCCAGTTTCCTCTTCCATACAGTTTGTGCTGCTGTCTTCTCTCTTGAGAGCTCCTTTGTCTCTGACATCACCTTATTTACTTATTGATTTCTTACAGCAGGGCACCTCTGATAACTTTCTATGCAGAAGATTTGCATGATCTCAACCCACACTGGTCACAGCTGAGAGCACCCCTGCAGCAGAGAGTACACACACACAGAATAAGAAGAGAATCCACTTCTGAGGAAGTATCCCAATGCACACTTTTGGCTGGCATAAATATTCTGACCCCGCAGAGCCTTTCATCTGGCAAGTGGCCCCTAAGCCTGTGAGAACTTCACGGCACCACAGCAGCAAACATGGGGTTGCTGCCAGTCCAAGTCCATCCTGAAATTCTCAGCAGGGACAGGGTGAGGCAACTCGATTTTCAGGTCCTATTGTGGAAACACCTCAGATATTCTTGTTTGTGATGGTGGTTACAGCCTGGTGCAAGTGCATCTGCTGGGCATACGGGAGTGATGCTGAAGAAAACAGCTTTCTGTGCACTTCCCATGTCTCCTGCCACTCCTGCTGGCCCCCAGGGATGTGCCACCTGTGTGCTGCCTGGTATTTTTATCCTCCTGGTTGTTCTTCTCTTGAATCTTTATGCCACAATGCCACAGTAAAGTCAGAGCTACATTTGTGACATTCCAGTTGGCAGCAGAGAAGCTGACAGCAAAACCATTGCATGGGAGAAAGGAGGACGATATAGAGAGAGGGGAGAGGATCTTCACAGAGAGCCTGTCTCTCATTATCAAATTTGAACATTATGAGCTTCACTGTATTTCTTTAGTTGAAAAAAAAAATAAAAAAAGGCAAAGAAAAAGGAAAAAAAAAGGCTTTATAAACAAGGACTGAGGTTCAGGTAAAATGTCTTTCCCTGCCAGCTGAAAGGATGAAAGGAGAACGTAATTTGGAGGTAAGATAAGGAAGTAATAATCTGATAATCTGCTGCTTGTATATGATTTACTTGGTAGAGAAACTACTACTTTCTTTAATAAAGAAAAAGCCCACATGTAAACACCATTCCCTCCACCTAACGATTTCATATACTATTTGTTTTCCTTTTTTTTTTTTCTTTTTTTAACAACTCACTTTTCTGCTCCTTGAGCTGTGCAGTAAATGCCACCGTTAATGAGATAATACCAGTGTGTTTGAGAGCAGACTGACCCTGCTGTTTTCAAGCAGTTTTAGCTCTCGACAGTCAGGAGCCTGCCTAATGTTTTGTGGCTGCCTCTGGTCACTGACAGGGTACAAACTGCCTTATCTCCCAGTGGGAGGGAGCTCATTGCCAAACCCACGGCTACTTGACTGGGGAGGCGTCTGCAGCCATTCACACACACGGCCTGAGCCAAGCACAGGGCCTGGAACAAACACCCCAAAATAGCTCTGCTCTGAATGGACTTCAATTTTTCTCTGCATGTCAACAGATGACATGCATTGTCACGACTGCTGGGCAGGATTCAAGAGGCTCGGTTAAGCATATTACAGTCAAACTCCCATTGTTCAGCATTTCTGCAGCTTGGGCACTTTCTCAAATATCCCCCTTTACTTTTTGGAAAGCCCTTTCAATGACCCTTTTTGTGTCAATATAGAGCTCAGCTCACAAATCAATTGTTCTATTTTTATTTCCAATATTACACTTCCTTCCAGCGTGCTCAGAGGAGGATGCCACGCATTTTGTCACCAGCTCTGGCCAATACCCCCCAAGAACTCCCTGACTGGGCAGGAAAGCAGGATTAGCAGGGAAGCGGAGAAAGCAACAGGAGTTCAAGTAGTGAACCTCTCACCATTAGGGCTGCTGCTGGCAATCTGGGAGAGGGATGTTCCCCAAAGTGGAGTAATATCCCAGCTGACCAGGGGATGCCACACGGACAAGCCCAGGGGGACTTGTGGCTTGTGGACAGAGGGAGGGGACACTGCTGCCCTGCACTTCCTAGGGAGTCCAGTCCATGCAGGGCTCCCCAGGCTCTGCCCACACTTGGCAAGGCTTGTCTGTGACTTCCCAGCCCCATGACTCACCATGCATTAGCAACATGACTCAAATGCCAAATTTCTTTCCAGGATCTCTAATTCACAAGACTTTCTAGAGCACTGGATGAGGTCTCAGGTGCACATTGTCCCATTCCCATCTGACTGCTTCTGGTGCTGCTCAGCTCCTCAGCTCTTTTTGGAAACAGAGGGTCCCCCAGAGAGGACAGGGACCTTCTGCATGAGCAAGGATGACTCCTTCAAAATAACCCTACATCTTCTTGCATTTTACTTAATGAAGGGTCTTCCTGCAGACCTGAAGTTCTGGTGTACTATTGCAGTACAATGAAGGAATACACTACAAAAATAGCAAGTTCCTCCTGACCTCTGTGTAAGGGAGATACTGTCATTACAGACAAAATAAACATTCAAATTTCATATATATCAGACCACATATAGTATTGTGTTATTTATGGATGAAGTCTGTTCCTGAAGGAGCATCCTGCTTCCATGTAAACAAAAAAAAAAAAAAAAANCACACCTCAAGGACGGGGCCATCCGGAGGGACCAGGAGGAGCTGGAGAAGTGGGAACATTGTGTGGTTGGACAAGGGAAAATGCTGGTGCTGTACCTGGGTTGGGGCAAACCTCAGGAGCAATCCAGGCTGGGGATGAGCAGATGGAGCAGCCCTGGGAGAAGGACACGGGTATGCTGGTGGTGAGAGCTGGACATGGCCCATCCCAGAGACCCTTCCATGCCCTGGGCTGGTCTCCCAGCATGGGCAGAAGGAAAGGGGGGATTCTGCCCCTCTGCTCCTCTCTGCTGAGGCTTCCCTGCAGGACTGCATCCAGTCCTGGGCCAGCCCATCAAGGACAGGGAGCTGCTGGGGCCATGCCAGAGC
>VWZN01002775.1:826798-850819 GCA_013396955.1 Regulus satrapa
CAGAAGTGTTTACCTTGCCTGACTTTGCATGGGTAAACATTCCTGCATCCCATGTAAGGGCTATATTTAGAAATGTATCCTACCAGGAAACTAAGTTGGCTTCAGGGAAACCAAAACAGTCCAGGGCTTGACTCTGAGGCAGATGAAGTCAACAGGGACCCCACCCAGACCCAGAAAATGCAGCCTCTCTCACCCTAGCGTGGGCAAATCCCCCCTCCCAGGCTGCCCAGGGACAGTAGGGCTGCTGGAGCCATGGGAAGCCACACCAATTACTGAAAAAGGAACAGCACTATTGAAAAACTGTTATACAAGCAGTGGTAAACCTCAGTGGCCTGGGTCTGAGACAACAGAAAATCCCTTTGACGAGTAGTAAACACACTAAAAATAGTGCTTGGTTCTTTTTAAAGTCAGCCTAAAATAAATCTCTTTGCTTTTTGAATGCTGTTGTGTCGTTTCATATGAAGGTGCCCAGCAGATGTTTACCAGCAGTAAAAATGAGCAAGGTCTTATTCCTCAGCCTCTCCTGGAGCATAATGCAAGCACAGAAGATCACAGGACTCTCAAGCAAGGAGAACATCCCAAGAGCAATATTCCAGCCTGAGGAGTGGCTTCATCTCACAGTGCGATTGTAATGTACCAAAGGTATTTGGAAACAGAAAAAATACTGACTTCAATGCCCTGAGCAACCAAGACAGAGAAGATAAGGAATAATCAGATTGCAGTGTTCATGCAGCTTGTCCAGACCATATTCTGAACCCTTTCCACCTGGTTAAAGACTAAGCTCCCCTCCAGATCTCAGCTGCCAGTGACAGAGCTTTATCCTCAGTTGATGAGAGAAATGTGTATCTCTTTCTACTCCAGGCACAGGGATGGCTCCCCTCTCCTTTGTGTTTGAGTTTGATATCAAGACTCCCTTACCAGCCAGTGGAGAGAACCAAGTACTTTCAGAGAAAAGAGCACTTGTGCTCTTACTTGTATTTAAAGACATGTGCTTTAGGATGAATTATATAGGAATTTTTTTTTTTTTTTCTAAAATTCTGATACAGGGAGTTAGCGCAGACTTAAATTTTTATCTTATAAATTAGATTCTGGGCTCGCTTGCTCCGGTAGACAATGCCATCTGTACAATCACCACAATTTTATTATCTATGTTTCTTAGGTACTCAGAGTGGGTATGACATCAACATCTGTCCTGTAGTGATTGTGGAAGCCTCAGCCAGTCACTGCCCTGGCTCTTCTGGGGGTGGATGTATAAATATAAATTCTGCAGTTTTGATAAGAGTTTCATTTTGACTAACTCTGTATGTAGAATAATCTTCTAATTTAGTAACTGAATATCTCCAAAGTATACTTGTACTTCATTGCTATATCTCATGCACAGTTACAGCTATAGTGAATTCATATCTAAAATCTGGTGTGTTTTTTAGCTTTCAGATCATCAAGGTTCACTTCAGCTTTTCTACTCAAAAAACAAACAAACAAACAAAACCAAAACAAAAAACCCAGCAATGCTTCCATGGTCATGGGGGGAAATAAAAAAGTCTTTGAACATCTGGCACAGTAGTTTGCTTTTTACTATTATACTTGTGAGTAAATTTGAAAGAGAAATACACTTTCATAGGAGCTTCTTTTAAAATACAAACAATTATAATGAAGATTGTGAAACAAGGATGGGAATTTAGTAACCTGTTACTTATCTCACAATGTGCAAGCATACATTTGGAATACAGGGCAGAATTACCATAAAAGTCAAGACTGGGCTCTGAGCAATCTGATTTAGTGGAAGATGTCCCTGCTCATTGCAGGGAGGCTGGATTGTATGATCTTTAAACATCCCTCCCAAATCAAACCATGCCATGATTCTGTGACATACAGCATCAGAATTCTGGGGACCCAACTATATTGTCATAGCCAAATCTACTGTGCTCTTGATGGTAGAATATTTTGTCTGATCCCTGCAGAACTCGTTGTCTGGAGGAGTTGAGCTCACTGCTCACCCTAGTTTTCACTGCTGTTTTTCACAAGGGGATGTTGAGGGACTTATCTATAGAAGAAAAGGTGTGGGGCAGAAGCAGTGGAGGCAGAAGCAGCACTGCTGCCACCTTTTCAAAGGACCAGTGGAGTAAAACTTGCCATGTATTTTTCCTTATAAAGAAATAAGGAAGGGCCAATGCTGAGATATCTGAAAGTATACATTTTGGTAGAGCAACTACCAGCCCCAAAATTGTTTCAATGTTCCCCCTCATCTAGCAGTTACTGAAGCACAAACATATAATCATGGGAAATGCCCTAATTAACCATAAATCTCTGCTTCCAATCAGAAGGGCTCTGAGCTTTCATTCCAGCCAGAAAGACTGGAACAAGAGCCCAACTATTAGGGAATCTACATTTGAATCAATTCCTGTCAGTGAGCTGGTATTTCTTTTTTTGGTCTAACCCACAAATTTGTACCTGTATGGTTAGCCAAAAACTGTACATTATTTACCAACATCAGCACTTAAACTCAAGGATCTGGCAATGCTCCATCTTGGAACTAAAGAGCTGATACTGTGCCCTTACTTCAAGAAACATCACAGCTATGCCTGACATTACTGCTCCTGTAAACTACACATACAAGAACTTGAGATGAAACAGAATTTTCTTGAAGTGTTTTACATTTTTATCCATTAAAATGTCGTGGGTTGGTGAGAAACTGAATATTCCCAAACACAAGGCCTGATGTTGTGCAACATTTCACAACTATCTTTTCCCTGAGTATCCACTGAGGTTGCTTTAAAGCTTCACTTCACCATAGTCTGTGAACAATTAAATATTTTGAAGGAAACAGAGCAGTAATAGTATTACTTTTCCCTTCATATTTTAACGCAGGAGAAATGCTGATTGTAGCAGGACTTCAGTTTTGCCATAACTAAAGTGGAAAGCCTTGAAATTTAGGCTAAAATTTGGCTGTCTTTAAAGAATCTAAAAAAACTTGAGATGTATTTAGTTTACACTACAGTTTTCTGGCATCAGGGACAAAGTCCTGGGGTGGGGGGTGTCTGTTTGGGCTGGAAAACAGGAGTGCAAAAAGAGGTACAGGAAGAGAAATTGGAGCATGATGAAGTGACCGCCAAACTCAGCAAGTGTGAGGAGCCTGCCAGTGGTGTATTCTTCCCTCTAAATGTGCTAAAATCCAATTGGGATGACAGGGAAAGGGGCAAATGTCTGAACTTCCAGAAGTGCCCAGGTAAGACACACACTGCTTGTACATCAGGCAGAGAACTGACTGCAATGAAAGGGGCAAGATGGCTAAACCACATTTTTCTAAATCCTATCAAAATATCCCTCTGACACAGTTTAAAATGCAGGGATTCTGCTGCCAAAAACTTCAAGCAAAATAAAAAACAAATGCAGATTGCAGCTTGCCTGCTGATAACACATGCTGTTCTGGAGCATCAGGCTCAGAAAAACCTACTGCACTGAACTCATCTGGAGAGAATGCCAGTAATTCCAGGGACTGAGACTTCCAGGGGTCACAGTTAAGGTTCTGCTGGCTTATGCCAGGACTCCTCATTTTCTGTGTTTTCAGGGGGTTGTGTTTTGCTGAGGAAGGCATTTTGGAAAGACATGAGAAACCTCTGGGCAATTTTAACTCTCTGTTAACAAAGATTTTTTTGGTCACTGAATGAGCTTGTAGAGGATTTAGTTTAACTGTGTCAGAGTGTGTGTTGGAAAGGAGTTGCAAAGGGGAAGCTGCATTTCTGAGAGAAATTCTCTGATGCTGAAGTACTCTGCAGAATACCGGAGATTGAACTGCCTGATAAAGATAATAAACAGAAGAGTTCAGCAGCAGTTGCAGTGAGCTCATCTTCAGGTTTCTGTACCTGTCCACCCTTCCTGCCATTCCTCTTTCTGAAGGAGGAGAAATCCATGGGTAGAGAGAACTCCAGGACCTCAGTTTTAGGCACAGAAATCTTAGATACTCACAGTGACCTCAGGATAGCTGGCTGTTTTCTGAACAGACCTCTTACCACATCCCTCAGATGCCACACACACAAGGGTCTGATTCTTCAGAGAAGCCTAAAGGATCACTGGATAAACATGTATGCAGCCTGGTTAATGATTTTGTTCACATGGCTGAAAATGAGTTACCTTTATGAGCAGAGTGTTGTCCCCCTTGTCCTGTGATACAGAAAGCCCAAGCCAGCAATGTATTTTTAACACCAAGAGTTGTTTTGTTTATGCTGGCCTGGTTCTACTTTAGGGAGTATCTTTAGCTACACACAAACCCAGATGAAGCTCCTGCACCCTCCAACATGTTTTTTCACTCAATTTTCTGTTGTTTAGAGACAGCCCTCAGTTACAGGGTGTAAATTCAGGGTGCCTTGTCTTTAGCAGGCTTCTCCTGAACTTAAGAGGATTTTTAGTCTTGTGGCATTTAAAAGATTCTGGCTTTACTTGTGGGGCACTTTTTTGCAAAAAAAAAAAAAAAAACCAACAGTTTTTAGGATCTGGGATGAATAAAGAGATGTCTCAGAGAGGTGACGGCATTGTTAGTGGACACTTTTAAGGGATGAGTGGGCCACAGCAGAGATTTCTTTTTAAATCCATTATGTAGTGTTTACACTGAAGTTCTGAGGCATGGGTAGGCCTGGGGCATATGGTTTTGAGAAAACACTAAATAATATCTTCTAGCTACTCATAAAGCATCTAATCCTGCAAACCTCTTCCATCTAATAGTCTATGTAGCACTGACTTCCACAGATGTATATTTATATAAGGGAATGAAAATAGCCTTAACCTACCTTTGATTTAATTTCTTGTTTCATTTCATTGCATAACCCCTTCTGTCTATAAAAGCATACAACTAATTAACTAAATGGGATATTAGTAGTATGACTTTTTAAAAAGATCATTTAATTTTGCCTCTAGGCACAAGAGTCTGCTCCTCAGAACCACAGGATTCAGTCTCAGTGCTGTGCCCTAACCAGGACAGAGACCCACGTTACAGAAATGAGCTCATCAGCTACTCAGGCACAGGAACTGAAAGGAGACTCATTCGTGTAAAATGTCATGAGATCTCTCACAACTGGGCATATGCAACCCTTAAAAAAAAAAAAAGAAGAAAAAAAAGGAAGAAGAAAAAAAAAGCAATTAAAGCAATATACACACGCTGAATAAAACAGTAAACTAACCTGGCTTCCTACAGAAAGTATATACTCTTTATCTCTATATATTTATAGCTACAAATGTAGAATATATATTTGGCAAAACTGAGTCTTACCAGAGGAAAGTGCTGACAGACATCTCAACTTGAGATGTCTATTAAAAACTCAGAGAGAAAGAAAGAAAGCTCTGTACGGATGAAGAACTAAGCAGAACAGTTCTAAACTGCTTTTGCCACGCTGTCCCTGAGGTTAAGATCTACAGGTATTTATAGAGCTGGTTTACTCTCTTGAAAAATGTTACTCTTCTCTGGTTGATCAAGAGTATTTTTCCCTTAAACCAGCAATGTGGATAGACAATTAAAAAACAACAACAAAACAAACAAACAAACAAACAAAAAAAGGATGCATCCCATTATATGTCAGCTTTGTAAAAGGTGAGTGTCAAATTTAAAGCCAGTCATCTGAGAGGTACCTCAAAGGCAGAGCCACCTTCTCCACTTCTGGATAAATACAACAGCACTTCCAAGCAGATTCCCCAGCTCTGGGACTTCTGACAATTTGCAGTGAACCCCTGAAGAGAGGCTTGTAGGCACTCAGCCCTGTCAGCTCTGATCTCAGCCAGGTGAGAGCCTGGCTCCAGGCCCACTTGGGTTCCTACAATTATAAACGGCTCTGTATTAGTTATTTCTCTGATGCACATTTAAATAGCTGGAAATGGTATTCAGCAGTTTTAATTTTCTGTAGTATTTCAGGCTGATAACATCTACCACACACACAAATTATAACATCTACTCATCACAAAAATCTCACTCTTTTGGTTACATCACTGAAATCTAAGGAATTAGCTCTAGGTATGTCAATAGGCTAAATAGTAATTTTGAAAATATACTTATCACCCTCCACACTTTGAAAACACAAGTTATTTTCCAAGAGCTGTTGTATTCAGTACTCAATTAAATTTCAAGCTGCTTCCTTCAGCAAGGGTCAGTAACAGTCAAAACGTTCACATGCAACAGCATAATTTTCCCTAAGCTTTGGAGTTTGCCTTTGGAAAGTACAATGATTTGTTTCCCCCATCTATAAGGGAGACTTCTGTAAACTTAGGGTCAAATAGATTTTTTACTACGATCAAAGCTAAATCTGTCAATTTTGATGACTTTACTGAGAAGAATGCAGCTTGCTGCAAGCAAGGGGTTCTATGAGGGAAGTTAAAATCTCACAAAATGTGTGTTTATGCAGCCCATAAAGGAAAAAGTCCAAACTAAAATACTCCAGTGATATTAAAGACACATATGAAGTATTATGCTGCTTGTTGCATGCCCTGAAGATCAGAAAAAAGATGAAAAAAATCAACAGCTGGAAGGCATCCTGCCTTCCTGCAAGGGTCTTGAGCCTACATAAACATGGTCAGGAAAGGGACTAAGGTGGTGTTTCTGTAAACCCCCTGCAAAACATGGAAGATACTGCTGGAAGGTAATTCTGCTGTTTGCAGTAGTCTTTTGTGCTCCCTGTCTTCCCCCTCCTCAGAGAGCAAATAACACAGTTGCAGCACAGGGGCTGCCTAAGCTATGGCCCCTTCAGGAGCTGTGGGGTAATTTGAGAATGAGGAACAAAGTTTTCAATTTTCAGTGGAAAATACCAGCAGAGCTGCCAGGAATCAGCACAGAGGCTTCTCATGTTGCACACTCAGTTACACTGAGATCTGTCCCTGGACATCAGAGATGCAGAGGAGCCCAGAATTTAGTACAAAGGAAAAAAAAATACCCTTAAGCTTTACCACTGAAGCTCTTTCAGTTTTGATGCTTTGGAGACATTTCCCCCCTTCCTGTACTCTTTTCCAGAGCTGGAAGAAAATAAGTTTGCAGAGGATGTTTGTGCAAATCCTCTCAAAGTGATCCACACACATTATATTGCTGCATTACTGAATACTGGACCTGAAACATTTTTTTTCTTTTTTCTTTTTTTTTTTTTTTTTAAATCTGTATAAATCTGGCTGAAAACAGATTGCCTTTTTATTGTCTTTGAATTCAAATACTTGCTCTCACAACCCAAAATCTATTTTGCCTTTTGATGCCATCCTTGTTGATTTGGGATCAAGAGGAATGTTCAGAACAAATGTGTTGTGCAAGTGAATGAAAGCACTGCTCAGAGATTGATATTTTCCAAGAGAAAAAAGGGAAAAAAAGGAGAACAAGACAAAAAATCTCCTACACTGACAACTAAAAAGACAAGTTAATGGTATTCTGAGGCTGAAACCATGAATGGAGGGGAAGCCCATTCAGAACCAAGAAATCCAAGTCAGAAGAGCTCTGCTCTGCTCTCCTTCCAATCTATTTAAATGGCAAAATCATGTGCAGACCAAAGTCTGCAGGAGAGTACACCTGTGTTGCCATAAACTTGTAAGTAAGTGCAGAGAATTTCCTGCTTTGCTCTTGGAAACCCTGTCATTTGTCAGCTAAAGAGCACACGGGAGGGTTGTTTCCCTTCCTCCCAGTCTTATGTGGGATTTGGTTGAGGTATGTACAAAATTTTCCAGGCTACTCACACCAGAAGTCTTTGACCAAGTGCTCTCTAACTCCCTTAGTATAAAATGATTCCCCTTCCTATAGATATTTTGAATTTGCTGGGGTTTTCCCCTGCCTGTTCCCAGAGTTTCTGGAGATTGCCTGTCATCTGAGAGAGACTGGCATGGACTCTGCCAGGAGAGATATTAAGCATCTCTAAAGCTGCAGGGATTGAAATTTTTAAACAGGACTTGTTCAAAAATCTCTGGAGGTTTTCAATGGAACATTATTTTTCTTTCCATACTGGATGATTGCAATAGAAATATAATGTTCCCACACATGCACAAATAAAATCATCAGCTTTGTACCACCTCCTGAGCCTGAATGAAATGACACATTTTATGGGAAGCACATTAAAGAAAATTTTAGCATTTATTCTTGATGTGAATTCAGTAGCTGAATGAAAAGAGCTGAGAGTTGACATCTTTGCTGAGCTGTCAAAAAAGCCCCCAACAAAACACAACCCCACCACAAAAATTAAGCCTTCCCCCCTTCTGGTCTGTGTCTTCATATCACTATTAAAAATCCATCTGCACCCCAGCCTTTTCAACCAAAAAACAAGATGAATAATAATGGTAAATTTAAACCTACCCCAAACCATCAAAAACACAAACAAATAAAATGCTACCACCATGCCCATAATGTTTACCCCAAAAGGGGAAAGGGGTAGAAGGAATTTAGTTACTGGTATTGATACGAGAGGCAACCTGCTCAAGCACTATTTCAGCTGCATGCAGCTCTGAAAGAGAAAAAAAGAGCAAATAATCTACTAAATAAGATGTTAAATAATCCACATTAATCAAATCCTGTAATATCTTCACACAGAGACATGAAGTCTGACAAGAAGGCCCTTTTAAACAAATAAAAACACAGGGAAAAAGAATCAGAAGACCTGCTGTATATTTTTTCCAGTTTATTTTTCCCCTTTTCTTCTCTGCACTAACAATTTTTAAGAGGCCAAAGATATTCTGAGTGAAATGTCACCATCCTTACAAGCTTAAATAAACTATTTATTAGCAGTAGTTTAAGTACTCTGAAGAAATTTATTTGCCCTGGCAATAATATTTATAAATGACCTATGAAATATTATGACATTGTAGCAGCAGCAGTGTTGCAGTTTGCCTGTGAGGATCCAGCTCCAGTCAGCACAAGTGCATTTAGAGGGGGAAATATTTCTGCAGTGCAGTGTGCAGGCAGCACTTGGGAGAAGATGAAAAGCCCACGAGCACAATCTTTTCTTTGACACTGGCAATAAATAAATATTGGAGCAATAAATAAATAAATAGTTCAGTTCCAGCAGCCCTTTTACGGTGCCCATCAATTGAGTCTGTGCTGCTTGTCCCAGAGAGGTCGAAATGAAACAGGGAGCTGAGATCCTCGGCCACAGCCCCTCGAGGCTCCCTGAGGGGAACACAGGTCCTCATTGAGCCACGGACACATGGGCTGCTCTTTACAGGGCTTTTTCTGACCAAAGCACCACAACAGAAACCCAGCAATTAGGTATTCCAAACAAAACTGCTATTTTGAGAACAACAAACTTCATTAATGCCTTGGGGGGAGAGGGTTGAGAAGTAAAACGCATGTGTGCACACAAAGGTGTAAAATTCAGACTATTTAAATGCTAATAAATACTGTATTTGAGCACTCATTCCCCGCAGAGAAGCCAAAATCTATTTGGCTTTGCACTACAAAGCTGTTTTAGAAAAGAGCTCAGATTGGTGATATTTGTCCTCCAACACAGGACAGATAAAAAACAAAGGAGAGAAAAAAACCCAAACCACCAGATGATTAATTCTAAAGCTGGATATTAATTCCTCAGGTGAAGGTGGCAGTTTTGAGCATGGAGGGAAACATGAATCAAGGACTTCAGGGTTAGGTTTCTTGAGCATTTTCCATTCAAATCTTGATTTGTTGTTTTTTTTTTAGTAAACAAGCCAACACACAAACAACAAATGATCTTTTTACCCCCCCACTATCAGGAATATCATAGAGAAAAATCCATGAAATCTGCACATATCACAAAACCAGATTCTTGTATGTCCATCTTTGTTTCCATTGAAGAAACAGAAGAACTAGTGGCACAGACACAAATGTCTCCTTGGGATTTAAACACAGAAGCCCTAATTTGGAAGACCAACAGATGTCATGTAGAACACATCTACTTAAAATATTGCAAGACTGACACAATGATGCAAAAAGCCCCCAAATCCCAGCATTTTGGTGCTCTATCATTGGCTGCCACATTGATGCAGTAGACTTCGGTGTGTGGTTTTAAGTTTCCTAAATGTCCTTGATTTTTCACTTGGANCCTGCTGAGTTGTGGTCAGGAGCAGGTCCCAACAATGCACAAAGCATATGGTGTGTCATGATTTTCATCTTGACAACAACATCGAGCCTGAGCTCATCTAGGGAGTGGTCCTGGACAAGAACCTCCACTAACTTGGTCCGGGTTTCCTGTTTATAACTGAATAAGGTGTCTTTTTGCCTAGTCTGCAAAATAAGCAGGGCACTACCCGCTGCTGATCCTTAACTTCTGCTTCCCTGAAAGACTTCTCACAGTACACAGCCATCTGTTCTGAGCATATTTGTCAGGCTCATGGGACTGCGTGCAGAAGAGTGTTTTTTTCTCCCCAAAAGGAATGTCTCAGGAGACAGACATTCAGAATTGTGAGATTGCCTACAAAATTTCCTTGGGACTCTCCTTATGTGTCCACTTGTGCTGCAGCCCTGTGAGCATTTAGGATTTTCTCTGTGTAAGGTCCAGGGTTTAGACTATGGGGCATCCCTGTGAGCTGAGGAAGGCCCCAGCTGCATAGGATGTGTGTGAAAAACCAATAAACCATGCCATGGCAGGTTCCTGCAGCCCAGCTGTGTGCTGGAGGCACATGAGGAGCAGTCAGGACCCAGGGAAAGGTGCTTCACAGCCTGGCTCTATGCACCACCACATCCCCACCCAAGTGCAGCACCACAGCATTTCTCCTTAGACTTGTTGTCACACAGAGATGTCAGCAGCCACTGATTTAGAGATCAGACCAAATCCAGTACCTGGAGTTCAGATCAGCTCTAGAAACAATCAATTTTCAGTCCAGGGGGGTGAACACGAAATGAGGGTTCAAGAATCTGGCTCAGTATGTGTGAGACTGGAGAGATCTCTCCTTAGGTCACACTGAGGGACAGCAAAAGATCTATTTTCTAGGCTAAATAAATGTTGCTAAATAATTTTCAACAGATTAATAGTATTCTCTCCTCAGCTTTTTCTTCAGGAGATGATATTTTCCATCCTTCCTTCTTACTCTTCCCTCCTCCCCCCATTGGTGTTATCTCACTGCCTAGTCTTTGTGCACATGTGCTGTGACAATGATGGAATGAGAAAGCATCAGAAACCAAGGCTGACACATTAAAAGCTGCAACACAAGATATATTTTATTCCTTGCTGAATCCACTTGGTCCACTCTGCCTGCTTATTCTAGTTAAATGCACATGTCAACATATAAAAAGTTATTTCAGACTGCAGCATTTGGTTCCTTGAGCCAAGCCAAATGAACACAGGAATAGCAACAGTACACACGCCAAGGAAAATGAACTTTTTTTTCCTCCTACTGTGACATTTTTGAAGGCAGCCAATTATACATTAAAAACATCATGAATGAGCAGTGTAATTTTGGAGCCATAACTTAAAGTGAAGTATTCCTTTAAGTATGAAATTAATATAATCATGACATTTTAACAGTTTTTCATGGTCCTGCATTCTTCTACAAGGACTCACTCGAAGTAAACCTATATGTTATATAAAAAGACCACAATAATCTTTTCCCACTAGTAAAATTGCTACTCTTATGAGTGCTACATATATAGGAGTTTTTACATACATAAACATAGCATGGTCACTTGTGGGATCTATAGATTACATTGGGGGCATATTAAGGGAGTAATTCGTGTGCCAAATTTGTTGGTGTGTTTTATAGTGTCTAGATTTTTCTATCCTGTGCTATTTTGTACATTTCCTGCCCTGACATAAATGACCTCATTAACAAGAAATTCTAATAAGTATAGAGAGGTTTTGTTTTGTTTTATTTTTTATTTTTTTAAAAATTTTTTAATTCAAACCCTGAACTTTGCTGGCTAGAGCTTATTTTTATTTTGTGACCTCTCTTTGTATGTATAGTCTTAGAAGAGGAGAAAAAAAGAGAAAAAAACCCCAAAAAACCAAACAAAATTCTTCTCACACAAGGGAGTTTTCTGCTGAATGACATAACCAGTCTGAGCTATGGTCAGCCTGCTAAACTAGCCAGTAAAATTAAGTGAATTCAGAGAAGGTATTTTGGGGATTGAAATTTGCCTTCCAAATACAAGCAGTGGGTTTTTGCCTTCCAAGCCAAAGAAGGAAATCACACAGCAGTATATGGAGTACTCTATTCCCCGCATATTAAAGTTGTGTTAGCTTTACAGCAGTTCCTGTCACCATTCAGTATCATACCCCCCAAGCAGATATGTTTTACCACAGGATCAGAAGTCTGTTTTTGCAATCCCATCTCAGGGTAAAACTCTCTGGGACTCCAGGATCTGACCCCCTTGCAGTGATCCTGGCAGTAACAGCTCCTCTAGCTGTTGATGTTGACAAAATAAATTTGTTGTCAACATCAGATATACTATTTTCTCTTGGAGTTTTTTCTCTCTGAATAGTGAGTTCAGAATGTGCTGAAGTAGGACACCTGAGAGTACCTAGCAAAAGCTTCAGGCAGAAATAACAACAATATTCAGTACTTCTAGAGCAATCTAAGTTTTTTTAGACTCTAAAAAAAATGGAGGCCGGAATGCATGAAATGTAAAAAGTAGCCAGAAAAAAAAAAAAAAAGTAGATGCAAAACCTACAAAATATCAGTCAGAGCTCTATCTGTTTATTGTACACCCAGTTAACACATCCAATACACCAAAAAAAACAAAACAAAAACAAAAACAAAACAACCCAAAACAAACACAAAAAGCAAAAAACCCCCCCAAAAAACCCAAAACCACAGCCATGCAAGGCTGGAAGACCAAACTCCAGTGACACCTGGTTTGAAGCAGATTCTGAGCTCAGGCTCCAAAACCCTCTAAGAAAATTAAATTAGCTTGTCACTTCCACATCCAGCAAGAATGACTTCTTGTTTCACCTCCATCCTTCTCCTCTGTCAAGTTACCATTTCCCAAGCTCCTGCTCCTGCCCTGGCCTCGGCTCCCAGCCATCTCTCTCACGCTGCTCCCCCAGGGCAGCTGCCCACTAATTTAATGATGAGGGTGAATGGAGAGGTCAGAGCTAAGGGGGCACAGAAATGTGTGTCCTGAGGGCACTACTGTGGCCTTGCCTACCCAGCCCTTCATTTCTGAAGATGGATATCCCATTTATATGGTAATCATACATTTGGCTTTATGGTGAGCATACTCTTTGGATATAGTCCTGCCCTTCAAAAAATGATTTCTAACTGGCTTGCTCAGACTAATTTCAGGTATGTGAAGTGGTGCTGGGAAAAGACTGCTGGGCTGCAGTTCCTGGGCACTCATCAAGGACCATCCTCTTTCTGTGGCACTATAGAACTTTGAAATCAGAATGGAGGAAGCAGCTATTTCTCCTTTTTGGCTGCAAATCCTGATGCAAACTGAGTACTGCACAAAGGTATAAATGCTCTCTGCATGGCACCCACTCGCATGAGCTCCAGGCTCAGCCTGTCACAGGCAAGACTTGCTGCTGGTGGCTTCAGAAACTCTGCTGATATCGACGGTGACAAGCTGTGCAAAGCTGCCCAGCCCTCTGAAGGCAGTAACAAAACTGACATTAACATGTTAAGGCTGAGGAGGAAAGCTAAAGACATCGATGTTTTTGAGCTGCTGTGAAAGAACGTGGGCTTCTGCTGCCTCCTAGGGTATGTCCTGATGGCAGAGCTCAAGAGAGATCTGAACTGCTTCAAAACTTCCCCAGGACAGGGAAGGTGCCAATGGGTTTATAGGGGCAGAGAGGCCAGGGTGGTCTAGCTCTGAGCATTGACTTGGCCTTTCAGCTGCTTTTTCTGTCTCCTCTGGACAGTGTGTAGGAATAGAAACCTGTCTGCACTGGCTACTGACGGTCAGTACAAATAAAATGCCTTAAAAAGCCTAGCATTTTAAATAAATGCTCTGCATTTCATGTTCATCCTCTTTTGGGAGTTTTGAGGCTTCAGCATTTCTGGTTTTCATGGGTATCTACGCAGCAAGGGCTAGAAGTAAGCAATTTTAAGAAATCTCACTGTTGAGGAGCAGCTCTGGTGCAGGTAGCTGGGCTCACAGTCTGCAGATGGAAATGCAGGTTGAGATGCAGATTTAAATGCAGATTGGAGTACTGGCTGAGCTCTGGGTGGGAGCCCAGGATGAGCTGCCAACCTTTGGGATGAGAAATGGCACAAAGGCAGGTGTCACCCAGCCGGGTGAATGGACACTGAGACACAGCAGCAGCCGGGAGTTGCCGACCCTTTGGACAACAAGGGAGATGGAAGCGAGTGATGCCAGCGAGGTGGATGGGCACGGAGATGGGGGCAGGAGCCAAAGGCTCGGGAGGAAGAGCGAGACCGACCACAGGGAGAATGCGATGGGATAAAATCCAGGGGTTCCTTTGCTGGGGTCCCTCCTTGGAGGCACCAGCCGGGGCTGTTTCTGTGTTACTGCCCCAGGAATACATGGCTTTGTGCAATGAGACATCTGGGACTCTGTGCCATGGTAAAGCTGGTGTGATGTGAGTGGGGTGTGTGGGGAGCCAGGCAGGGACCCGTTGGTCACTGGAGCCAAGGAAGGGCCTTCAGCTCCAGAAAAGCTCTGACCCTGGGAGTGCCACTGCCACAGAGTCCCAGGAATGGTCTGATTGGGGAGCTTCCTTAACTTCCCATTACTGCATGACTACAAATACAGAAGCCTTAAGAAACATGCAGGGTAGTAGGAGACTTGTGATAATATTGCTGATAATCTCTACTCTTGAAGAGGAAAGGCAGCTGTGTGAGACAGATCCTGAATCCAGATGGAGATGTGGTCAGATCACTTAACCTGACCTGGCAACAACAGCCTAGCCCTGTACTATCCCACATTTCATATTACATTGTTTTGGCTGTATTCCACACCTGTTAAAAAGTTGCTTTATATGCCTTGCTGTATTCTTCACCTCTTAACAGCCCTCAAAAAGGGCTGTTACAGCAGTTAGTTATAGCATCCTATTTTTGTTAACATTATTCAGAAGAGAAAATATTACCAATTTTCCAGTATTTCTAGTTGTCAGATTTTGAAAACACTGAGGCCCGAGACACTGCTCTGTTCAACATGTGCCATTTAACTGTGGGCTGCAGGTCTCAGAAACAAATACAGACCTGCCAGTTTGGTTCTAAAGAAGAGCAAGCAGGGGAGGTCTTATCTCTATCTACAACTCTCTGAAAGGAGAGTGCAGACAGGTGGGGGTCAGGTTCTGCTCCCAGCAAAGAAGGGACAGGATAAGAGGAAACAGCCTCAACTTGTGCCAGGGGAGGTGACCCTGAAAATTTTTTCCAAGCTAAATATCTCTGTGATTCTGTGACAGCACACCTGTAGTGTTAATTTGTTCATCTGAAGCTTGCCCAGCATTCCTGGAGCAGTTTGCCAGACCCACAGCAGGGACGTGGGTACTGCAGTGACTATACCACCTCCTGAGCTCCCCTGCAAGCTGAACTGCCTTGTGCTCCCAGGGCACTTTATGCCATCACAGACTCGGTTAATGAAGAAAAGCACAGTTCTTCAAATACAATGGGTATCCACCTGGGTAGAGTTCTCAGTGGTTTAGTAATATTTAGTTGTATCCTGACACTGCATAAAAATGTAAAACTAGTTTTTATGTAATTGATATTACATAAATAATATGTTTCATTATTTAAAAAAAAATATATTTTAAGGATGGAGCTTGTAATAGGCTAAGCACTGTTCCTACCTGATCAGAAGAGATCTGAGGTACTCTGCACTACCTCTTCTTCCCATGCTCAATCTCACTCCTTCTAGTCTGAAAGGACTGCAGTGTATAACAGACGCATTGGCTAACATGTGCTTTATTCAAACACCCCAGAACACACAAACTTCCCAAAAGGAAAAATATTATTTTAATTTATCTATACTATTTACTAATAGAAAAAGTAATTATGCTGTAAAAGTATGTATTACTGACTTGTTCGTTTTTTTCCTGCTCCATAAAATTCAAAGCTATGCATTGAAAAGGACAAACTGGTAGTGAAATACAGGGAAAAAAATGAGATATTCAGTTTTTCTCTCACTCACCTCATAAGCCTTTATATTAAGTCCTCTATATGAATTTTTTGTTGAGTGAAAGTTCTCTTCTCTAGATGCAGTCAATACATCAGGGAATGTTGTCACATTACTGCAGTGTCTTGGTGAGGTTTTTCTGGTTTTTGTTTTTCTTTTCTGTTACTGTCATCCTGTAACTTGCCTTGCACTGCTCTTCATACTACTTGTTATGTATAATCCATTGCAAACACCTAGAGACCAGTTATAGCAAATTAGGCTTGAATTTGTCCATCCTTCAGCTGCCATCAGTGGATGAATAGCTCCAGGATTAAACAGATGTTTGCTCTGACTCAGCACCACACTTCTTGCACAAAACAGAAATCCAACTGTTAGTCTGAGAACTATTTGAATAATACAAATCTGGGGGGTTTCTTTCAGTGTACTTTCCCTGATCAAGAGGAATTAGAGATCAACATTACATGGCATTCAAATAGCATTAAAATTGCCCTATAAATTACTGATCATGAAAATCTGGTAGGTGAAATAGCTACAGTCCTTCTGAGGTAAGGAATACTAGAAGAAAATAATCTTTTTTCCTATAAGAAAATTTACCTATGTTCTCTGTGAATTCTTCATGATGCTGGAATATCTTTAATTCAGTCATACAAATGAATTAGAAATAAACCTGTTCAACCGAAATGCTCAGAAAATCAAGACTATTTCACCCCAATTCTCATTTTCAGAAAGTAGTTCTGAAGTTGAAAACTGGAAACACTTTTCTTCAGTGCACAGATTTAAAGCACATGAATGTGACACTTTCTCAAAAAAAAAGTTCCACTGGAAACAAATGGTCATTTTCAGATGGAGAAACATTCCAAACAAATATTCTCAACCTGTAGGAAGGGCACCACTTGCAGTGCACAGGCATAACCCAAAAACAACAGCTGCAAAATATATTTTTGAAAAAAGCTTTCTAAATGAAATTTTTTAACATCTGCAACAAGTGGAGGTTGCAGAAAGTGTTCAAATGACTTATTTTTCATCAGAAAATAACAAATTTTAAACCACTTCTCATAAGAAAAGGCAGGCTTAATGAATTTACACTTTTAAAAATTATTATTTATAGAGGATTGTTAAAATAATCCATTTTCACATTGCTAATTAAAGGCATTTTGATTTGGGGCCCAGGATCATGTAGAACATTAAGTTTATTTAGAATAATATATTAAAAATTACAGAAAGCAGAAGCAAAACACTTAGAGGTGATCTGATTTCTGTTATTGTTTGGATGTCAGTTCAAAGCTCCTAATGGGACAACCTGACTTTTTATTTTAAAAAAGGTGAAAATCTCAAAAATACTCTATTTTTTTCACCCAATAATAGTCAATAAATAACTTTATTGCATCATAAGCAACAGAACCAGCAGAGCTGTGACTCCTTTGCATTTGTGGCTGGGCTTTTTGGCACCTGAGAAGAGCCACACTCACACTGTAGTCTGTTCTGGGAGCAGGGGGATTTCCAGCGTGTCTGTCCTCTAAAGTTCACAGGAAATCACCATTTCTAAGCTCAAGACCCTAACCTGGATAGGTTAAAGCCAGTTGTGATGCTGGGTGGGTTCTGGTGCAGAACAGGAAGGCAGGGACAGGGCCCCTCACTCACAGCCTTTTCCATCAGCACTGCTATTTCCAGGACCTTTTCCCAGCAGGTTAAATAGCCAGGTGCATCAATATGGATTAGATTCCCAATACTCTAACAGTTCCCTTCCAAAGGCTTTGGCATTTCCCAGCAGCTTGAAGTCACTCTGGTTCTCACTACCTCGGTGCTCATAGTTACTCCATATACTCTTCTCCAGGATCACTTCTTCTTCTACAAGTGACTCTCCATTTTTCTTACTAAAGGGAAGCTTTGAACCCAGCTGGTTCCAGCTGCTCTGCCACATCTGCCTGTGAAACCCCTGTCCTGAAGCTCCAAGGTGTCCTGGGCAGTGTTGGATGGGGAGGTTTGCTCCCACCAGCCAAGTTTCAGCCGAGAGAGCAGAGAAGCAGGAAGACTGCACCAAGTGCCTAAGCACAGCAATCCTTGAGACTGCTCTAAATGAGATCAAACTGTTGGGGCTGGATCCCAGTCAGTGCAATCCCTGAGGAACAGACACTGCCATCTGCATGCTCATTTATTGGGCTTTGGAATTATTTAACGTTTGATTTATGGTGGTGAATTATGTCCTGGCAAACGTTCAGTGTGCAAAACTCTCTGTTCCCTCACCCATTAAAAATCATGCCTGATCCGTGTGAAAGTTTCCTGATGAGTTCACTACATTTTGGATCAGGCCTCTCGGTCCCAATACAGGCAGATAATAATAAATTTTTCTACAATTTTCTTGCTCAAATTTAGAAGCTGAAGTCTTTTCCATCAGTGTTTTTATGTTTACTTTTGGGAGAATCCTCACAGTAGGTCAGGTTACTGTGATATAAAAAGGATGACCCACTCTGACATATAAATTTTCCAAAGGATCTCAGCCCGAGGCAGACATCTGCCTCTGAGAATTTCATCCCAGATGGCTGGAGTTTGGCAAAGATGGAAAGAACTTAAAATAGAGCCCCGTAATGGAAAGTGGTGTAGAACCTTAATAATAGGAGGGTGCTACCAAGTACCACATATGATAAAGCTCCATGACAGAAACCATAAGGGAAGCATTGAGGAAGGATTCTTTCCATTATGCCTCAGAATATATGATCTGTCTCTTTTCTTACTTGGAAGGTTATCAGAGTTACCTTTTATTTTTGCCTGATCCTCCAGAAATTACCATCAAAACCAGGCAGCTCAAACTCAGCCTTTCCCTCTCAACTGTATTAAATAAGGTTTATCTGAGAAGCATAAATCCATCCCAAGACAGTCAGAAGTCAGGACTACAACAGTTCCTCTGCACTGAGGAGTCAATAGCAGACTAGAAAAGTTGTGTGAATGAGATCTAAGCAGTTACATTTTCAGTACTTGGTTTGCAGATTCAAAGCCCTTCTTGATGTCTCCGTACATGAACACAATTTCAGTTTACAATATCCAGCACACCACAAAGATTCTCTTAGTCATAATAGGTGAAAACATTATTCATTCAGATCCATTCTGAAATGCTTGAGTCCCTATTTCTGCTTTCACCTAATCCCTGTCAATTTGCTCTTCATGAGCAGGATGTGAACACAGGAGCTGGAATCTTGTTAAAGCCATTTAAGAAATTTGCTGCTATTTACACCTGCATAAATCCTGTGTAACTTCACTGGCATAATTGGAAGCACAGTTTGGCTTGAGGCATCAGGGCTTTTGGGGTTTTTTTTTGTTAGTTTTGTTTTGTTTTAATTCAGCAACAGATTCAAAATAAATCTCTAATGACATCATGCTTATGGCACAGAATCAATGGATTTATGCTGGACTGCTCCAGAGTAAATGAGATAAGGCTTTGACCTAAGAAAATCCACACAACACCCATTTGCAAGCAGCCTGCTGGAAAACTTTCTGTTATGGAATTACTCCCTCTTTAAGGAACTGGGAACAAAACAAGCCACAAACACCTTGGTGCCAAAACCTGGTTTTGTTAACAAAGGGATTCATTTCATACATATTCTTGAAACCTCAAAAGTGTAGCATGCTCATATTGCAACTGACTCATCATTCAATAATTTTCGGCTTTTGTTTTTCTTTTTTGTTCTTTTGTTCTTTTTTTTTTTTTTTCTCCTTGTTTCTCAGTTATGTCTATCACCCCACTCACAAATTAAGGGTTTAGAATGGAAATTCTTACCAGCCCTTCATGCTGGTGGTGCTTGCAGGCACTGTTATGATAAATAATTTACTATTTAATGACTCCTGATGTAATTACAGCAGGAATCAGATTCAACAACATCCATCTCTCCATTGTTACCACTCTTCTCTGAGCCTATCTTTTTAGTTTCCAACTCAAAAACCAGTGTTTAAATTGGTAAAGAGAGAGTTTACTACCACAATCCAACCTCTATATTTGTTTATGTTGGATGACATATCTGTCTTGGCTCGCATTACTCAGATGGATAAAACTCAGAAGGGTCCTGCTTTACTGCCCTGTTTTCTCTTAGTGTTCCTGCATTTTTTAAATGCTACCAAATGGCTGCTTTTGGCTCTCAGCATTATCACATGTTGTCTATAAGTATGGAAATAGTTATGCTAATATGGACGTAAATCATAACTGTAAATACCACATAAAAAAGACTGCCATATAATTATAAAAATACCTAATAGTTTTCTTTTTCAAAGACAACACAGCTGTCCTTTCTAACCTTTCATTTGCAGATTCTTTTCTCTCCTGTTTTTATTTATAGGTTGCCATGCAGTTTGCCATAGCACACCATGATTTTTGTTTCTAATTTTGAAAAGAAAAGGAAAAGAAAGAATACTCATTTCATCATAAAGAAGCATTAGTTTACAATTTTGAAAAGAAACTAATGCCAGGTCTAGAACATCATCTTGGAACCAATCTCTCTCTTAATACATTTCAAAAGGATCTGTCAATGGCTACATACCACAATATAAAATTAAACCCTGCCATGGAACTGAAGGAGGGGTCGGCCAAATGGCACGCATCACGTGTTGGGAAGGAAGCCCCATTCTTTCTCCAAACATCTCAGTGGGTGTTTTTGTGAAAAGAACCACACTATGCTATTACACTGGCCACAACAAAATAAGAATTTTATGCCCTACTCAAGGAAAAACGGGTTGAAAAGTGTTCTAGGCAAACTCAGACTGTGCAATGTGCCATGTCAGAGGGAGGAGTGAAGCCTTGCAGAGCATTGATGTTGCCAAAAAGGGGTTTGCTTTTTTTTTTTTTTTTTTTTCCTGAGAGGNCAAAAAAGGGGTTTTTTTTTTTTTTTTTTTTTTTTTTTTGCCTGAGAGCTGCGACCATGCATTTTACCTGTTTCTAGTCAGCTTTGAAATGCTTAAAGGTAAAAAAGAGTAGACTTTTTTTTTTCCTTGTTTCTGCTGGAGTTGCATAGTGCATCATCCTCCACAAACTTGTTCTTATGTCTTCCCTCTTACTTCAAATTTCCAGAAGGAGCCTGTTTGGTCACAAAAGAGAGGCTGCAGGCAGTGCTCTCATGCCACATGAATGGAAGACTGTTATCTTTTTGTCTTTTAAATATTTTTGCCTCAAAGCTTCTGCCTGTCACCAAGCAACCCTTCAGAGACCTGCGCCTCTGCCTTTCTGTACAGCAAATGCCACATTTTAACTGAAATAATAGCAAACATCTCTAGGGAATTGAGTTAATCTTAACCATCAGAAATGTGTGCTTCTCTCTCCCTCACTTTGCAAAAAGAGGAATTATGGCTTCATGCAGAAGAACACACAGCTCTCAGTGGGTTTGTTACACTCCAGATTCCCTTTTGGAGAGATATGCTAAAAAAATGAACTGCAAAATACTGGTGGGGAAGGTCAATCTGGACCAGAGGTGTGCTCATTGCTTACTGATACAGCTTATTTAGGCAGATAAAAGTCTCAAATCCACACTGCATTTTTTTATCAGCCTGCACCAATTGGCCTTTGTCCAAAAATGTCTTTTATCAGATGTGTCACTCTTTTGGGACACTGCCATCACCAGTGGTGGGTGACTGAATGTTAAAATAATTTCTCCAGGGGGAAGAGGTTGATCCCAAGGGTTTTCTAGTTCCAAAGGAGAGATCATTTTTCACCACCAGCTGGAGCCTGGTGTCAGACATACTCTTGCTTCATTTATTTTCCTCAGAGGTTGAAACTCAGCTTTTCCTTCCTGATTCCAATATTGTTTCACATTTGGGCACATAGCAGCTACTACACAGTGAACTATGAGAGCAGGAGAGCCTATGAGACGTGGGAAAATAATTTAGGGGAAACTGTTTGGCAGCAGGATGCAGTAGTTTCTATTGTCCCCTTAAAACAGAGATAGCTGGGAAGCTTAACTTTGTACTCATTATGTAAACATATGTATTTTAGCCTGATGTGCCAAAAAGATGCAAATACAAAAAGAACTCCAAACAAATAAAAAATCCCAAACTTATGCTACCAAAACCTCAAGCAAACCAACAACAAATATTTGCCCTTTTTCTGCACCATGTCTACTTTCTGAGCAGGGATATGAGGCTGAAGCCTTGTACACCTGAAACAATGATAATTTATACTAAAAGATCAAATGCACTGGGTTCCCTCTGAGTCTGGAATTTATTTTACATTTGAAGTTTGGTTTGAGAACAAAAAGGAAAGCTGCAATGACTGACTCATCTTTCAAAAACATCTTGACACATCTTTATTATTTTCTATATGTTTTCTCCACAACAATAAGTAGAGAGAGAGAGAGAGAAATCACCATGTAAAACTTAAAGTTTAATTCTTCTAACAAAAGAGCAGCTTGGTCTTGTCCACTAATGGCTTGAGCTTGCAGTGACTTTGTCACACCTAAATTAAGGGCGGAACACAAGCAGGTATCTGCAACAGAGATCAGCCACTGCAGCATTTCCTGCATCTCCTGTAACATTCCTCTTCTTATACCAAGATGCCTCTGCAGCACTGTAAGTCAGGCTTTGAAAAAAAATTGATCAAATCCACAGCACATTGTGCTAAAGCTGGACCAAGGCCAGAAACACTAAAAACTTTCTCACCTTTCTTCCTCATAAATATGGAACAGTCAGGAGACCATGAACTGCTGCTTCCAGAGGTATTTACAATGCCAGCAGTATTTTTCACTGAAAGCTCTCCAACTATTGTCACAGACACTTTTATTGCTAAATTTTCAATCTGTATTGGGGGTTTCTTTTTGTATGCACATTCACGAAATCTGAAGGAAGCCATGGTATGAATTTACAGAATATACAGAGGCCAGATAGCACTTTATCTCTTTCAAAGTGAGTAAGGCAATCTGAATGAAAGCCATTTTCACTTTGAACTGCTGTGGCTGCCCAAGGGACCAATCCACTTTAAAAGTTAGCTCAGATAATGTCTTTATCTATGAGGCTGATTTTCTGACACTGTGCAAGAAAGCTAAAAAACAAAGAAAATCCATCATTTGACAGTGCAGTGTCACATATTTCTGATGTTGTCCTAGCAATGATCATTAAAAATTAAGCAAGAGATTTTAGTAGTTTAATTTCAATTTCTGCATTTTGGCAAGATACACAGTTAAGAATTATGAGAAGTTTACTTTCTCTTTCCTTCCCGCCTCACTTCCCCAGAAAAATGTGAAAAGAGAATTTTCATGACAAATTTGAGTGAGACAAGGATGCAAATAGGCAGTGGATATGCCAAATTCAAATGGTATTTGTCTCAACAACATCATACCCCCCAGCAAAGCCTCTATGCTGCTTCTGCCCACACAAAGTTCCCTGCTGGAGGGGCACCAACTTCTAGAGGTAGGTAAGAGAGCTGACTAAAACACTGTTTGAGAAATAGTCTGAGTTTTGAGAAAACTTGTATTTTTGTTATCACTTGAGTGGAAAAAGCTCTGGAGGATGTTTGGAGGAGGTCTAAAACAATAGAGCCTCACTGAGCTTTGGCCTTCGGGCACACTGATAAGTAACTCTAATTAATATCAAAGATGAACATGTTCCTGGAGAAAAAAAAGTGAGGGAGGGGCAGAAAATGTGCAAAGGTAAATGAACAGGGGGGAAAATACAGCAAAATTAAAGAATCTCAGGATTTGTAACTGAGATGTCAACTGTTGCTATTCACAAAAATTCCTGACACTAACATTTCTGTTTAATTCACCAATTCTTGTGAATTACATGTGAAAAACACCAGCCAGTTCACAACATTTGTATAGAAGGTATGTGGTTTGACTTCAACATGAAAGCAGCTCCTTTTACAATCAAGAACCAAGACTACATAGCAGGTAAATGGTTAATTCTGAACAACATGCACATGATACTTCATCAACTCCCTCACAAAAATTAGGATATTATTCATTATTATGGAGCCCTGTAATTCTAAAGTAAATCATGCCAAGATACTATCTTTCAGGTCTCTAGATCAGATATCATTGCTCAGGGAAAAAAAAAAAAAA